>CM046426.1:32718033-32882435 GCA_025506505.1 Flaveria sonorensis | reverse complement strand
GCCGTTAAGGTTGGGGTGTGACATATTGGTATCAGAGCCCATAACTATAGGGATTTAGTTATAGAAATGGTGACCTAGACTATAGTTGATGCATGAACCTCATAAGAAAAAAAATCTATGATCTTGTAATATATCGTTTGCATGCTACTAATGCTACTTGTTAGGATGGCCTCTTGATGTGCAACTTGATGCCTTTAGTTAGGATTGCCTTATAATTGAGAAACTTGGTTGCCTTGTCCTCTCTAAAACTTATTCTTAATCCTTTATTCTCTCGGACGATGAAATATCTTAAACTTATTCTCGACGACACGTGGGAACGTAAGCTTTATATCAAAGGTTCAAATCCTTAGACTTTAATGACTAATCTATGAAAATCTCATCAAGGTTTTAATTCCATGAACCTAAAGAAATATTGTGTGACACATAGACACCGTGATTCTGGATTCCTGGCAAAAAGCCTTCGGGCTAGGTAAGCATTTCGCATAAATCCCGTGGACTAGTTATGCTTACCTGGGGATTCTGGGATGAGTGATAAACTATGGTCATATACACAAGTTTCTAAGGCAATTGGAGTTAACTCACCTTGACGTGTCAACTTTCCAAATGGTAATGCGTACCAAATGGAATCATCCATGTGGTTTTTACAAGTCTTGAAAAATCTTTGTTGATTTTATTATCTTCTACCTCCAAATTTCTGTGACTAACTATTTTATATCCAGCATGTCTCGTCATCATGAAAGCGTGGTAGCTCCGACCGCAATTAGCCGCCATGATTGCCCGTCAAATGGCTGCCAGTCATTCCGACCATGGTTGCCGAACTGAGTAGCACCTTGATGACCAACGCTAGTACAACACTAATGCAATGAGCAAGGAGAGAATAGTCAAATCAGGAGAAACAACCAACCTGCACGTTTAAGCACTTCAACTCGTGCAAACCACTAGCTTTAGTGGAGGAAGGAGCCACTGGACTTCTCCGTGGTTTGAAAGCATGGAACACCTTCATCACTGTGAGTGTCCCGAGGCACTCAAAGTCCTTTGCCACAAGTGTTCTTCAACAAAGCACTTACGTGGTGGAATAGTGAGAAGAGGAATCGTGGTGCTGATGCTGTGTTTGGCACTCACTGGGGAAGAATTCAAGAACATTGCCATCCAAAAGTTCTGCCCGAGAATTGAGTTGCAAAAGCTGGAGGAGGATTTTGGAATCTCAAACATGGTGGAGATCATTTGGCCTATTCCACTAGGCATCACGATTTGAGCATCCTGTTGCCTCCACATGGTTGACACTGTTCCTAGGAACATTGAGAAGTTCATCAGGGGTGGCCACCATCACAAATCCAAGATGCCGTGTGGGAAGTAGACCCACAACTTAGAAGATGCCATTACCATCACCGCTCAACTTACTGAAACCATATTCGCGCGGCACCTTGTCTGTCAAAGGGGCTAAAAAGACTGAAAAGGCGGTCCCTGAAGCAGCTAAGGAGAATAAGAATGAAGTTCTTACACAACAAGAAACGCAAGTTCACACCGGCGTGTATTTCGCTGTGGCTACACCCAAGGTACCTCAAAGACACCCGCTCCTGGTACACAAGCACCTGCTGCTAGAACCTATGCTGGTCCTCTACCATTGTGCAATGTCTGTAAGTTATCATCATGCGGGTAATACCCCGTGCCGGATCTGTACACTGTGTGTAAGTATGGACACTTGGTGGCTACTTGTCACCGTGCACCAAAACTGCTGCTTTAGTTTGCTAATCGTGCTTGCTACAACTGTGGGAACCCTGGTCATTTTCCCGCCCACAATGCCCTCGTCTTGCGGGTAACGTACCACAAGCTCGAGGACTGCCTTCACATCAATGTAAACCAAGCACACAATAACACGATTTGGTGAACGTATGTCAAATCCAACCCCAACTTTATGATCCAAGTTCTTTTGTTGCTTTACCTGTATCGTTAACGTCTTTAAAACTGAACAGTATGTTTCTTATTAATAATTCTTATGCCTACTTCTATTTGACTCTGAGCCGATAAGAGTTGTCTCGATAGAATTTGAGCCTATACTTGCTAAGCCACATACGAAACTAGAAAGACCTCTTACTGTCGAAGTCGCCGATGGAGACCCATCCCATTGATGTCGTCATTCATGATTGCATTTTGAGCCTAAACGAGCATGATTTCTTTATCGACCTTATTCCCCATGAAACTTGGAAGCTTTGACGTTATCATTGGCATGATTGGTTAGCCAAACATCATGCTGAAATTATTTGTTTCGAGAAGTGCATTCGAATTCCTTTGCTTCGGGATACATTGAAAGTATTCGGCGAAAATCATCCAAGACCTCAAACATGTCGTGTACTCAAGCCCGAAAATGTCTAAGCAAGATTTCCATGGCTTTCTTGGCTTAACGTGGTCCACACGAAAGTCAAAGGGAACGATCTTAAGGATGTCCCGATTGTACGAGACTTTCCTGGAGTGTTTCCCGATGACCTTAGCGGTTTACCTCCCTTGCGTGAAGTCGAGTTTAAGATCGATTTAATTCCGGGAGCGAACCCTGGGCTAATCACCATATCGACTTGCACCGTCAGAAATGCAAGAGCTAGCTAGTCAACTCCAAGACTGTCCGACAAGGGCTTTATACGACCTAGCTCATCGCCTTGGGGTGCACCTGTTCTGTTCGTGAAAAAGAAAGATGGATCATTTCGTATGTGCATCGATTATTGTGAGCTTAACAACTTACCATCAGAACTGCTACCCTCTTCCTCGCATCGATGATCTTTTTGACCAACTTCAAGGAGCTGCTATTTTCTCAAAGATTGACTTACGTTCTGGCTATCATCAATTACGAGTTCATGATGATGATATCCCAAAAACTGCGTTCCGTACCCGATATGACACTATGAGTTCATGGTGATGCCCTTTGGTTTAACGAATGCTCCTGCTGTCTTTATGGATCTCATGATCAAGTATGCAAGCCGTATCTAGACAAGTTCGTGATTGTCTTTATTGACGACATACTTATCTACTCCAAGTCCAAAACCGATCACGAACATCACTGCGACAAGTTCTTGAGCTATTGAAGAAAGAACACTATACGCAAAGTTCTCAAAGTGCGAATTTTGGCTTGAGGAGGTCCATTTCTGGGACACGTGGTGAATAGTCAAGGAATTCACGTTGACCCTGCAAAGGTGGAAGCTGTGAAAAATTGGTGTGTTCCCACAACTCCAACCGAGGTTCGTTCTTTCCTTGGTCTGCTGGCTATTATCAACGTTTCATTGCCACTTCTCTCGAATCGCGAACCGCTTACTTCCTTGACCCAAAAGAATAACCATTCGAATGGGATCTGAACAAAGGAGCCTTTGAATCCTTAAAGCACAGTTTGTGTAATGCTCCTATATTGACCCTTCCCGATGGGAAACGATGATTTCACCGTATATTGTGATGCATCTAAACAAGGCCTTGGTTTGTTCTCATGCAACGAGGAAAGGTCATAGCATATGCATCGAGACAATTGAAGGTCCATGAGGTGAATTATACGACACATGATCTTAAACTTGGTGCTGTGGTTTTTGCCTTAAAGATTTGGAGCATTACCTTTATGGGACGCAATGTATAGTCTATACACCGATCACAAAAGCCTACAACACGTCTTCAATCAAAAGGATCTCAACATGAGACAACGACGTTGGGTTGAATTGATTAGTGATTATGATTGTGACATTCGTTACCACCCTGGAAAGGCAAATGTCGTAGCCGATGCACTAAGTCGTAATTCATAATAAGATGGTCTCGTTTCAAGAAATTCGCGATCGACGACAATGGTTTGATATCTTGGGAGAATTTGATACTGAGATTCGTCTGGATGTTACGAGACTACGTGCTGCTACAAAAATTTGAGGATTGAATGACATCGAGACTTGTATCATGGAGGCTCAACAAGCGGTTCAAGAAGGAGGAAAAATGGGAGAGGAATTGGAGTACAACCTTCGAGCTCAACTAGAAACGAAACCCAATGGGTTGATGTATTTCTTGAATCGAATTTGGGTTCCAAACCGTGATAATCTTCGTACCTTTATCATGAATGAAGCTCATCAACTCGTTACTTTCTCATTCATCCTGGTTCCGATAAGATGTATATGGGTCTGCGTGGTCAATACTGGTGGCCTGGAATGAAGAAAGACATAGCAACTTACGTAGCTAAGTGTCTTACGTGTACAAAGGTTAAGCTGAACATCAACGTCCTAGTGGATTGCTTGAACAACCCGAGATTCCATGTGGAAATGGAACACATATCCATGGACTTCATAACCAAATTACCTCGCACCTCTCGTGGTCATGATAGCATATGGGTGATCGTTGACCGATTGACCAAGTCGGCACATTTCATACCCATACGTGACACTTACAAAACGTCAAGGTTAGCTCGTATATACATTGATGAGATTGTGAGTCGTCATGGCGTACCTTTGCATATCATATCCGACCGAGCGCTCGTTTCACTCGCACTTTTGGTCTCTATGCAAGAACTTTTGGTACTCAACTCACTGGATTAAGCACGGCTTACCATCCTCAAACGGTCAAAACGAGCGAACCATTCAAACCCTAGAGGATTGCTACGTCTTTGTGTCCTTGACTTGGTTGGTGTGACTGGGATACGCATTTACCTCTCGTGGAATTTTCGTATATAATAGTTACCACTCGAGTATCAAATGGCACCTTTTGAAGCACTTTATGGTCGTAATGTCGTTCCCCGATCTGCTGGACTGACATTGGTGAAAATTTCATCACTGGTTCCTGAGCTCATACAAGAAACAACCGATAAGTTTCCATGATTCGCAAGAACCTTGAAGTGGCTAGAAGTCGACAAAAAGTTATGCCGATAACGACGCAAGCCGTTTGAATTCCAAGTTGGGGATATGTTTCTTCTTAAAGTCTCACCATGGAAGGAGTCGTTCGCTTTGGGAAGAAGGTAAATTAGCTCCACGATTTGTAGGACCTTTCAAGATCCTGAAAGGATTGGGAAAGTGCTTATAAACTGGAACTACCTTCCGATCTTAGCGGGTTCATCCTGTTTTCCATGTCTCAAATTTGAGAAAATGTTTGGCTGATGAAGTCTGTATGTCCCATTAGATGACATCCAATCGACGACGGTCATTACATTTTGTTGAGAAACCCGTTGAAGTCATGGACCGTATTATGAAGAAGACTAGGACCACTACTACCCCAATCGTCAAGGTTCGTTGGAAAATAAGCGTGGACCTGAGTTTACTTGGGAGCGTGAGGAGCATATGAAGATGAAATACCCGTATTTGTTCGTCTAGTTCATTCTTAATTCGGGACGAAATTCTTAAAAGTTGGGGAGACTGTAACCTTTTCGTGTTTTCGTTAATTGATAGTTAACCTTGTTATGTTCTTGTAAGGACCATTTATGTCATTTAAGAAACTATATGGGTTGTTTATGAATGTTTCTTTTATGTGCATTAATTCATTAATTTAAGAGTTAATAATTTGTTTTAATATAAAAACATAATAATAATAGTTAAAATAATATAAAATAATATAAATAGAAATGATAAGTTTTAAAAGTTAATAATTAATAAGTTATAAAATAGTTAAAACTTAAAGTTTAATTAAGTTCAGGGGCTTTTGGTCAATTTAGAAACTTTAAAAAAATAAAGTTGTATTTAAAATAACAAAATTAAAACTACAGGACCAATTGTGTAAAATTCAAACCCAACCTATTTCCCCCCACCCCGTGATTCCGGCGAGGCTTCCGGCCAACTCCGGCGAGACCCCAAAACCATCGAAACCCTTCGAATCTTGATCCCAAACCGTTCCAAATCGATTCGTGAACCCGTTTCGAACTTGAACACGCACCTTAATTGCGTTTAGACGTCAGTTATGAACCCAATCGGTTTGAATAACCGAGCTTTTAATCATAGAGCCGTTCGAACATTAAAACTCAATAATAATCAATTAAATGTATCATATCGAACGTTTAACTAATCCTAAGCTTCTATCAATCTCATTTTCACCTGAAACTCACACGAACATCACATTCGATCATCCCCTTCATCGCGACCTGCAACATTAGTGTTCTTCAACCCTCGGTCATTATTAATGAAATTGATAAAGGGCTTTCAATCATCGAGACCATAGAAGCTTTCTGTGCAACGAATTTGGTTATCATCATCATTTGCACATCGATTGATTATAGCTTCGGTCGCGGCCTGTTCTTCGCTTCCTTATCATCAATTCGACTTCAACCGGGTAATTTAACCCACCTACATACTCGATTTTTCATGGGGACCAAAGCCCCATGATCATTACAGTTCACAGTAACGAATTGATCTTCAATTTGGTTCAAATCGTTCTAGGGTTCATATGATTTGGGGGTTTTTCTTTGTATTTGTGAATTAAAACCCCATTCCTAACAGGCATAGGCGCCGCAGCCTAATGGTAACACATCACTTTTCTATCCTTGAGGTCCCGGGTTCGAACCCGGCACCCCCCCCATTTTTTTAAAACTCTTTTTTTTAACCTATTTAAGTCCAGAAAATTTATAAAAAATTATAAAAATCATTTTTAATGACTAAAAATTATTTTTTAGTTACCCAATATTTCTATAATTTTAATATATTTTCTAATAAAACAATATGACAAAAAAAAAAAATCATTTCTAGTTATTAGCTATAAATGGACTTTAAAATGATAGCTTAAATCAATAAATTATTATTGATCCAAACGTACCCTTAAATTATTGATTAAATCATGATTATTTTAAATAATATAAAATTTTATTTAAACTTTATTTTAAACTTTACTAGTTATTATAGATGATTTACATTTATTTCTTTATATTAAAATACTTAAATAGTATTTATTTCTTTTTCATTGAATCCAAATATAAGCGGACCTTTGTTAAATTATTTATTTGTCAAAAGCCCCAAACTCCACTTGAACCCTAGTTCACATATGAATCGTAAACTTATCTTTAAACTTAATTTTGGAATATATACGTTTAGGTATCTTGTAAAAGGAATCGTTGGAGCACCACTTAATTACTTGTTATTACCTTTAACACCAACTTATATCATGTGAGTTTTTCCATGCCCTCTTTTACTTTATTTCACACCTTTTGGGGTGAAACATGTTAACTTTATAAACTTGCACTTGTAAACATCTTGATACTTGTAACGCATATGCAATTCATCTTTACTTTTTGTCATGGTTATTGTAATAATGTGAGCCTTATATGAAAAATTATATGTTGACAATCATTAACTATTGCTAGCCTGGCGACGTCATAGATCTATGGGCCTGACAAGCCTATTTGGTGCTAAGCCGAGGTTATTGCCGTCTCCTGTGACGTATGCTTGTTCATCATGGGAACCAAGTACACTTAGCTAATCGTTAAACTTGTAAATGATATTCTTGGTCAAGGTTTGATTGTAGCTATATGTTATCTATAAACTTGCTTTATTCGTAACCATTGACATGAATTGCTACTTGTAAACTTTTATATATATATAGCTAACCCATGGAAACTCACTCAACTTTTAAAGTTGACCCTTTTATTTTTAATATTTTCAGGAATGCACAAGGTTGATGATTATCTTTGAAGCATGCTTACACCTAGGATTTGGACCTAAAAAAAATAAATAAAATCTTGAGACTTGAGAGTTGAACTTTGTTTATTTTTGTTTGTTGAGATATTTGGTTGTAATGTTTATTTCAACTATTGAATTTTTATATTTACAATTTATGGTAGTGTTATGTGGCTGTGAACAATCTTAACCCTCACATCTCGACGTTTCCGCCGTTAAGGTTGGGGTGTGACAGTCCTCCTTAGGGGAAGTGGGAGCTCGAGATTCGACTTCCTCCTGTACGGGTTCTGATATAGGGGCCTGCACATACTTATAGTAAGTGCAGGGGTTCGTTGGGATTTCTTTTGTAGGTGATGGTGATGGTAGCTGTGTTTGTGTGGGTGAGAGGTAGAGGGTGTTGGGTCAACACTAGCTGGTGCTGCTAGGTTTTCACCTGACAATGATCTCAAACGTTTTTTGGCAAGGCTGTTTCTACCTAGAGAAGCTGATCGTTGCTTCTTTAATATTTGGAAGATGTCGGGCCTCATCAGTCCTATTTAGAATATTACCTGTTCCCCTCAATGTTGTCCCAACTCACAGTTGAGAATGTGTTGAACATACCTAGGGAACATGTAACTCTAAGGAGTCCATGTTTGCGAGTAAATTAGTATATACAACTGAGAGTACCTGAACTTGACCCCTTGTACCATCCCATGGACTATAAAGGAGAGGTCTTCTGAAACTTGATCCATCCTCCATGCTTGTTAGAAAGGTTGAATGACAACATGGAGGAGGTATTTCCATTAAGAAGAGACCTTCCCCTTCCTGAAGGTTTTGACTGAGAAGTCACCTTCATAGCCCATCTGCTAAAAGGAATGGTTGACAGCAGATTTTGGAAAGGACAGCTCACCTGCTTCATCATCCAGCTGCAAATGGGTGTTTATGATGGCCGGAGTGATGAAAACCGTCCTTCCCTGCACTGTAGCAGACAGTGCCTTCTCCCGTCCATGTGACCTTTTGACAAGTCCTCCAGAACTCAAGCAACTGATCCTTATAGAGAGGAGGATTGATTGTAAGGAGGTGAAGTGGTGACATGAAGAAAGGTACCTACACACATCTGAGAAGCTTGGATCCTTCTCAGAATGTAACAGGGCAACTTGATTATGTTGCCTGTGTAGGTGCATGGAAAAATCAAGATCATTGCGACGATCAAGGTTGGCCATTTGAGGAAGCTTTACAGTGAAGAAAGAAAGAAGAAGATGAAATTGGGGGTAAATTTAGGGTAAGGATCAGTGAGAGTAGAGAGACGAAATAGAACCATTTGGAAGATATATGCTGTGGATTTGAGACAAAGTTATTACAAAATAATAAACTTTGAAATCCACAAGTGGGTCCTACTTCTGAAAAAGTGCCCCCAAAAAGTTAGTTTTCTTGGAAGCTATAAAACTTCCGAAGGCAATTTTGGCTTCGGAAGCTTTGTAGCAAAGCTTCCGAAGGCAGTTTTAGCTTCGGAAGATATTTCAAACAATTTTGAAAATTTGGCTTTAGAACAAGTGAATAAGTCTTTCGAGACTTAGTTGCTTTCGGAAGATATTTGTTCTTTGAATGCATTTAATCGCTTGTATAAAATTTAAGCTTTGGAAGATACCCAAGAATTTCTTCCGAAGGTAAATCTTAGATAAGCTGTTAAATGATTTAAAGACATAAATTTCTTTCAAAGGTAATTTGAGTTCTTCCGAAGAGAAATTTTCACAAATCTAAGGAATATCAGTTAAAAGTTAATTTTCTTCCAAAGAGAATAGGGCTTATGAGGTGATCTAATAGATAACTTAGGACACACGATTTTAAGAAATAAAGTTGATTAAGTTATTAAAGAAAATCTATTCAAAGTTAATCATCCCAATAGCTGATACAAGATATTTAAATCTCTGTTCCTCAAATTCCTTTGTGAAGAGATCAGCATATTGTTCATTTGTGTTAACTTTGATTAGTTTGATCAATCCCTTTTCAAAATTTTCCCTAATCAGATGATACCTGATATTGATGTGTTTGGTCCTTGAGTGTTGCATAGAATTCTCTGTAATAGAGATGGCATTGTTGTTGTCTATGTGGATGGGAGTCTCATTAAAGTTGAATCCATAGTCTAGCATCTGATTCTGAATCCAAAGCACTTGAGCACAGCAGCTTGCAGCAGTAATGTATTCAGCTTTAGCAGTTGATGCAGACACATAGGATTGCTTCTTGCACTGCCAAGAGACTATCCTTCCACCAAGGAATTGACATCCCCCAGATGTAGACTTTACAGTCATGTTGCAGCCACCATAGTCACTATCTGTATAAGCATATAGATTAAAGTCTGAATTCTTTGGATACCAAAGGCCTAGATTTGAAGCACCTTTAAGGTATCTGAGAATCCTTTTGACAGTGATTAGGTGTGACATCTTCCGGTTCGCTTGATATCTTGCACATATACATGTGGCAAACATGATATCAGGAGTGCTAGCAGTAAGGTACATAAGTGACCCAATCATAGCCCTGTAGAGATGTTCATCAACACACTCCCCCTCAAGATCAGGACCAAGGGAGTGGTTTCTGGCTATGGGTGTCTTTGTAACCTTACAGTCAGTCATCTTGAATCTTGTAAGTATGTCCTGTACATACTTTGACTGACTAATGAAGATGCCTTCTTCATCCTGCTTCACTTGAATTCCTAGAAAGAAAATGAGTTCCCCCATGGCACTCATTTCAAATCTATTCTTCATCAGCATGTCAAAGTCTTTACAGAGCTTTGGATTAGTTAAACCAAAGATGATATCATCTACATATATTTGAACTAGCAGTAGTCATTTCCTATTTCTTTGATGAAGAGAGTCCCATCAATAGTACCTCTTTTGTATCCATGTTGACAAAGATATGTTGATAGTGTCTCATACCACTTTCTTGGAGCTTGATGCAGTCCATATAGAGCTTTATCAAGCTTGCAGACATAATCAGGATGATCTGGGTCTGCAAACCCAGGTGGTTGTTTGATATAAACTTCTTCATCAATCACCCCATAGAGAAAATCACATTTCACATCAAGCTGGTAGACCTTGAAATCCTTGGATGCAACATAAGCTAGAAATATTCTTACAGCTTCAAGTCTTGCAACTGGAGCAAAGACATCAGTGTAATCAATCCCTTCTTCTTGAGTGTATCCTTAGACAACCAGTCTAGCCTTGTTCTTGATGATAATCCCTCTATCATCCTTCTTGTTCCTGAATACCCATTTAGTTCCTATGACACTTTTCCCTTGAGGAAGAGGGCATAAGTTCCACACCTTCTGTCTTCTGATTTGAAGCAGTTCATCTTGCATAGCTTCCATCCTTCAAAGCCTCATCAACCTTCTTCGGCTCTATCTGGGATAAGAAACATGAATGTAGACAAACATGGCTGTCATGAGTTTGTCCTCTGGTTCTTACCCCTGAGTCAACATTTCCAATGATTTTTGTGGTGGGATGTGACTTATGGATCTGAAGTTGAGGGATCACAGCAAGTTGGTTAGACAGATTTAAATTTGAGAAATTCTGATCTGGCAATGAGGTGTCTCCCACCATATCAGCACACTTATCCAGAGAAACTTTATCCAATGAGTGTGTGACATCATTCATGTTGTCTTCAATGGAGTGGTTATCAGCATCAAGAAATTCTTGATCACTGTCACCACCTCCAGTTCCTCCTGCATTTGAAGTTCCTTCACCTGGATTTGGAGCCTCTGAGCTAGAATTTGAAGGCACCTCAGATGAATCAGCAGTATTTGTCATGTTTGTGCTGATAGGAGCTTCACTTGCTAGGTTAGTTACCATTGGAGCTGAAGTAGTCTTCTTGGTTGGTCTTCTCAGCTCAAATCTTGGATCAGGATCTTTTGTTGATCTGTTATCTGTAGATCCTAAAACATTCTCACAAGACTTGTTAAAACAGTTGGTAACTAAATCAAAATCAAACAGCCAGTCCAGACCAGAATCTTTCACACAGGGTGTGTGTTCATTGAAAGTCACATTGGCTGACTCCTCAATGATTCTAGTTCTGAGATTGTATACTCTATAAGCCTTAGCTTGAGAAGAGTATCCAACAAAGTGTCCATCATCTGATTTCTCAGCAAACTTGGCTATTTGATCTTTGGTATTCAAGATGGTGCAATGACATCCAAATGTTCTGAGAAAACCAATGAATGGTCTCTTTTTGTGCCACAGTTCATAAGGAGTCTTACCATAAGTCTTAACTACTAAAACTCTGTTCTGCACATAGCAGGTTGTGTTAACAGCCTCTGCCCAGAAGGTGATAGGCAGTTTAGAGTCAGACAACATGGTTCTACCAGCCTTAATAAGTGTCCTGTTTCTCCTCTCAGCAACACCATTTTGCTGAGGAGTCCTGGGAGCACTATATTGTCTTGAAATACCCTTTCATCACAAAATGTATCAAGGATTTGATTTTTAAATTCTATTCCCTGATCACATCTTATGATTTTGACCTTGTGATCACATTGATTCTCAATTTTCAGAATGAAGTTCTTCAAGATCTCAGGAGTCTCATACTTAGATCTAAGTAAGAAGACCTATTACACTGGTGGGGCCAAATAGATCCATATGTAACAAGTGTAGGGGAGTAGTAATGGAGTTGGTTTCCTTTGGCTTGTGAGACACTTTGTGATGCTTCCCTTTTAGGCATGCAACATAATGGTCATCACTTGTAATCTCTTTCTTTGGCATTCCAGTTACCAAATCATTTTTAATTAATTTATTCATGTTTTTGAAGTTTACATGGCACATTCTTTTATGCCAGAGGAAAAACTCATCACTATTTACTTTAGATAGAAAGCAAGACACTTCTCCGAAGGGAGTTGTTTTTTGTAGATCCATCTTGTATATGTTTCCCTTCCTGGGATCTCTGAACAGAATGTACTCCTAAGGAATAGCCACTCCAGGCTTGAAAACAATGCACTCATGCTTAGTGAAGAGCATGTGATGTTTTTGGTCACAAAATTGGGACACACTCAAAAGATTGTATCCAAGATCAATGACAAAATTTACCTTCTCAATGCTGAGCTTACCATCTGAGACCATGCCCCTACCAGTGATGTAACCTCATGTATCTCCTCCAAAACAACTGGCCCTCCATCAAACTTCTCAAAGTTTTGAAGTAAGGACTCATTTCCTATCATGTGCCTGGTGCAGCCACTATCAATGATCCACATATTTCTGTTTGCCTTTGGCTGTCCCTGCACAAAAGAGATGATTTAGTTACATTTGAAAACCCAAGCCTTATTGGTCTTAGGCTTGTTAAAAAGAGTTGAAGGCAATGAAACAGTAAGTGATCCTATGTTCAGGCTTGAGGATCATTTGCTAATGAAGAATCTTCAGTCACACGGTCCTCCTTCATCTTCCACACCATCTTTGGAAAATTTGGCTTGACCTTCAAAGCTTCAGAAGCTTTTGCAGCTTCGGAAGATTTGGATACTGGACCTTCGGAAGATCTTGCTTTCACTGCAGCAAGCTTCTGTACTTCGAAAGCATTCCTTTCTTCCGAGACCAAATTTTCTTTCGAAGGCAACTTTTTACTTGCCTTCTTCTTCATTTTGGAGCTTCCGAAAGAAATAGATTTTCCTTCCGAAGCTAGCTTTTCCTTCATCTTCCCAGAAGCTTTCTCTTTAAACATGTGGATAGTGCTTTTGGGATTGTAGATACAATCTTTAGCCAGATGGGATGTACTACCACACATGATGCATTCCATTTGCTTCTTTCGGGGAGTCTTCTTCTGAGAGCAAGACTGAACTTGAACACTTTCTTTCTCTAGCTTCTTCTTTACAGATGATGCAGCAATTCTCTTAGGGAGAGACTTGCTCTTGGAGGAGGATGGTTCAGACTGTGTAGCAGTGGTACACAGTAATTCAGCCTTCTCTTTGCTAGAATGAGTTGGAACTGTGCTAAAACTCCTGGTACTAGAGTTTGTAGTTGATTCCTTAGCCTTTACCACTTCAAACCCTGCAGAGATAAACACTTGTTTCTGCTTGGAGTTAAAAGTGGCCTTGATCTCTTGAGCCTTCTTTGAACTTCTCTTTGCTCTTCTGATCAAGTTCTTCGTCTTTGTCTTTGTCATACCAGCCTTCTTACTCTCCTCAGGAGCATGGTGACCCTTTTCGGATTAACTCTCTTCACTTATTTCAGAGTCATCCCTTACCATCTCCTCTTCATCCTCTTCAACACTAGGGTCTATAAGGGGAAGCTCATCTTCTCCAGTTCCACACCTTGGAGATCTTACAGATAATAGAGTGTGTGGAGGAGCTATCTCAGTAGATCCCAGTCCCTGTTTATTCTGATAATAGACTTTGCATGCAGAGATGAGGATATGATGTTCTTGAAGGTCTCTTCTTCAAGAACACATTTTTCAGCCCGGGCTTTGCTGATCACAAGCTTAGCCTGGCATTCAGTCAACTTGGTAATGAGATCTTTAATTTAAGTCCTGTAATTTGTCTGCTCATGTTTAAGAGTTGAAACTGTTTTCTCTGGATCTTCTATCTTAAGTTTATAGTCATTTTTAGCTCTTTTAAAATCAGCTTTTAGGATATTCAAGGACTCAATATTAGATCTCATTTCCAAGTTGTAGGACATGTATCTATTCACTTTAGCAATACATTCAGGAGAGCAAAGATGTTCTAGTACCTTAGCCTCATCATGGTCAGCCATGAGTGCCTGGTTTGGTGAAGCATCTTCAGCCTGAAAGCTCCAGTCAAAGCCTCCTTCTTCAACAGCAACATTAGCTTGCTGTCTTGGCTTCTCATTCTGGTGCCCTCCCTCAGTGTAGTTTGGCCTGGATGATGCTGGGCTACCATTTGACTTAGGTGCCTTGCATTCTCTGGCAAAGTGAACCATCTGGTTACAGTTGTAACACTTCATTTTGTTCTTGTCCAGTCCAAACTTACCACTAGCAGCATTGCTGGAAAACCTTCTCCCTGTCCTCTTATAGAATTTATGTTTTATGTGAGTAAGAAGAGCCATCTGCTGGACTATCTCCATGTATTACAGATCATCTGGATGTATACAATCCAGGTCTTCAAGAGTGAAGAGAAAGTTGCCTGAACTTTCATCAGTAGAGACAAAGGCTTGAGAGGTGCTTGTCTCTTGGAATGGACTTCCTTGGATATAGCTCTCTCTGGGTGTCTCTGGGAAGGTGATGAAAGACCCTTTTGTGAAGTTTTAGGGTAGCAGATAAGATGATGCTGTGGTTCTCTACTATCCTTTTCACCCACATGAAGGGCTGAACTCTGGTGAGTATTAGAGTTACCAGATGAGTTTTGCATGTTCATCTCCATATGGTATCCACTGAGTATCCCATACAACTCAGTGAGAGTAAGGGTCTTGAGGTTTTCAGTCTACTTAATGACCACACAGTAGTGTGTCCATTGTCTGGGAAGAAAGGACATGAACTTTCTAACAATATCCCTATTCTCAATAGTTACTCTAACATCAGCCAGAGTATCCACAATCTCAACGTACCTGAAATACTGTTGAGTCATGGTTTCACCTATCTTGAAGATGAAGTTTTCAAACTGCTGCTTCAGGAGGTCCTTCTTGTTCTCCTTGGCTTCATTGGACCCCTCATACATCAGTTTCAGTGCATCCCATAACTATTTAGCTGTCTTGCACTTCTTGAAACCTCTGTAGATGGAGTTTGGAAGAGCAGTTTGGAGGGTTGTCATGGCTTTCTGATCAATATCAATCCTTTTCCAGTCTTCATCAGAAAAGTCAGCCCTCTCCTTTGGTATCATGCCACCACCACCAGCAGCTGAAGAGGTGCATGGTACATGAGGTCCATCGACAACAGACTTCCACATCCTGGAATCCTGAGACTTGATGAAGCCTTCCATTTTTTGGCACCAAGTGTCAAAGTCCTCAGGAGTGATCAGTGGGGACTTTGTCATAGTTCTAGTTTCCATATCACCCTTAGAGATAGCTGCCATTTGAAGAGTTAAGTGATGTGTGAAGCTAAGAGGATTAAAGATGGTGAGATCTTACAATCAAGAGCCTAGAATGCTCTGATACCAATTGCAGGACCGGGTAAGGGTACTTAACACTTAGTCTCACACTAAGGAGAGATCTTAGATCATTTAACAATTCAAATAAGGAACTGGTAACTTAAAACAGATGCTCCAAAGAACACAAGTAAATCACAGAGACAGAACTAAGAATCAACACAAGATTAGTTTTCAAGGATGTTGTATATTGATCTCAAGTTCTCTTATAAGTGTTATGAAGCATACTTAAATTACAAGGACCTGAGACACTTTTATACTACAACCTACAACCATCACTTACATGTAAAGACAGTTGGATTTGACTAATCTAGACAAGAAGATCAATCTAAAGTCAAAAGGCAGATTGTCTTTTGACTAGTGACTATGACATGCCATAGCTCACTGACTTTTCCTAATACAAAAAGTCTACAAGAACAAGTAAGGTAAGTTACAGACAAAGACCATTCCTACTTTTTGATAAAGCATGGGAGTTTCACCAACTTGTGTAAAGTAGGTGAACCATCAGAGCAGGCAGCGGAAAGTGTGTCAGCTTTATCAAAAGTTGATTTAGAGAAAGTATATTTTCTCTGTCCTCTGAAGAAATCAGTCTTCACAGCTTCAGAAGACTTTGTCTCTGAAGCTTCGGAATATTTCATCTTTGGCTTTGGAAGATGCTGGTCTTTGGCTTCGGAAGATTTCACACTTAGAATATTTTTCTGTTTGAGTGTGAAACTTCCGAAGTAACTCCTTCTAAACTGTTAGCTTCGGAAGATCTTAGACTTAGACACATTTGAGAGTGTAAGACTTCCAAAGCTAGTTCATCTTTGTTCCTTAGTGCATGCATGGAAGACTTGGTTGTTCTGGCTTGTTGGTTGCATCAGCCTCATAATCTTCAGATGATCTTACAACTCCACTTCTCTCCTAAAAAACTGAATGTCGCTAATTCTCTCAAGCTATTTCAAACGTTTTCACCTTGATTCAATCGCCAACTTGTCGAAAAATGATAATCAAGCTTCGTTTAAGTCAAATAAGTTCAAATTAAGCCTAATTATCACTAAATCAATTCAATATTAATCAGTTTCATTCATCTCATTCAAAATCAAATCAATCTTCCAAAAGGTCTTTGATCTCTCAAATCATAATTCAAGGCAAAAACATTCAATTAATGTTTCTCCATCTTGAGATTGAACTAGTAGCTCAAATCCTCTTCAATTCAACTTTGAATCCAATAATATATCGATCTAGATCTCCATAGATCTTATAAACCAATAGTAAGAACCAGGAATTATCACAATAAGATCGATCTCGTACAATAAACGCGGAATTAATATTATATGGTGTAAATGAACAAGTAAGAAATCAAGATAAACACATGAAGTAAATAAACTTGTACTTTGTGGTTCTCAGAGAAGAACAATACAAAATGGAAAATATGCGAAGTTTTAAACAAAACAAAGTCTAAACTCCGATTTATACTAAACAGGGTTCTCGCTCGAGAAGTAATTCTCACGTGACAACTATTTCTCGTGTGGAGTCTTCTAGTTTTCAAAACTTTGATTTTGATTTTGATCTCTACAACATGTATCTATATAGGTGTGTGCATTCAAGTGTAATCTGTTTTTGACGACTATAATAGAATGCGTGTTTTATAATTTTCATTATGTTAACATAATTGGAGTTGCCTGTTCCAATTTGTATGTGTAACATATGATGAAAAAGTGGATACACAGGGAATGCATTTTGTGGAGCAATTTGTTTTGCAATCAAGAAGAATGTGTATGGAATTAATTTAGTTTAAATACAGCAGGGCATGTTTCCACTATGCCTTTACTGATAAAAGATGATGTAAGAAATAGTTGTGCTAAACCCTCAAATATATTAATTATGCAAAACAGATCAATTTGGTTTATTATATGCCTTTGGTGTTTTATGTGCTTTCTAATTTTATTTAAAATCTTCCCAACATGTTTCGTCATGTTCATGTAGTGCAAACAGGTCAATTTTGGGCTACACTTTGCCTTTTTGCCTCTCGTGGGGGTATTTGGGTAAAATATAAGACCGATTAAAATGGTAATGGGTCGAAACGACAATGAAGGAAGGTATATGATTACAAGATGATTGTCTCATTCCACCGATTCAACATATATACACAATACAAAACAGTAAATGGGAAACTAACATCCTTTATCTAAGGAAACTATATGCTAAATAATATTACAAAGATTTACAGTTAATGTATAACGGTAATGACCATAATTTTGGTCAATCTGACAGAATATGACACCTAATACACCCCCGCAGTCACAGCCAGAGACGGTCGAAGCCACAGACTAGATCGGATATGAGTAAATAACTGATGAGGAAGGCCTTTGGTAAAGATATCTGCGTACTGAAAATCTGCTGGGATATGTAGAACTCGTACGGCCCAATGCGAACTTTTTCCCGGGCAAAATGAATATCAAGTTCTATGTGTTTTTTTCGTTGATGTTGAACAGGATTTTCAGATAGGTAGACAGCAAAAACATTGTCACGGTAGACAAGAGTCGCCTTTGTAGTTGGCACGAATAATTCGAGAAGTAAGTTCCTGAGCCAACTAGTTTCAACGACAGCATTGGCGACACCCCAGTATTCTGCCTTGGCACTTGAACGCTAGACAGTCGGTTGTCATTTGGATGACCAGGATATGAGGTTGTCACTTAAAAATTTGCAATAATCCTAGGTTGATCTACGTGAGACCGGACATCCACCCTAATCGGCGTCAGAATAGGCAATGAGTTGCTATGATTTGGATGGTGAGATGCATAAACCATGATCAATTGTGCCTTTTACATGGCATAAGACCCGCTTTAGAAACTGAAAGTAGGGCTCACGTGTGGTGTGCATGAATAGGCAAATTTGTTGAACTGCATACGTAAGATCCGGTCATGTAAACATGAGATATTGTAGTGCATCCGCCAATTGTCGGTAGAGAGTGCCATCAGATAATAATGGTCCAGTCCTGGCACTTAATTTCGATGAGGTGTCGACAGGGGTGGCAGTGGGTTTACAAACGGACATATTCGCCCGTTGCAAGATGTCGGAGGCGTATGTACTTTGAGAAAGGAACAGACCCCCGTTTTGGTGTGTAACGTTGATCCCAAGGAAGTGGTGCAATTTGCCTAGGTCCGACATGCAGAATTCTTGAGAGAGTAGCTTGATGACCTTTTGAAGAAGCTGATTGTTGGAGGCGGTCAAGACTATGTCGTCAACATATAATAATAGATATGCCATCTGATGGTCTTGTTATAAACAGACAGCAAATTATCACTAGTAGTACTCCGAATTCCAAATTTAGTGAGATATGTGGCAAAATGATCATACCAAGCTCGTGGTCCTTGTTTCAAACCGTATAGGGACTTTGTTAATTTGCGCACATAGTGCGAGTGATGTTGGTCATGAAAGCATGGAGGTTGAAACATTTATACTGTCTCATGCATATCACCGTTAAGGAAAGCATTTTTAACATCGAGTTGGTGGATGGGCCAACCTTGAGAGACAGCCAAACTGAGTAAGGTGCGGATAGTCGTGGGTTTAACCACTAGACTAAACATTTCTTCATAATCAACGCCAACCTACTCACTTTTGCCATTAATGATGAGGCGGGCCTTATATCTTTGTAACGTGTCATCTGATTTAAATTTGTGGCAAAAGAGCCACATGCGCCGAATGATATTTGTGTTCGGAGGCCTAGGTACGAGAACCCAAGTATTATTATCCATTAAGGCGTGATATTCTTTGTTCATAGCGGTGTGCCAAATTGGATCGGATAAGGCCTTAAGGTGAGAGGTGGGAAGAGGGGATATAGGAACGGCGGTTTGGGTGTGGAGGCTCAAAGGGTGGCGGGGTTTGGAGATGCCTGCTTTGGATCGGGTGGTCATACGATGGGTTGGGGGAGGAGGGGGAGGGGGCTGAGGTGGCGAAGGGGAAGTAACAGGGGCTAATGGGGGTGGGTTTTGGTTTGGTGGCGAAGGGGGTATGGGTGGTTTTATAGCCCTTTGATAATAGATACCAAAACAACAAGATGTAGGACCATGTTCGGTGGTGGTAGTGGTGGTAGGGGGTGGCGTTGGTGGTATGGTTCTGATGGGAATATAAGAGGTGAAGGCTCGAGAAAGGAGTATTCATGGTTGGACGATGGGTGTGTCTTAGCATATAGATAATTGGTTTCATCAAAGGTCACATGACGGGAAAGAATGGTTTTACCCAATGATAATTCTAGACACCGGTAGCCACGAAAGTCAGTCGGGTAGCCGAGAAAGATACATAAGGTAGATCGAGTGGTAAGTTTGTGAGAACGAGTGGAAGAAGTGTTTGGGTAGTAAGCACAGCCGAACGTCTGGAGGTGAGCATAGGATGGATGTTTTAGATATAAAGCAAATGTGGGTGTGCTGAAATGGAGAAGTTTTGTTGGGAGTATGTTGTGTAAGTAGCAAGTGGTGTGAAGAGCCTCAACCTAAAATGTTAGGGGTAACGAGGCATGTGTGAGGAGGGTGAGCATGATGTTGTTGAGACGACGAATCATACGCTCCGATTTACCATTTTGCCGGAATGTGCGGGCATGAAAAATGGAATTGAAGACTGTGTGTGTGTGCGAATGTTTTGAAATGATGATTATCAAATTCATCCCCTAAATCACATTGAAAGGATTTTATAATTGCTTGAAATTAAGTTTTGATGTTTGTGGAATTTGACGAATTTATCTTATGTCTCTGATTTGAATTTTAGATGAAAACCCTACACATATTGAGTATAATCATCGATGAGTACCATGTACTATTATCATCTGTTTTGCTCATAATGGGGGAAGTCAACAAATCACAGTGAATAATATCAAATGGTAATAACGTGGTATATTGTGAACTTGAAAACGGTAAACGTTTGTGCTTAGATAATTGACACGAATTGCAAACCAATGTTTTTAAACATTTATTACATGAGATAATTTTATTTGAAACAAGATAATAAAAAACTGGAGAACCGGGGTGGCCCAACCGATCATGCCACAGCTCTTGAGAAGTGGAGATGAAAGCAATAGATGCATCGGTTTTGGTGACCAGATAAGTGAATGGGTAGAAACGGCTGGAGCTATTGTGATGGGAGAGGGTCTTCCCATTCAGGTAATCCTTCACAGAAAAACCATAGGGGTCAAAAACAACAGAGACATTGTTATCAATGGTAAATTTTCGTACGAAAATAAGATTTGATAATGGATGGGGTATATAAAATGTTGTTAAGGTGCAAGGGTCGAGTGTTAGTAGAAAGGGTTGAGTTACCCCGATTCAGAAACTTGAACACGCGCCCCATTACCAACAAATATTGAACCAAAACTAGATGATAATAATGGGTTGTCGATTTTACCTTGGTCTCCGATGAGGGGTCAGTTGCTCCTGAATCCATGAACCATTCCAAGTCACTAGGTTCCATAGTCATTGCCTGTAGTGCTTCTCCAATTTGTGTGGGCTCGAGAGGGTCAAATTCCCCAAGATTGGCTTCAGCAGATGTGTTGGGGGATGGATATGGGCCTTGTGTGCGATTATTTGCTGCTGGATTGCAGGCCTGAGTAGAGGCCCATTTGTGGGATGAAGGCTGTTGAGTGTGACCCATCCAAGCAGAGGCCCAACCCGGCTGAGTGGGATATGGGCACGGTGGATGAAATTTAAGATTTATGAGTTTAGTATGATTGATATATATATATATATATATATATATATATATATATATATATATATATATATATATATATATTCAGTAGGGACACTGTGTATACACATGTATGTATTTTAGCACGGTTTATTCGTCATCTTGGTTTTTCCAACTTTAACAGTAAGATGACATATGAGTTGACTTATTATTTTGGTTTCGTGAATGAATTCCTACTTACAGATGCTGCACTGACAGAAATTAACTAAGATCATTGAATCAGATTATTTCAAAATAATGCTAGAGATAAAAAAAAAAAAAAAAAAAAAAAAAAAAAAAAAAAAAAAAAAAAAAAAACCCTGCTATTGTTGTAGCTAAACTTGCGAGAAATTATGCATTTCAGGTGGTGTGTAGTTGGATAGCACAGTTACTCCACAAGAACAATTGGTAAAATATTTGGGCTTTCCTTGTTTATTTATTGATTTATGGTTGATTTATTTTGTATTTTGTTTATGCAATGATGCATATTGAAAATTTTTAACTAGGTATTATTTTAATTCAATTTTTTTGGTTATGTAAACATTAAACACCATCATTCTGCTGTAACACAAAAGCGTAATTACCTTGTAGTTTTGTGAGATAGCATTGTTGCATGCAGATTGGTTGTGTCTAGCCTTTATTGTGTCTAGCCTTTTGTCAATACCGCAAATGTGCTTGAGGGCCATCTATGAAGTAGTGTTTGGGGTTGCCTTTTCTCTATAATATTAATTTGTTGAGGTTTCAAAAGCCAATATTTAGTGTAGATAACAATTTTATTTTTACCGACTTAGTTATCGGGTTTTTAATGTGTACTATTCATGTTTCCTTTTATCTATTACATCAGCGTAATAATTGATTCTAGACTTTAAATTTGTTCTTGTCGTATTCTAAATAACATGCTGAAAGCAAATAGGGGGTTTTATTATTGGATTTGTCGATTTGAATATCATATTTCGTCAGGTCGTCAAGGCTGCTCATGCTACATCTATGTAAAGGTAATTCTTTCCCTTTTGTAGCTTGCACTTTTACGTTTTGTGTTTTGTTATTGTGTTTCTTTTCATTTTCAAACTTGCCCGTTTTATCCCGAACCCAAATGGAGGCGAACTTTTTGTGGCCCTGACCAAAATTACAACTTTTAAATCGCCCTGTTATGACCCAGGCCAAATAACATTTTTTGTTATATTTAATTATATGCTTTTTGATATTATTTTTTTTGGTGATTTCGAAGATTGCCCACAACCCCTCCACGTTCATCTGTAGGTTCATGTACATTCAGATAATGCACTGTTACCCACCTATTAGACCATTTCTATAGTTGTTTTTCCCCACAAAATAAAAAAAATATATATATGCTTTGCAAAATTAATTTCCACATTCACGTTTCACGTATTTTTCTGTTTTTAAAATCTATCTTCTGTAGTTAGCATTTCTTTCACGCTAGTTTTTAATTGAAGTTTGGAAGCCATAAGTGTCACTTCAACAACTAATATTTGGTAGAAAAATTTGTTTACAGAATCCATAAGGAAATTAATTTTCAATGTGGTAAATTTGTCCTCAAAGGTCAAAACCTGGTGTTATTTGGACTGGAATGTTGGTCGCTGAACATCAGTTTTGGTTTTACTAATTATGGCGTTAGGCATATAAATATTAATATTAATTTCTTATGAAAATCAATACAACAAAATCAGTAAGAACCAAATTAGTCAAATGACATGCAAGACATCAGGTATATCATGCATCAAAATATCAATATGAATTGATGTCTGTACAACTTAAGTTTCAATATGATGTTCAGTTTACTAAATTTCAATTTACAAGTTAGTAATATGACAGAAGTACGTCAATACATTCAAAATTTCAGGTGCTAGTTGCCGGGTTTACTTGAAAATGTTATAATTTTTTACTGATTTTGATTCCATTTTATGGTACTTCAAATGGATGTTTGGGTTGCGTTTTCTGTCGTTGTGATATAGTGGATTTTGGAATCTGCATGACACAATTTATAGCATGAAGCTATGCAATCTGAGCATGTAAAAAGAGTTTGTTTGTCTATTTGGCATATAATGAATATAAAAGTTCAGGTGATTTCCTGAGTTTAATTGCAAATGTGAGAAACAGTTTTTCCAATAAATATGCCCATGATGTAATACAAGTACTTATTTGATCCCTTCCATGTTACAAGCTAACCTTTAGATGGTTAATTATGAAAGAAGTGTTAGAACTAAAGCTTATGATTCTTTATAAATGTTTAATTTATAAAACAGGTTTTTTAACTGTTAGTCCTTTCAAAATATTACATGTTAGAATAACCAGAGAGAACATGTCTCAGTATGGTTAATTGCAATTATTATTTCCTTGACATATTGAATCTTTAATTATATTATTTTCACTTGTTTGCATAGCAAGTTCAATTAATAGTAGATGTCTATTTAGACCTCTAATTCTTAGATGAATGGGAACGAGATCAAAAAAAATTTTCGTCAAATTATCTAAATGAAGCCCTTTATTTATGCAGAAATGGAAACGGGCTGACAAGGAAAAGTTCGTAACAGCTTAGAGAAAGTTTGTTGCAAGAAGTAGAACTAAACATGATGGAATTATGTTGTATGATGTTTTATTTCAAAAGGTATCTGGCTTAGACTTGGAACATGTGAAGGCCAAAATGTATTAGAAGACATTAGCATCCACAAACTATATATCAGTAAGAAGTCAGCTTGCACATCTAAACAACATTCCTCCTAAATCTCATGGTTGGTAATTGTCACCATCGCTGCATAGTGTGGTTTCATACTAGTACGTACGTACATACGTACATACATACATGCGTATATACATACATACGTACATAGGTACGTATGTACGTACTACATACATACATACATACATACATACATGCGTATATACATACAAACCTACTTACATACATACGTGTAGTATGTAGATAGATACGTACGTACACACACAAACACAGACACAAGCACACACATAGTACATGCTTACAAACGTACACACATACATACATACATACACAGACACACACACACACACACATATAGACAAGCACACACGCACTCATAGAAAACACGCACGCAACCTTTTTTTTAGAGAATAAGAGAATATTTTTCAGTCACATTTGAATACAAGAAAAAACAAAAACAAGCCAAAACTAAAAGTTATATTATCATGTTTAGGTACTTTTTGTTGCAAATGTGTTGCAAAGTGCTACACATTTGCGACGCATTGTTATTTTCATTTACTACTTTATTAATAAAAATAAAATATTATATATAAATAATAATCACAATAACAATGACATAATAATTTTTACTAATTTTATTAATTTATATTTATTATTGTTATGTTATTATTATTATTTACCATTATTACTAACTTTATATTATTATGTCGACTTGTCTTTTGTCGCAAATGCGTGACAAATTGTTACACGTTTACAATGCATTGTTATTTTCATTAACTACTTTATTAATAATCATTATAACATCTCCATAATAATTATAACTAACTTTATTATTATCAATATTATTATTAACTCTATTATATTATGTTATTATTATCATTTACTATTATTATAAACTTTATATTATCATGTTTATTTTTAGTTGCAAATAGGTTGTAAAGTCCTACACGACACATTGTTATTTTCATTTACTACTTTATTATAAAAATAAAAATATCAATATAATAAGAATAATACTTATAATAATAATGACAAAATAACATTACTTATTTATTATTATTATTATTATTAATTTTATTATTGTTATGTTATTATTATTATTTAGTATTAATGCAAACTTTATATTATTATGTCTACTTGTCTTTGGTCGCAAATGTGTTACAATTTGTTACACATTTGCGGTGTATTGTTATTTTCATTGATTACTACTAATTTACCATTATTAATATTTGTACCATTACTAATATTAGTGTTAGTATAAAAATACTTTATAACGCCTTGGTGTTGAATTTTCTAAATTTAATACATATTAACACCGATAACGATATTAAATTAGGTTTTGCTACTCTTTTGCGAGTCAACTATTGATTAATTTGATTTTAATTAACTTTGGTTGTAATTGTGTCGTGACTTTGCTACGCAATTGCAACAGAATCTGGAGCTTTTTAAGTTTCGTCACTTTCATGTCGGAAAATCTTAGAAATGTTGGGTTTCTGTTTTTGTAGGATATATGTCGCAGTTGTGCTGGAAAGTGCGACAAAATTTTGTGTCGCAAATTTTTCGTAGCAAACAGTGTTGTTTTCTAGTAGTGCTAAAACCTAATTGCTATACGTTAAAAGCTAAATTGTAAAAGTTAAACCCTAAAGCTAAATATTAAATTGCTAAAATCTAAAGCTAAACTACAAAAGGTAAACCTTAAAGCTAAATAATGAATGTTAAAAGCTTAATTAAAAATATTACTAAAAACTAAACCTTAAACCTCAAGGGAAAAAAAGAAGGAAAAAATAATAATAAATGGAGACCAAATACGAGATTCTTCACACTTGATGAATAGCTTAATGTTTAAGGACTTAAATAGTGGGTCATGATTATAGTAATTGGAGTGGACTTGATTCTTCACACTCAATGACTAGCTAAGTTTTTAGAGACCTGTATGTGATATATTTTCATTCTCAGTTGACAACTTAAGTTCACAAATTATAATTTCAAGTCATTATCAAAATAATAAACTATAATCATACATTTGAATCATAATGATAAAATTAAGTGATTGTGAAATATTTGCGTCCATGAGTATGCAACATATTAGCATTATTACATACCTTACAATATCATCAAGTCTCCTTTTGACTTGTTTGACATATGCGCTAAAACAAGTCAAGCCTTGTGTTATTTGTTTGTTCCAATTAAATTGATTTTTGCTAGATCTAATTGAAGTCTTGAATACATAACCGATCGTGACAACATCAAAAGTTGTACCTTTGGGATGGAGGTAGTACATTTGAAACCCACCAATCCTAGTTGCTTGTAGTAGTAACCTACCCACAATTTTAATACGAATAGTAATTTAAATACGAATATGTCAACAAGTACCCTTCTATACTTTTTAAAAACCTAAACGCTACCTCAACTTGATCACCAATGAACGCATCTAAAAAATGTTTCACTAAAAAATTAACTTTTCCAAACCTAAGTGTTCACATGTTAACACCTTGAAATTTTTAATTCTTCTTCTAGTTCTAATTTTCACGTGTGTAAATGCATACAAAATCATTTGCTTTTCGTACAAGTTTGATTATATGAATAATACTATTTGCTAGAATCAAGTGTTTGTAAGAGATGTTTAACAACTCCCATCAACCAACCTGGGAGGCTTGATTCAAAAGCTCACCTATTATAGTCACCCAACTTTGATCCCACTTCCCCTACTACTACTAGTAAATCTAGTTGAATAGTGTTGTCCGTTCTTGTTCTTCGCCTACCAAATGAAATGGAGACCTCTGAACTCCGGATCTAGCCTTTCCCAATCCTTCTGCATCCTAGTGCAGCGCTAAGTATTAAACTCTCTTTTTAAGCTATACCCCTAAAGTAGGGTTCTTGCCTTTCCGAGCAAGTTGGAAGCTATGCATTGTGAACTGTAGCGTTCTAGCCTCTAATCTTGTATGTCAGCTTTCGGTCCTACCTTCATTTTGGGACATTGTTCCTATGGCTCTTTTAAGAGAAGCCTTTTATATCAAAGAATCTATAAAATTTTCTTTTTGAAATAGAAATGCGACAACACAGCCGAATTGACAGAAAATAGTTCGAACTTTGAATACTCGCTTGAAATCGGCTCATTTGCAAACCAGTCGAGCCATATGCTAGTTAAGCTCGGCTCGTGTTTTGTTCCTTAGCCGGTCCTTGCTTGCTTGTTGACATGCGCATTTGACTTATTTATATTAAGACTAAATTATAAGTTATAAAAATTATATCCATAAATTATAGAATACTATTATCAGCTCAATCTTATTCAAATTATTAGTCTATAATTATTTTGAAATTTTCTATTGTAAAACAAATATAACAAAGTATAAAAGATGATCATAGTTTATAAACTATGATATTCATTATTCAACAAGTTAAAATAAAAAAAATGAATTTTTCATTATAAGTATATGTGTGTGTAGAAAATAGAAAGTTTTAAAATAGTTTAAAAATAAGAGAGTTGGCTTGAATGCTTGGCTCGGTTTTTACAAGCTGAGATCAAGCTGTACATTTTAACTCAATAAAATAAACGAGCTGGGCTCGGGTTGTTTATATAGTTTTTGTATCTATGGGCTGCATATCCTTTTAAGTTCGGAGTCGGACGCTTTCAGAAAGCCCGAAAGGCCGAAATGGAGAAATTATGTGTAATTGATTATAAGGCCCTCACCCAAGACAACCCATTATGCATTTAAGCTTCTTGAACTCATTTGGCTCATTAATTTGTTGAATAAATTACTTAACTAATTATGAGATAAAAAGTTAGAATGCTAGTTAATAACTGTTACCGTATTGAACTAGACAATAATTTAAAATTGTTAGATAACCCATGCTATAATTACTTCATAAGTAACATCATTGTTTCCGTTTATAGACTATATAAAGTAATTTAGACGATAATATCATATGTTAGGGAGATAATTCTTTGTATTAATTAAGAATGTAAAAATGTGATTAAATATATTTCACTTTCTTGAGTACATGAGATATGCAATTGAAACTAATACTAAAATGTAACTTGACGTTTGTTAAAATGATTTACTTGGATAAGTTAATATATTTAGACGATAATATCATATGTTAGGGAGATAATTCTTTGTATTAATTAAGAATGTAAAAATGTGATTAAATATATTTCACTTTCTTGAGTACATGAGATATGCAATTGAAACTAATACTAAAATGTAACTTGACGTTTGTTAAAAATGATTTACTTGGATAAGTTAATATAGCTTCTTTTTATTTTTTGGTAAAAACATATAATAAAATAGAAAAATATACACATTGTCTACTAACATGTTGAATTATCATACATGAGCAAATAATACGTACAATAATTATATTACTTATATACAAATTATGTTGAGATTTTATTGCATTAAATCATACAAGTATGACTTTATTCGTACTATAGTTTTGAATTGCTATCATATCATATGAGGGGCATGGCCATATAACTATGATCACATGGTTGTGTTTACACCAAAAACATTATTGTCGTGGCCCCTTACCCATCCCCACATAATCAAAAATATTAATAATCCTTTTAGGTATCTTTTTTAACAAAACCAACAACAAAAAAGTTCGAAATCAGTCGGACTATCAAGATGATTTTGTTCCATTTCATACTAGTTAAATACTCATACTTTCTTAATCATATACTTATTTTTAGGTTTTAATGTGGTGGTAATCATCTTAAGTGTTATTAGAAGTTTATGTTATCTAGTTTGATTAAACTTTAAGATTATATATTCAATTTTCCAGAGAGCATCAATTGTTTTATCATGATAAATAAAGTTAGAATCATTGCTTGAGGATCATCAAATAAATCTGAATATAAATTAGTAAGGCTGCTAAAAGGATTCAATTTCTAAGCTAAAGCTCTATAAGTAATTTTAATGGCATCAAATTATTTTAGTTAGTTGGATTTGCATAATAATATAGTGAAATTTGAATAAATGAGTCAATCATCCACTTTGGTATCTTATTAAACAAAAATGGTGATATTGTTCCTCCATTGATCAAGAATTTCGATTTGGCCAAGTCTCATGTTCATCCAATAAGAAGGGTTCAATTTTTTCAAATGAACGCTTTGAAGACCTATTAGTTCTAAAAACTGTGGATCGTTCGGATTTCTACCACCTAGGAAATTCGGAAGCTTAGCCCCATAGACTATGGACATAGGGAAGCACTCCTGACAAGGTCTAAAGGGAAAGACCCCATGACCGGAGGGTCTCGCTGGCCGATTAGCGAGTGTTCACAACATGTTTAAACTTAATCACTGTGTTGAAAAGACATTTGGAAGTTTGCTTTTTTTTCTTTTTTTTTTTTTTTTGTTGTGAATGGTAATCGTGATCAACAACAATTTAGGTCTACATTAGGATCCACAACAGCTTCTATCAAGTAACTTAGTCTATCAACAATAACTTGTAAGGTAATATCAGAAGATTATAAGGCTGATGCAACCAAAGAAGACAAAACAACCAAGATCTCTGCCTGCATGCATGCACTGGACGTACAAAGGTAGAAGTGCTTCGGAAGTTTTACACACTACATCAGAAAATATCTAAGTGTAAATCTTCCGAAGCCAAAGTCCATATCTTCCGAAGCAAAGATGGAGTCTTCCGAAGCTTCAGAGACAAGTCTTCCAAAGCCATTTTGCTATGAAGACTGATTTTTCCCAAAGACAGAGAAAGACATGCTTTCTCTGATCTACTTTACATAAAGCTGACACACTTTCTTTTACAAACTCGAAGACTCCCAACTTGTATGAGTTGGTGAAAAGTCCATGCTTTTGTAAACTGTAGATTAAGGTCTTTGTCTGTAACTTTCTACTTTTATACCTGTAAACCTTTTTGTAATAGAAAAGGATGTGAGCTATGATATGTCATAGAGTCACGTGTCAAAAGGCAATCTGCCTTTTGACTTTAGATTGATCTTGTTGGTCTAGATTAGTCAATTCCAACTGTCCTTCTAAGTATTGACGGTTGTAGGATGTAGTATAAAGAGTCTCAGGTTCTTGTAATTTAGATATGCTTTGTAACACTTGTAATAGAACTTGAGAGCAATATACAACACTCTTTGAAAACCATATTTCTGTTTTATTGTTACTTTTTCTGTCTCATTACTTACTTGTGTTTGTAGTATCCTAATAATCAAACCCGGTTCCCTATTTGAACTGTTAAGTGCTCCAAGTCTCTCCTTATTATAAACTGATTGTGTTAGGCACTTTACCCGGTCCTGCAATTGGTATCAGAGCATCTCAGGCTTTTGATTGTAAGATCTTACCATCTTCAATCCTTTCAGTTTCACAGTTCACTTAACATTTCAATGGCAGCTATCATAAGGCTGATATAGAACCCGGTATAATGACAAAGTCCCCACTGATCACTCCTGAAGACTTTGATACTGGTGTCAAGAATGGAAGGCTTATATCAAGTCCTCAAGACTCAAGATGTGGGGGTCTATTATGATGGACCTCATGTACCATCCACACTTTCAGCTGCTGCGGTGGTGGTATGATACCAAGGAAGTGGCTGACTATTCTGATGAAGACGGAAGAAGATTGATATTGATCAGAAAGCCATGACCCGCCCTCCAAACTGCTCTTCTAAACTCTATCTACAGAGGCTTCAAGAAGTGTAAGACTGCCAAGCAACTCTAGGATGCACTGAAGCGATGTATGAGGGGTCTGATGATGCCAAAGAAAACAAGAAAGACCTCTTGAAGCAGCAGTTTGAGAACTTCACCTTCAAGACAGTGAAACCATGACTCAACATACTTTAGGTATGTTGAGATTGTGGATACTTAGTAATGTTGGAGTAACTCTTGAGAACAGGGACATTGTGAGGAAGTTCATGTCCTCTCTTCCCAGACAATGGACACACTATTGTGTGGTCATCAAGAGGACTGAGAACCTTAAGACCCTTACTCTCATAGAGTTTTATGGTATCCTCAGTGGCTACCAGATGGAGATGAACATGCAAAATCCATCTGGTAACTCCAACAATCAACAGAGTTCAGCCCTTCATGTGGTTGAAAGGGATTGTAGAGAACCACAGCACCATCTCATCTGCTACCCGGACAAATCACAAAAGGGTCCTTTCATCACCTTTCCGGAGACACTAAGGGAAGGCTATATCCCTGGAAGCCTATTCCAGGAGATAAGTTCTTCACAAGCTTTTGTGTCTTCTGATGAAAGTTCATGAAACTTTCTATTCACCCTTAAAGATCTAGAATGTATCCATCCAGATGATCTGGAGTATATGGAAATAGTCCAACAGATGGCTCTTCTCACTCACAGAGCCAACAAGTTCTACAAGAGGACTGGAAGGAAGTTTCCTAGCAATGCAGCCAGTTGAAAGTTTGGGCTTGATAAAAGCAAAGTGAAGTGTTACAACTGTAACCAAATAGGACACTTTGCCAGAGAGTGCAAGGCACCAAGGTCAAATGGTGGGCAAGCACAAACAGGCCAAACTACACTGAAGGAGCTCACCAGAATGAGAAGCCAAGATAGCAAGCCCCATTGCTATTGAAGAAGGAGGCTTTGACTGGAGCTTTCAGGTGGAAGATGCATCTCCAAACCAAGCATTGATGGCAGATCATGATGAAGCCAAGGTATGAACATCTCTGTACACTTGAATGTATTGCTAAGTTAATAGATACAGGTCCTATAACTTAGAGATGAGATCTGATCTTGAGTCCTTAAATATCTTAAAAGCTGATTTTAAAAGAGGTGAAAATGATTATAAACTTAAGACAGAAGATCTAGAGAAAACCACGTCAACTCTTAAGCATGAGCACACTAACTACAGGACTCAAATCAAAGATCTCATCTCAAAGTTAAGTGAATGCCAGGCTGAGCTTGTGATCAGCAAAGCCAGGGTAGAAAAATGTGTTCTTAAGAAGAGACCTTCAAGAACATAATATCCTCATCCCTACATGAAAAAGTTTGTTATCAGAATAAGCAGGGACTGGGATCTACTGAGATAGCTGCTCCACACACTTTATTATCTATAAGATCTCCAAGGTGTGGAACTTGTGAAGATGAGCTTTTCCTATATAGACCCTATTATTGAAGAGGATGAAGAGGAGATAGTGAAGGATGACTCTGAGAAGAATGAAGAAGATCATCCTAAGAATGGTCACTATTCTCCTGAGGAGAGAAAGAGTCTGGAATGACCAAGTCAAAGAGAAAGAACTTGATCAGAAGAGCTAAGAGAAGATCAAAGAAGGCTCAAAAATCAAGGCCACTTTTGACTCCAAGCAGAAACAAGTGTCATTTCTGCATGGTTTGAAGTGGTAAAGGCTGAAGACTCAACTATGAACTCTAGTACCAGGAGTTCTAGTTTAGTTCTAACCATTCCAGCAAGAAAAGAAGACTGACAGCAGTTTACCACTACTACACAGCCTGAACCATCCAACCCAGAGCAAGCCTCTCCTAAGAAGCTTGTTGCATCATCTGTGAAGATGAAGATGGAGAAGGAAAGTGATCAAACTCAGTCTTGCTCTCAAAAGAAGACTCCTAGAAGGAAGCAAATGGACTGCATCATGTGTTTAGTACTTCTCATTTGGCTAAGGATTGTATCTACAATCCCAAAAGCACTATCCATATGGTCAAAGAAAAAGCTTCTGGGAAGAAGAAGGAAAAGCAAGCTTCGGAAGGAAAATCTGTTTCCTTTGGAAGCTCAAAGTGAAGAAGAAAACAAGTGAGAACTTACCTTCCGAAGAAATTTTGGTCTCGAAAGAAAAGAATGCTTCCAAAGTACTAAAGCATGCAGCAGTGAAAGCAAGATCTTTCGAAGGTCCAGTATCCAAAACCTCAAAAGTTATTGAAACTTCCGAGGTGTTGAAGTCAAGTCCAGTCTTCCAAGATGGTATGGAAGATGAAGAAAGACCTGGTGATTGAGAGTTCTTCATCAACAGCAACTAATGATCCACAAAGCTTGAATATAGGATCTGTTACTATTACATTGTCTTCAGATCACTTTGAAAAGCCCAAGACCAATAAGGCTTGGGTTTCCAAGTGTAACTAATCACTTCCTTTTATGCAGCAATAGCTAAAGACAAAGGAAAATATGTGGATCATTGATAGTGGCTGTTCCAGGCACATGACGGCAATGGTTCTTTGCTTCACAATTTTGAGAAAATTGATGGAGGACCAGTTGCTTTTGGAGGAATGCTGGTGGTTACATCATTGGAAGGGGTATGGTCACAAACGGTAAGCTCACCATTAAGAAGGTAATTTTGTTAAGGAGCTTGGATACAATCTACTGAGTGTACCCTATTTTGTGATCAGAGACACAACATGCTCTTTACTGAGCATGAGTGCATTGTTCTCAAGCCCGGTGCTTATTCCTCAAGAGCATATCCTGCTTAAAGCCCCCAGGAAAGGGAACATGTACAAGATGGACTTGCAAAAAACATCTCCCTCAAAGAGGTTTCTTGCTTTCTATCTAAAGCAAATAGTGATGAGTCTTTTCTATGGCATAAAAGAATGTGCCATGTAAACTTTAAGAACATGAATAATTAAAATGATTGTGGTAACTGGAATGCCAAAGAAGAGTTTACAAGTGATGATCATTGTGTTGCATGCCTGAAAGGGAAGTAACACAAAGTGTCTCACAAGCCAAAGGAAAAGAACTCCATCACTACTCCCCTACACTTATTACATATGGATCTCTTTGGCCCCACCAGTGTAATGAGTTTAGGAAGGACCTCATATTGTTTAGTGATCACAGATGATTCACAAGATTCACTTGGGTCTTTTTCCTTAGAACTAAGGATGAGACTCTGAGATCTTGAAGAACTTCATTCTAAAAATTGAGAATCAATCTGATCATAGGTCAAGACCATAAGATGTGATCAAGGAACAGAATTTAAGAACCAAATCCTTGATACATTTTGTGATGAAAAGGGTATTACAAACAATAGTGCTCCATGACTCCTCAGCAAATGGTGTTGCTGAGAGGAGAAACAGGACACTTATTGAAGCTGCAAGAACCATGTTGTCTGACTCTAAACTGCCCATCACCTTCTGGGCAGAGGCAGTTAACACAGCCTGCTATGTGCAGAATAGAGTTTTAGTGGTTAAGACTCATGGTAATACTCCTTATGAGCTGTGGCACAAAGGGAGACCATTTATTGGTTTCCTCAGGTCATTTGGATGTCCCTGCACCATCTTGAATCCCAAAGATCAAGTAGCCAAATTTGATGAGAAGTCAGATGATGGACACTTTATTGGATATTCTTTCTAAGCTAAGGCTTATAAAGTATACAATCTCAGAACTAGAGTAGTTGAGGAGTCAGCCAATGTGACTTTCAATGAGCACACTCCTAGTGTGAAAGGTTCTGGTCCAGATTGGCTATTTGATCTTGACTTAGTTACCAACTATTTTAACAAGTCTTGTGAGAATGTTTCAGGATCTACAGATAACATATCAACAGGAGATCCCGACCCAAGATTTGAGCTGAGAAGACCAAGCAAGATTACTACTTCAGCTCCTTTGGTGACTAACCCTACAAATGATGATCCTATTAGCACAAACATGACAAATTCAGCTGATACATCTGAGATGCCTTCAAATTCCAGCTCAGAGGTTTAAAACTCAAGTGAAGGACCTTCAAATGTAGGAGGAAATGGAGGTGGTGATAGTGATCAAGAATTTCTTGATGCTGATAACCACTCCATAGAAGACAACATAAATGATGTCACACACTCATTGGATCAAGTCTCACTTGATAAGTGTGCTGATGTGGTGAGTGACACTCCATTGCCAGATCTGAATTTTTCTAATCTAGATCTTTCAAATCAACTTGCTATGATCCCTCAACTCAAGATCCACAAGTCATACCCCACCACAAACATTATTGGAAATGTTGATACAGGGGTGAGAACAAGAGGACAAGCCCATGACAAAAATGTTTGTCTATATTCTTGCTTCTTGTCCTATAGAGCCAAAGAAAGTTGATGAGGTTTGAAAGATGGAAGCTGGGTTGAAACATGCAAGAGGAGCTGCTTCAATTCAAAAGACAAAAGGTTTGGAACCTATGTCCTCTTCCTCATGGGAGACTGTCATAGGAACCAAGTGGGTTTTTTGGAACAAGAAGGATTATAGGACTTGTCATCAAGAACAAGGCAAGACTAGTTGTTCAAGGGTACACACAAGAAGAGGGAATTGTTACACAGATGTTTTTGCTCCTGTGGCAAGACTTGAAGCTGTAAGAATATTCTGGCTTTTGCTGCATCCAAGGATTTCAAGGTCTACCAACTTGATGTCAAGTGTGCTTTTCTGTATGGGGTGATTGATAAGAGGTGTATGTCAAACAACCACCTGGCTTTGCAGACCCAGATCATCCTGATTATGTCTGTGAGCTTATAAAGCTCTTTATAGGGCTGCACCAAGCTCTAAGGAAGTGGTATGAACACTATCTCAGTATCTCTGTCAACATGGTTACAAGAGAGGTACTATAGATGGAACTCTCTTCATCAAAGGGATAGGAATGACTTAATGTTGGTTCAGTATATATGGATGACATTATCTTCAGGTCAACTAATCCAAAACTCTGTAAAGACTTTGAGAGGCTGATGAAGAATAGATTTGAAATGAGTGCCATGGGGGAACTAAATTTCTTTCTGGGAATTCAAGTGAAGCAAGTTGACAATGGCATCTTCATAAGTCAGTCAAAGTATGTACAAGACATACTTACAAGATTCACATGACTAAATGTAAGGTTGCTAAGCACCCATAGCCAGAAACCACTCCCTAGGACCTGATCTTGAGGGGGAGTGTTTGGATGAACATCTTTACAGGGCTACGATTGGATCTCTTATGTACCTAACAGCCAGCAGGCCTGATATCATGTTTGCCACATGCATCTGTGCAAGATATCAAGCCAACCCAAGATGTCACACCTGGTTGCTATCAAGAGGATTCTTAGATATCTCAAAGGTGCTCCCAAGCTTGCCTTTGGTATCCAAAGAGTTCTGACTTCAATCTGTATGCTTATACAGATAGTGACTATGGTGGTTGCAATATGACTGCAAAGTCTACATCTGGTGGATGTCAATTTCTTGGTGGAAGATTGTCTCATGGCAATGCAAGAAACAATCCTGTGTCTCTGCATCAACTGCTGAGGCTGAATACATTGCTGCAAGTTGCTGTGCTCAAGTGCTTTGAATTCAGAATCGATGCTGGACTATGGATTCAACTTCAAAGAGACTCCCATCCCATAGACAACAACAGTGCTATCTCCATTGTAGAGAATCATGTGCAGCACTCAAGGACTAAACACATCAAATCATTTGATTAGAGATAATTTTGAGAAGGGATTAACCAAATTAGTCAAAGGTAACACAAATGAATAATATGTTGATCTGTTCACTAAAGCTTTTCATGAACAAAGATTCAAATATCTTATATCAGCTAATGGGATGATTAACTTTGAGTAGATTTTCTTAAAAACTTAAATCAACTTTATTTCTAAAACTTGTGTGTCCTAAGTTCTCTATTTTATCACTTTCATAAGCCTAATTTATTTTGGAAGAAATTTTTTTTATGATATTCCTTAGATTTTTGAAACAATTTCAAACATATTTTCATTTGGAAGATTTCAAGTTGACTTCGGAAGAAATTTATGTCTTCAAATCAACTAATTACTTATAAAAAAAATTAACTTCGGAAGAAATTCTGAGAATATCTTCTGAAGCTTAAATATGCTTTTAAGTACTTACATGTATTTGAAGGACAAATATCTTTCGAAGCTTTTTCTTAAAAACTTCCGAAGCTAAATGTACCTTCGAAAGATTTTTCAACTTCCAAGAATACTACCTTTTTGGGCACTTTTCAGAGGTGAGACCTACTTTCGGATTTCAAAGTTTATCCTTTTGTATTAACTTTGTTTCAAATCCATTTCATATATATTCTCAAATGGTTCCCCCTCTTATCACTCTCCTCTTCATCTACATTGTTCTCTAACCTAATTTCACCTACAAACCGCCTTTGTTCTTATCTTTCTTCACCGAAAAGCTACTTCAAATGGACAACCTTGACCACAAAAATCAACATGATTTTTCCATGCATCTTCACAGGCAACATAATCAAGTTGCTCTATTAGAATCTGAGAAAGATCCAGGTTTCTCAAAGGTTTGTCGTTATCTTTCTTTGACCAACTACTTCACCTCCCTCACCATTGATCCTCCTCTTTATGAGGATCATTTGTTGGAGTTCTGGCGGACCTACGAAGAGGTCACCATGGACGGGGAGAAGGCACTGTCTGTCACAGTGCAGGGGAGGAAATCTTCATCACTTCGACCATCATAACACACATCCTCAGCTGGATGATGTAGAAGGTGACTTGTCCTTCCCCAAATGTAACACCCGGATATTTTAAAAATAAAAAAAGAAGAGAAAAAGAAAAGAAAAGAGAAGTACAAAGAATGAAAGGTGAAATAACCCAAGTTGAGGGGTTAAAGTTGTGCAACAGGCATACTGTATTATTATTATGTTTAAAAAGTGGGCATGGCTCCCACTCTTCCTGCTCTCACCAACTGCCTCGGCTGCAAAAAGTAAAGAACAGAATTTTCCATCGGTTTTCTAGAGAGAAAAAGAAGAAGATCGTCTAGAAGATAAGATTTTGTGTGTTTTGTTCGGTTTCAGCTGGGTTTTCAGCTTGTGGACTGAGTCTTATGTGTTTTTCTGCGTTCGGTTGGGTGTTTTTGGTGTGTTTAGGTGTTTGAACTCTAAGTGCTCTTGAGTTTGGAGGAGTTTTACTCAAAGGCTGCTGTAGGTGAGTTTTAGATCCCCAAATTTTCTGTATTTAAACTTGTTTTGGGGCTGGAAATGCATGTAAAATATATTTTCGCAACTTTCTGTATGAAAACCGTATGTGTTATCCCCTGTTTTATGTTGGTATGTGTGTTTGTGAATGTTTGACCGAATTATGTGGTTGTATGCTTGTTTTATATGCTTAGTATGCTAAATTTGTTCTAAGTTTATGTTAGGATGATGATCGGGAACTGAAATTAGTATAAGTTAGAACTGGTATAGTGCCCATGAGCCCAAACTACCCATGCACCTAAGTGTTTGCTCATGCGCCTAAGTTTCCCATGTGCCACAGTATCCATGCGCCTGCATAGTACTCATGTGCCTGCATAGTTCCCATGCGCCTAAGTTTTTTTTCCCATACGCCTAAGTGTTTGCTCATGCGCCTAAGTTTCCCATATGCCCAAGTACTCATGCGCGTGCATAGTACTCATGCGCCTGCATAGTACCCCTGCGCCCAAGTTTTTCCCCATGCGCCCAAGTGTTCCCATGCGACCAAACTATACGTGCGCCTGCATAATGCCCATGCGCCTACATAGTGCTCGTGCGCCTAAGTTGACTAAGAATTTTTCTGAAATTTTGGGAAAAATAGAAATTTATGATTAAGCTCTGAAATGTTTTGGGGGTTTTGTTTGTTCATGTTATGCATGTTGTGGTCTGCTATTGATGTTCCTTATTACGTACTATTACGTGACTTACGTGGTTTGTTAATGCTCTTATACGTAAAGTATTATCATAAAAGAAGCGAAAGATTAAAGATAATGAAAAGTGGAACATAACGAATGAATGAAAGTCTTGCAAGAAAAATTTAAAGAGGTTTAGAACTCAATGAAGAGATGTTAGCTCAACTGTGTACAATGTAGCGTGCGATCTTGGCTAACCCATGAGGGTGTACACACAGGGGGGTCAGTCTTGGTGACTGATCCATATGTGTGAAACGGGATCCTTGTCGCTTAACCCCAATACTGAGGTGGCTTCGTGCCTAATGATGGGGTATAGCTTATGATAGGATCTAGATAGAAGTGAAAGATAATGAAAAAGTGTAAAATAAACGATTATGAACGATGATAAAAGATAATAATGATATTATCAAGATGCATGTATGTTGTGTGATCACGAACGAAAGTAAAGGAAAGGTTTTTACTAAAGGTAAAGTATTTTACTTATAAAACTAGAACTCACTCAGCAACGCTGACTTTTTATGCATTTTCAGTTGGCAGGTAGTTTGTTGCTGAGGATGGCACGAGGGTGAAGCTACTTGGCGGGCAAAGACTGGCATCCATATCATGCAATAATAATGATGTTGTTTTGTAATACAACTAAGTGATATTTTGTAATCTTTTAAACAATGATGTATTACCTGGAAAATGTATTTATTAAAGCATGAAATGGTTTTTGATGAATTATTCCACTACTGCAATATTTTATTTACTTAATAAATCTTAATGTTGATATAAATAAGGTTGTGATTGACCAACTGTGGGGTTCCCGGAACGGGGCCTTACAAGTTGGTATCAGCCAAAGTTTAAGAGAAATGGGTAAGTATATTCAAAACCTAAACTTAAACTGTGAATGGGACCGAGTTGAGGGATGCCAGCCCAAGTAGCTACGTGCCATCAGGTAATTTACTTTCTTAAGGTTAACCGGTATTATGTGCGTGTGCTATCTGATTTATGTGCTCTTAGTACATTTGGATACTGATGTAGTCAGGATAGGAAATGCTTGGGGGATGAAGAGTAAAGTAAGTGGCTAATCACAACTAGCCACTGTAATTTGGGAGTTACTATACTTGACATAATCTGAGCTATTACCTTGAATAACCGTGTTGGTGTTTGAATCTTATAGTGTTTAGAGGATGGTGGGTGGTAGATCTTCGAAGGCTTCTCGAGGGGTGTGCAGGGTGATCGTGGTGCTAGGCCATGTGTCACCAGGAACAAGGCTAAGGCTGCTGAGACGCTCCTGCAGAGCCCGAGCTTCATCACCAGAAGGCGGTGATGAGAGTGCTAATTTGAGAGCCTCTGTGAAGGAGGCAGTTGTGGAGGAGGTTCATTAGGTCATGCAGACGATCCTGCCGTCTGTGGTGACCGAGGTTATCCATGGTGTGAGGGAGGATGAAAGAAAGAGAAGAGAGAGGAGGAGACCATTAGGAGAGGTTCAGGTGAAGGGGAGCACCAGAAACGAGATGGTTGTCTCCATGACAAGAGGAAGAGGAAGCGGTGCAGGAACCGCCAAGGGGTGTAGTTATGGGGCATTCCATATATACAAGCCCCTAAATTTTGATGGGAATGGTAATGCTGCTACTGCTCACCGATGGGTGAGGGAGATGGAGGCGGTGCTAGATATCAGTAAGTGCCGAGAGGTTAAAAGGTGAAGTTTGCTACCCACTCATTCGTGGACTCAGCCTTATGCTGGTGGGACAACATTGTCCAGGCCGAGGGTAGCAGGGCGATTAGGAGGATGAGGTGGAGTGAGTTAAAGAAGATGGTGATCGAGGAGTTTTTTCATACTCATAGGGAGCTTGACAATTGACAGAGAGTTCTTACAGCTGGAGGCGGGAACCATGACACACCAGCAGTATACTACCAAGTTCAATGAGATGGCAAGGCTGATGCTGGATCAGGTGACGCTGGTGTCAAGGAAGATCAAGAGGTATATCCAGGGTTTACCGGCAGATATCCACAGGCACATGATCACCGCCCGGCCGAGTACTTTTAGGTCGGTGGTTGATCTGGCAGGGAGGCTGTATGATGAGAGAAAAGAAGTGGCAGTGGTGGAGGTGAACAAAAAGGGTGGTGGTGATAGGAACTGGAATGGGAACCGGTTTGGTCATGGTGGTTTTATCCCGAGCAATAAGAAAGGCAAGGATGGATGACAGGAGGGTAGTGTCGGCAGGTACAGGGACTAAGCGGTGTGGTAAGTGCGGGAAGGAACATTCATGGGAGTGTAAGTGGGGACTGAATCTCTGCTTCAAGTGTAGGAAGCCCGGTCATATGGCAAGAGAGTGTGGGATTGTAAGATGTTATAACAGTGGTGAAGAGGGCCATCTGAGAAGGGATTGCAAAAGGCCGAGGGCTGAAACTTCTGGGGAAAAGAAGGGGACCGAGAAGGATAAGCAGGGAGAAAAATCCAAAGCATTCACGATGACCCGGGAGGAGGCTAGGGTGGACCCCGATGTCGTGTCAAGTACGTTCCTAGTAAACCAAACTTATGCCTCTGTATTATTTGATTCTGGTTCTAGTAAGAGTTTTATTTTTACTGCCTTTTGTGCTAAGTTACCTGTTAGGAGTAGAAAGATTGATGAGCCCTTCGATGTAGAAACTACCATTGGTAAGTCTATCAGGATTTCTGATCTGATAGAAAATTATGACATAGAGTTGGAAGGCCATAGGTTCTCTGCTAAATTATTCGTGATACCCCTAGGCGGATTCGATATGGTTTTAGGGTTGGATTGGTTAGCAGCCTATGAGGCAAATATTATGTGTTGCAAGAAAATGATCCGATTGACTACGCCTGATGGAGTAAGTGAAGATCTATGGTGATCGAGTTACTACGATTCCGAATGTGATTTTGATGGTGGTGGCAGAGAAGTGCATGAAACGTGGATGTAGTGCCTATCTGGCTTACGTGAAGGATGTGGATGCGTCAGTACCACAATTGTCCGACATACCAGTTGTGTGTGACTTTCCAAATGTGTTCCCAGAAGATTTACCAGGTGTGCCACCGAACCACGAGATCAAGTTCCAAATCTACTTGATACCTGGTGCTCAACCTGTTGCTAAGGCACCGTATTGATTGGCTCCGTCTGAGATGAAGGAACTGATGGTTCAGTTGCAAGAGTTGTTGGATAAAGGGTTCATTCGACCGAGTATCTCTCCCTGGGGTGCTCCGGTCTTGTTTGTAAAGAAGAAGGACAGTAGTATGAGGATGTGCATCGACTACCGTGAGTTAAACAAGTTGACGGTGAAGAACCGATATCCACTACCCAGAATTGATGACTTATTTGATCAACTCCAAGGTGCCAGTTGGTTCTCGAGAATAGATCTCTGATCTGGTTACCATCAGTTGAAGGTGAAGGAGCAAGATATCCCCAAAATAGCTTTTCGCACGCGTTATGGAATCTACGAGTTTCTCGTTATGTCTTTTGGTCTAACTAACACGCCAGCTGCTTTTATGGATTTGATGAACTGAGTGTGTCGGTCAATGTTAGATAAATCAGTGATTGTGTTTATCGATGATATCCTGATTTATTCGAAGTACGAAGAAGAGCATGCCGGTCACATTCGTGAGGTATTGGAGACACTTAGAAGAGAGAAGCTGTATGCTAAGTTCTCCAAGTGCACTTTCTGGTTGTGCGAGGGTTAGTTTTTGGGTCATGTGGTAAATTCTGAAGGGATCATGGTAGACCCAGCAAAGGTGGAGGAGGTGATGCAGTGGAAGTCTCCAAAGACGCCATCCGAGATCCACAGTTTCTTGAGTTTAGCGGGCTATTACAGGAGATTCATTCAAGACTTTTCTAAGATAGCCTCACCATTGACCAAGCTAACCCACAAGGATGTGAAGTTTGTATGGGGCCTGGAATAGGAGAATGCTTTTGAGGAGTTAAAGACAAGATTGACTCAATCTCCTGTCTTGACATTACCTGAAGGGAATGAAGACTTGGTGGTCTATTCAGATGCTTCTTATTCAGGATTGGGTTGCGTGCTGATGCAACGGGGAAGGGTTATAGCCTATGCGTCCCGACAGTTGAAAATCCATGAGGCTAATTACCCTACTCATGACCTAGAGCTAGCTGCTGTGGTCTTTGCATTGAAGATTTGGAGGCACTACTTGTACGGGACAAGTGCACTATGTTCACTGACCATAAGAGCTTGAAGTATTTCTTTGAGCAAAAGGATCTCAATATGAGGCAGAGAGGTAGTTAGAGTTGATCAAGGATTATGATTGTGAGATCCACTACCATTCGGGCAAGGCCAACGTAGTGGCGGATCCCCTTAGCCGAAAGGAGAGACCCGAGCCAATCCGGGTGAAAGCTTACCAGTTGGTGATGACATCCGATGTAGTGACACAGGTCAAGGGGTTCCAAGATGAAGCGTTGAAGGAAGAGCACCTTAAATCCGTAAAGATGAGAGGTTTAGTCATGGAGTTGGGTGAAAACACTCTCGGAGTAGAACCCGCTTCGGGCGGATGTGGATCCCTCGTTATGGAGACCTACGGGGGAAAATCATGGATGAAGCTCATAAGACTCGATACTCCATTCATCCCGGTGCTACAAAGATGTATCATGATATGAAGAAAGATTACTGGTGGCCGGGTATGAAGCATGATGTAGCGGAGTATGTGAGCAAGTGCCTTACTTGCTTGCAAGTGAAGGCTGAGCATCAGAAGCCGTATGGGAAGATCCAGCCTTTAGATATACCCGAATGGAAATGAGAGCACATCACCATGGACTTCATTACGAAGTTACCGCGCACGGCAAGAGGGTGTGATGCCATATGGGTGATAGTAGACCGTCTGATGAAGAGTGCTCATTTCTTGCCAATCCGTGAGACATATTCATATAGAGAGGTTGGCGGATCTGTTCATCAAAGAGATTGTGACTCGTCATGGTGTACCAGTGTCTATCGTGTCTGACCGTGACACGCGGTTTACATCCAAGTTTTGGAAGAGATTTCATGACGCGATGGGGACGAGGTTGCACATCAGTATGGCTTATCATCCACAGACGGATAGTCAGTCAGAGAGAACTATACAGACGCTTGAGGATATGCTCTGAGCATGCATCATTGATTTCAGAGGAAGTTGGGATGAACACTTACCGTTAGCTGAATTCTCATACAACAACAGTTATCATGCCAGCATTGGTATGCCACCATATGAGATGTTATACGGTAGGAAGTGTAGAACGCCCATATGTTGGGGTGACATCGGACAGAAGGAGTTGAGGAGCGTTGAAGTGATCGAGGCTACGAATGAAAAGTTGGAAAAGATCAAGGCCTTTATGAAGGCGGCAAAAGATAGGCAAAAGTCGTATGCTGACAAGAGGCATAGACCGATTGAATTCAAGGTGGGTGATAGAGTTATGCTGAAGGTTTCACCTTGGAAGGGGATCATTCGGTTCAAAAAGCGGGGTAAGCTGAGCCCTAGGTATATAGGACCTTTGCAAATCATTGCTCGAGTAAGAGAGGTGGCCTATAGGTTGGAGCTACCCGATGAGTTAAGTGGAATTCATTCGATATTCCATGTATCTCATCTGAGAAAGTGCTTAGCCGACGAGGACATGATTGTGCCACTGGAGGATATTGAGGTAGATGAACGGCTTAATTATGTGGAGCAACCGGTGGCCATCATTGACAGAAAAGAGAAGAGGCTGCAGAATATAATGGTTCCACTGGTGCGAGACAGTGGAGGCACAGGAAGGGATCCAAGTCTACGTGGGAGACCGAGGAAGAAATGAGACAGCATTATCCACAACTGTTCGAGGAGTGATGGGTTTCGTGGATGAAACCTATATAAGGGGGGGTGGACTTGTAACACCCGGATATTTTAAAAAGAAGAAAAGAAGAGAAAAAGAAAAGAAAAGAGAAGTATAAAGAAAGAAAGGTGAAATAACCCAAGTTGAGGGGTTAAAGTTGTGCAAGAGGCAAACTTTATTATTATTATATTTAAAAAGTGGGCATGGCCGCCCACTCTTCCTGCTCTCACCAACTGCCTAGGCCGCAAAAAGTAAAGAATAGAGTTTTCCATTGGTTTTCTAAAGAGAAGAAGAAGATCGTCTAGAAGGTAAGATTTTGTGTGTTTTGTTTGATTTCAGCTGGGTTTTCAACTTGTGGACCGAGTCTTATGTGTTTTTTTTGCATTCGGTTGGGTGTTTTTGGTGTGTTTAGGTGTTTGAACTCCAAGTGCTCTCGAGTTTGGAGGAGTTTTACTAAAAGGCTGCTGTAGGTGAGTTTTAGAACCCCGAATTTTCTGTTTTTAACTTGTTTTGGGGCTGGAAATGCATATAAAATATTATTTTCGCAACTTTATGTATGAAAACCGTATGTGTTATCCCCTGTTTTATGTGGGTATGTGTGTTTGTGCATGTTTGACCGAATTATATGGTTGTATGCTTGTTTCATGTGCTTAGTATACTAAATTTGGGCTAAGTTTATGTTAGGATGATGATCGGGAACTGAAATTAGTATAAGTTAGAACTGGTATAGTGCCCATGCGCCCAAACTACCCATGCGCCTAAGTGTTTGCTCATGCGCTTAAGTTTCCCATGCGCCACAGTATCCATGCGCCTGCATAGTACTCATGCGCCTGCATAGTTCCTATGCGCCTAAGTTTTTTTGCCCATACGCCTAAGTGTTTGCTCATGCGCCTAAGTTTCCCATGCGCCCAAGTCCTCATGCGCCGGCATAGTACTCATGCGCCTGCATAGTACCCATGCGCCTAAGTTTTCCCCATGCGCCCAAGTGTTCCCATGTGCCCAAACTGTCCGTGCGCCTGCATAGTGCCCATGCGCCTACATAGTGCTCGTGCGCCTAAGTTGACTTAGAATTTTTCTAAAATTTTGGGAAAAATAGAAATTTATGATTAAGCTCTGAAATGTTTTGGGGTTATGTTTGTTCATGTTATGCATGTTGTGGCCTGTTATTGATGTTCCTTATTACGTATTATTACGTGACTTTACATGGTGTGTTAATGCTCTTATACGTAAAGTATTATCATAAAAGAAGCGAAAGATTAAAGATAATGAAAAGTGGAACATAACGAATGAATGAAAGTCTTGCAAGTAAAATTTAAAGAGGTTCAGAACTCAATGAAGAGTTGTTAGCTCAACTGTGTGCAATGTAGCGAGCGATCTTGGCTAACCCATGAGGATGTACACATAGGGGGGTCAGTCTTGGTGACTGATCCATATGTGCGAAACGGGACCCTTGTTGCTTAACCCCAAGACTGAGGTGGCTTCGTGCCTAATGATGGGGTATAGCTTATGACAGGATCTAGATAGAAGTGAAAGATAATGAAAAAGTGCGAAATGAATGATTATGAACGATGATAAAAGATAATAATGATATTATCAAGATGTATGTATGTTGTGTGATCACGAACGAAAGTAAAGGAAAGGTTTTTACTAAAGGTAAAGTATTTTACTTATAAAACTAGAACTCACTCAGCAACGCTGACTTTTTATGCATTTTCAGTTGGCAGGTAGTTTGTGCTGAGGATGGCACGAGGGTGAAGCTACTTGGCGGGCAAAGACTGGCATCCATGCATAATCTAAGTAATAATGTATGTATTTATTAAAGCATTGGTTTTTTGATGAATTATTCCGCTGAAATATTTTATTTACTTAAGTTTTGATATAAATAAGGTTGTGATTGACTGTGGGGTTTTCAGGAACGGGCCTTACACCAAAGCTGCAGTCAACCACTCCTTTGCGCAGATGGGCTGTGAGGGTGACTTCTCAATCGAAACCTTCAGGAAGGGGAAGGTCTCATCCTAATTGAAGTACCTCCTTCATGCTGTCATATATAGCTTGTCAAACAAGCATGGAGGATGGGATCAGATTCCAGAAGAGCTCTCCTTCATAGTCCATGGAATGGTTTAGGGGGTCAAGTTCAGGTATTCTTAATTTGTATATACCAATTTGCTTGCTAACTTGGACTCCCTAGAGTATTATATGTTCCCTAGATTTGTCTAACACATTCTTAACTGTGAACTGGGCATACAGTTGAGGGGAACAGGTAATATTCTTAAATTGGGACAAATGAAGCCTGGCATCTTCAAAATAATAAGGAAGCCAACTGTTGGCTTCTCTGGGATAGAAACAGCCCTTGCCCCAAAAATGTTTGAGCTTATTGCTCAAGGTGGCAACCTAGCAGCACCAGCTAGTGTTGAACCCACACCTTCTATCTCTCAACCACACATACAACCCATAATAACTATCACCTACCAGAGAAAAACCAAACGAACCCCTACACATGCTATTCAGCTTATGCAGGCCCCCATATCACCAACCTTACAGGAGGAAGTGGACACTCAAGCTCCCACTTCCCCTGAGGAGAAAACCACTCCCAACTCTCATATGATCAGTGCTGAGGTTCCTCATGGTCAGCCTTATGAGCTTACACCCCAAACAGCCTTAAGCCTTCACTCAGAGTCTTCACACTCTAGTGAACAACCTTCTGGGAAAAGTTACCATCCCCAGCCACTGGATCTAAACCAACCAATTCCCAGCCTTGACTTCTATGATGATGAAGACATGGCATTCAGCGAGTACCATGAGTCTCTCTTCTTCACACCTACTCAAGGAGAGATGAGTACTCCTATCTCACCCAGGTCTATCCCACATCATTCACCTATCACTGAGGTAGATCTCCCTGAACCTGTTCAGGAGATCCATATGGAAGAGGCTCTCACTTCAGCAAGTGATTACATCTTTAAGACCTCAACCATGGCAACCAGGCCTTTTGACACTTCTCTTGAAGCTGTCATAAGGCAGGGGAAATCCAACAGCCAAGAACAATATGCTGGTGATGAGAAAGAGGATCTTGGTCCAATTCTCTCATCCCCTTGTGATTCTTCTGATAAAGATGAGGGTAGTTTGAAACTAAAGGTGCAAAAACAGACTCAAATATGCACCTATTTAGTCTCAAAGATAAGCAACCTAGAATCTTAGGTGACTGACTTAGAAAGAAGGGTCAATGAGCAGCAACTTGAGATCACCAATCTCAAGGGCTAGCTAGCTGAGAGACCACTAAGACAAACTCAACCAGGTCCACAAGAACCTGTGAATGTGACAGACTCAACCCCCAGCTCACTTATGCAATAAGGTGATGCTACCAAAAAAGGGGAGAAAGTCCAAACAGTCACAGAACCTTGGAGTTCCTCTCAGAGTATGGACACCGAGGATTCACCACCCTCTCTTGCAATAGTCCATACTCAGCAACCTCCTTAAGTCTACATGGGTGTAGACTCTCTCATTCAAAGTCTATTTGAGGAGGGTATACCCAGAGCCATGTCTACCCCATCTCCCCACTCTGAGAACCCAACCATAGGATGGAGGTATGACACAAAAAGAAGAGCTCTTATCATCTCTAGAACTTAGGGTCAACAAGAAACTTTCAACTTTTTAAACCTGAGTTTATATGAGTGCATAAATCTGGTTGATCTTCAACTTGTCAACCCAAGCCAAAACAGACAAGTTGGAAGACTAGCAGACTGGATACAAGAATGGGTGCTAGAAGAGTTCAAGATGAGATCAAGATCATATAGACAGAGGATAGCAGGTGAGATATTTGGTCAACTGGATGTTGAGGTGGACCCCAAGATTAGCTTCAAAGGGAAAACCATGACTGAGGGCCCAGAGGTTAAGCCTGTGAACCTTGAGATAGGATCTCCTTCTGCACCCAGTACCCTCAGTGAAGCACCAGCTGGTGATGGTGCTCCATAACCTCTCTCTAGCCAGAGCTTGACTATTGAACCAAGCAATGAAGGCCAAAGCTCTCTCCACCCTGAGTCACTAAGGCCTGTACGTGACAAAGGGAAGAGGAAAATGACCTCCAAGGAGTTAGAGGAGGAGAAGAGAGAGAGGAAGAGGAAGCTAAGGGGAGAGAGTTCAGGAGGGTCCTTAGGCTTCATGCAAGCTGCTATCCGAGCTGCCCCCAGGCCAAACACTCAAGATGATGAGTTGAGGGCAGCTAGGCTAACTACCTGGGGACTAGGAATTATAATGTTGATGAACTCATATCTCTCCCCTTAGAAGAGTTGAATGAGCTGGCTGGAACTGAGCTGTTAAAGGAGAGGAGGGAGGTAGAGGATGCAGGATTGCTCCTTAAGATTAAGGAAGAAAAGAGACTGAAAAGGCTCTACAAACATGCTCTTGTCCTCTCTCTGGTTCAAGAAAGTCCTAAGACAAAGACTGTGACACATGCACAACCTCAAGTAGATAGGGAAGCTGAAAGAATGAATATGATCAACTACCTGAGTACCACAAGACTTTATCAGGCAACTGCACTTCTTCCCTTATCCTTTGAGTACATAGAGTTTGAATATCTCAAGCAGCTGGAGGAACAAACCACAAAAGAAAAAAACTGCTAAGAGAAAGTTTAGGGAAGAAGCTGCAAGATCAAGGGCCATCATCCACAAAAGCCAAAAGAAGTCAGAAGATAGACAAAGGATGATGAGCTTCTTGAAGCTGTACGGATTCTTCGGAAGGAGGCTTGGTCCTATGTCTCTATCCACCATGGATGAGCATATAAGAGTGATCAAGCAGAAGATTAAAAGGGGAGAGCTTGTAGATTTGCATTCTCCACCAAGTCTAGCTCAACCTGAAGTTGAGGTGAAGGTTAAACTCCCTGAGAAAACACAACCTGATCCTAGAGCTGCATCTCAGCCAACTTCATCTTCTGATCCGCAGCAGGGTTCTCCTCTCTCTCCATCTGAACCTGTGTGAGAAGAGATCCCAACTGAGAGGGACACAACAGAACAATCTGGTGCTAAAGACCAGTCATCTCAGTTGAAAACTTCAAAGAGGAGGAGAAGGATGGCCAGGAAAAGTGTTTCAAAGAAGAAGAAAGCCAAGGCATCCACCTCCACACCTCAGGATGAGTCAGAGCATCCTGAGGAAGTGCATGAAGAGGCTGCTCAACCAACTCCTATTCAAGTAGAGCCTCTTGCCATTGGAAGACCCATCTTGTCCTGGAGTTTTGCTACCAATCCAAACAGATGGTATGTCATCAGAGATCAAGGAGGTCAAGATGTCTACTTCTGGCAAGACATGCTTGATCTTCCTCTATATGATCTCTATGACATGAGAAGATACTATGAAAGTCTGAAGGATCCTGACCAGATGATGAAGAGAGGCTTGGTCTTGATCCTAATGAGGACTATCAACATCTGAAGTACTTCTCTGTTTTGGTAGCATCAGCCTAAGGGGAGTTTATAAGGTAATATCAGAAGATTATAAGGCTGATGCAACCAAAGAAGCCAAAACAACCAAAGGTCTTCCTGCATGCATGCACTGGACGTACAAAGGTAGAAGTGCTTTAAAAGTTTTACACACTACATCAGAAAATACTCTAAGTGTAAAATCTTCCGAAGCCAAAGTCCAAATCTTCCGAAGCCAAAGATGAAGTCTTCTGAAGCTTCAGAGACAAAGTCTTTCGAAGCCATTTTGCTGTGAAGACTGATTTCTTCCGAAGACAGAGAAAGAGATGCTTTCTCTGATCTACTTTACATAAAGCTGGCACACTTTCTGCTGCAACACTGAAGACTCACCAACTTGTATGAGTTGGTAAAAAGTCCATGCTTTTGTAAACTGTAGATTAAGGTCTTTGTCTGTAACTTTCTACTTTTGTACCTGTAAATCTTTTTGTAATAGAAAAGGATGTGAGCTATGGCATGTCATAGTCACTAGTCAAAAGGCAATCTTCCTTTTGACCTTAGATTGATCTTGTTGTCTAGATTAGTCAATTCCAACTGTCCTTCTAAGTACTAATGGTTGTAGGATGCAGTATAAAGAGTCTCAGGTTCTTGTAATTTAGATATGCTTTGTAACACTTGTAATAGAACTTGAGAAAAATATACAACACTCCTTGAAAACCACATTTCTGTGTTATTGTTGCTTGTTCTGTCTCATTACTTACTTGTGTTTGTAGTATCCTCATAATCAAACCTGGTTCCCTATTTGAACTGTTAAGTGTTCCAAGTCTCTCCTTATTATGAAACTGATTGTGTTAGGCACCCTTACCTGGTCCTTTAATTGGTATCAGAGCATCCCAGGCTCTTGAAACTGTTAAAGGTGGTATATGTTCTAAGCAAACCTATGCCAAATACATGGAGGAGAAAACTTGGATAAACTAGAAGATGATCCAAGTGAGAATGATGTACACATTTTTGGCAACATCATTGGTGAGCCTAAGCTTGAAAACCCTAATGTAGATCCTGATGATATGAGTGAAGGATCTAACAAAGAAGAAGCTGAACAAAAACAACATGATCCTGTTGTTCATGATGAACTAAAATCACTGGTTTAAGGACCAGAGCCCATTATGGTGGAACAACATGTTGAATTTCCATCGATTGCTGCTTAGATATAGCCAACAATAGGATATTGTAGTGGTTGATGTTGCATTCCATGATGAACCCGTTGTTGAGTCTGCAAGTGATTTCGAAGAATACTCTGATATTGTTGGTGATGAATCATTTAAAACTGCGTCAGATGATCCTGATCGAATTTTAATACTCTGTTTCGTAGGCACTGCCCCTACCAGAAAGACAAAGGTGTTGGTCCCCCTCTAACATCTTCCTCTATTCAATCGATACAACAAAAGAGAGACTCTGATTTTGATTATGAACTCGAGTCACCGCTTAAATAAAGGAAAATTACTTAGGAGATTAGAATAGATGATAACAGTTCTTACCTATTAGACATTCAAGAAACTTCTAGTCATTTCTGATCCTATTGCTCAACCAATATTTTCCCCAGATACACAATCAATATCTCCTCCTGATGATCAGTCGACATCTTCTACGGACTATCTTGTCTCAAGAAACCTAGTTCTAAGTTTTCACATCTTAGAGTACTGATGTCCAATAGAGATCAAGAGATTGATTTATTGAAGAAAGAAGCTGCTGATCTAAGTATCATATAGTTCCTCTAGCAAGACCTGATATCTAATATGATAACATTGGTGGTTCAACTAACAAAGGATTCGACACTTAGCTTCGAGATGCCATCTTCATCAGGTTTTCATACTGTTATAGACCCAAGAGATCTTGATATTGGTGTTAACTACTACAACATGCCATAGCCTAATTAGCACATCACTATGAATGGAGAACCAAGCACACTTTATGATCAAACTATCAATGATCTATTGAAACATATGCATAACAAGTTCATGACACCTACACCACAACTCAAATGACCTTAGACCCTGCTAAACACAAAGGATAAGTTTAAAGGGGGTCATAGGTTGGTGATACTATGAATCTAAGTGTTGAGTCTCATGCTAAAGGGACTGGTACTAAAACTCTTGATTAGGAGAAAATCATTATTTCATATTCGATTTTGTACGGGAAAGGTGAAGCACACATGTGTGTTGGGGTGACATTGGACTGAAAAAGGACGTCATGCGATCAAAAATTTAGTAAAGATCAAAGTTTATATGAAAGCCGCCAAGGATAGACAGAAATCATATACCGATAAACGAAGATGACCGATAAAGTTCCAAGGTGGCAAAAAGGTAACGTTAAAAGTATCTCCACAGAAAGAAGTAATGAGATTTCAAATATGGAGAAAGGTAAGCCCGAGATACATCATACCATGTAAGATCGTGACCGTATTGCAATTATCACTTACCGATTAGAACTACTAGAGGAATTGAGTGGAATCCATTCCTCTTCTATGTGTCGCACTTACACATGTACAACTCGTTGATGTAATAATAGACGAAAAGTTAAACTATGTGTAAGAATTGATAGCCGATTAGAAAACAGTTAACAAATAAAGTAATAAAGCAAGTAATGGTTCAATTGAAACATAAAGAAGGTTCAACATCCTCCTAGATGTCCAAGGAAGAAATGTAAGAGTTAACCCTCATCTTTTTTACTTGTAACAGGTTCCAAGGATGAAACCTTTTATAAGGGGTTAGAATTGTAACATATCAAAATATGAAGATTTGAAATAATAGGTTTAGAATTCCGGGTTATTATTTGAAAGAAAAAAGAAGAAGACTTGGTCCTATTCCCATCAGTCATGCAAGGGACAAGGGGCGAGACGTCTGCTCTAAAACCCCATTAGCTATTTCAGCATCATCATCCAACCTTCTTCAAGCTAGGTGAGGAAGAGTAAGTAGAGAGAAAGCTTGGAAGCCTCCATCGAGTCCATCAAAACTCAAGCTTGGATCGTCTCTAAAGGTTCACAGGAGAAAAACGAAGACAAAATACTTTGATTGGAAATGGGGTTTTGGGTAAAATAAGGGTTTCTATTTCAAAACCTATAATTTTTGAGGTTAATCCACCTAAAAACAGTAGTTTTAGCTTCATGGAACATATACACATGATTTGGATGTAAACATTTGGAATTTTGGGTTGAAATCAGTTAGTGGTTCATCTGATAACACTACCATGAATCTGGCGACACTCAACATATTAAGGGTGGTGATGAGACAGATCCTAAGGCACCTTTTTGTGTAGGAAGTAACCCTATTAAGTCCTCTATGAAGACGTCGGGTAAATCCTAAATGAGCACACCCCTACTTCAAGCGCACCTCCGTATAGATTGAATCACTCTAAGGGTCTAATCGGTGGAACCGGTGAACCACATGAACTGGTTAGATTCATGGGGAAGAGGGCTCAATAGAAATGTCTTCTAGTTTCTTTTTCTTAAATATCATACATGATATAAGCCTCAAGTTCTCATCATTTGAAAAGGACATACGAACAACCTTTTCACGAAAAACAATTTGGTTGTAAGTTTTGACAATCAATCTATCCCCATAACTACTAAGGGTTATATCAGGTTGTGTTACAAACATAATGGAAATAAAACTATTATCGACACCAGTATCAAATAGAATGGGAGTAAAACAATTGTTTAGAAGGAACATACTTGTTACGACATTTGGATCTTGGCGAACATCATTTGCTCTGAAACAAATGCTCGACTACATGTCTAATTGCCATTATTTCCTTGCACTTTGTTCCCACCAATAGCTAACTCTTGATTTTGGTTATTTCCAACTTGTCCCATTGCCCTATTCAACCTAGGATGCACAAAATCAAAACGACCAAAACCCCCACATTCATCACAAATCTTATTGGGTTAACTATGTTCACCGGTATCACTTGATTTGCCACCATCCTATAGTTTTTGATCTGGTGTCCTAGTTGTTTGCTATTAGAACATACCAAACATTATGTCGATGTAGGATAATGTTAATTACACTTAGTGTATTTGGGCAGTGGACCAATATAATCTTTCATACAAGTTTCCATTGTCGCATAATTCTTCACCATATTTACTTTCCTTTTAAATTTTCTACTTGTTTAATTACTAGATTCCCTGAACTTCTTTCTTTTCTCTCCACACTTAGTCAAAACTCTTATCCTTACCATCTCATCCGTTAACATACCCCATGTTAGAATAGCACTTTGATTTGTAGGAAGTGTAGTCATTGTAACCATCCCATAGATCTCAGGAACTAAACCCCAAATATACCTTTTGATCCTCTTTGAGTTAGGCATCACTAGAAGGGGAACAAATTTGGCTATCTCGTTAAAAAGATCAGTGTAGGCTGCGTGACCGGCCCCTACCATGGCATGATTCTAGAATTCATGCTCTAATTTTGCATCTGAGTGTTTCACCAAGTTGACACCTTACGTTGAGTGTTCTACCAAGTTGGCGCCTTACCCTGAAGAGAGCATGCCACATACTTAATCTGTTGATTTTCTAAATAGTTGTTAATCAATAGTTGTCTCCATCATTTGTATCTACCTGGTCAATGCTTAGCCCCTCCTTTACCATCAAACTCCTTCGTCTTGCATGCCATGAACTTTTTATAAGTACCTATTTCCATATCCTTCTACGGGTCCACCTCCTCCTGGACCATCACCACCATTAACTTCTTTACCACCACTGTTTCCTCCATTTTCCAGTTTGTTACTCACTTGGGCAGCTATTGTAGGGATTAATGCTATTAGTTATCAAGAGATCATCATAGCATAACTAGGATTCCCTACCTCATCGCCACCATCAAGTATGTTGCATCGGACACCTACTCTTCCGCCTCATCCACTTCTACCACATCGTAAAGACATTTTTAAGATGAAAGATAAAAGAAAAAACATATAAGTTAATCATAGGAAAAGCACACTATATATATATATATATATATATATATATATATATATATATGTGTGTGTGTGTGTGTGTGTATTCCTATATGTATATATATGTGTGTGTGTGTGTGTGTGTGTATGTGTATATAGCCTCAATAATCTTTTCAGAAAGATGGTCTGACTCGACTTCCATCTCCACCACCATTTTGTTCGAAAGACCACATGATCACATATTTTAAACAACCTATATCGACACCCTCATCTTCTTTTGGTTCTCAAACCTTTCCCCATGTGACCCAATTTATCTTTTTGTTCTATTTTTATTTCCACAAAGAAATTTTCTTTGAATACCCTCCGATGTGTTAGCCATATTTATCGGTATTTTAAAACTAGATAAGTAGTATTTTAGGAGGTTAGTCGGAATCAATTCTAACATATATCTAGATATTCTTTAATCTCTTTGCATCTCTATACACATACCCCTTCCGACGTTGATTCTTGACTATAAAATACTTTACTACTTTTTGAAGTTATTTGTTGTTCCAAAAAGATCTCTACACACATACCCATTTTAAAACACTTACATCTACTACTTTTCTTTCTTTCTCTCTCTTCTTTATTACCCGCACTAACCACCAACGCTTGCCACCACTACTAGCCACCACCGCCAATTGTCTTACCCTTCATTTAATCACACTTACTCCCACTATTTATCACTCCATCTCTCTCTCTCTCTCTCTCTCTCTCTCTCTCTCTCTCTCTTTACTTATCACCATCGCTCGCCGTTATTGCCAATAGTCTCTCCCTTTCTCTCTTGGTTTTTACACAAACAGTTGTTGCTCTCAATGGCCCTACACACCACCACGTGCCACTGTTAGCCACCACCGCTTACAGTCGCTCCCCTTCTTTCTTGGTTAGTACACAACAATCTTTGTTCAAGACTCTACCCACAACAGCTGTAGTGGTTTTGTAGGTGCAACCGACGGACATGGAAAGTGAGTAGTCACAGCAGGCGGCGGCTAGGGCTAGGTCACAGTAGCAAACGACAACAACATCGGTTTTGGTCTAATGGTGGTCATAGTAGCCGACGTTGGGTGCAAAAACGGTGTTTCTGGTCTGACGATGGCTTCAAGAATTAGGTCACGGTGGGTTTTGATCACTATGAAAAAGTAAAAAAAAATTACATGACACATGGATCAGCCAGGAACCAACACGCGGTCCAATCAGATAACGCAAAGTGGCGGGACTTGCCAATGATGATTTAATATTTTTTCACAATTTCAAATTTTAATAGTTGTAGATTTCTTCATCATTCAGCAAATACATTTTTGGTCATCATAATTCTCAAAACATCATGAATTTCAAGGCATAAAAACTGGGTATTCAACATTTCATAATGTACGTGTTCATGCGCCTATTGTTAGGTTGTTTACAACCCTACACAAAACTAAAAGACTTAAAATAAATATTTTTTATAGTGCCAATGAAATTTTGTATCTATTCCCTTCGGCACTCGATCACACTCAACCATAAAAAGAAAAAGGTGTATAAATAGATAAAGATATTGATTATAATGGTGGGAACTTCGGTCCAGTATTTAGACTAGTTTCGTTTATAAATCTGCTTATTTGAATATTTTATTAAAACTTACTAAATATAAAAACATTTCACTTATATTTAATCTTAAAATATATATTTTTTTTATTCTTTAATCTTCTTTATTTGTTATTATTTATAATTCTTGAATCTGTATTAGTTTTTATTTTATCAATAGCTAATAATATCAAACATACAATTATTTAAAATAACTGATGGCTCACAATGTATTAAAAAAATAAAATCGAGTAATACAAATATTTTTAACGTTAATGTATTAATATAAGTATGTATGCAGTGTGATATTAACATCTCATAAGACTATATTCATGATAAAGGAAAATATAATTAGGCAACGATTTCAATCGAATCTTAAATGATGTATATTTATTCAATAACAAAACCATGAAGGTCATTTTCCATTCTCACGTGGGGTGTGATCAGAATTCAGGCACGACCCCCAAAACATTAATTAAATATAAAAGATAATCAATATTCACTAGTTCAGTACCATTCAATATGTTTGCATTATATTTTAATTGTACAAATAACACCGTAATAATGTTTGCTATTAAAAAAACAGATGCATAAATTACACGTGGCAGTTTTCTTGTGATCAACTACAAGATAATGGAATCCGACAAGCTGAATGTCTCAATTATGTAAACTTTTGTTGCTGTTTTTCATTTCAATTATATTAATAATTACTTTTAATAACCCGTGTATTACATGGCTTGTATAAATAATATATTAAATATAATAAAATTTTATTTAATTATAAAACGATATTATAAGGTAAAATATAATTTAAATTACGTAGGAGTAAAAACTATAATTAATAAAATAACGATATCAAATTTTTTAATTATTTTTTTTAAATCAAACATTTTGTTTAAAAAAATTGTCATTTTTATAAATATCCTTATTATAACTCTCATTTTTAATTATTTTTGGTTTATAAAAATTTATCTTCTTAAAACACTAAATTTAAAATATTTCATATTTTTAAATAAGATTGATGTTTTAAAAAAAAAGTTTATTTTATAAAAAATTGTTTCTTTAGAAATAACATTAATAAGAAGATATCTTTCTTAATTTATTAGAAAACCATTATTAATCTAAAAAAAACTTAAATAATATTATTTATAATTAAGGTAATTATCTAATAGGAGGGATAAACGGGAAAATTTTTGTGAGAATGGATGAGGTGTTGACACATGTTCTCCATAGTTACCATTTTATTATAGTAGAAGGATTCTCATCACTCCTTAATTGCGCTATTATTAAAAAAAATTTGAAAAATTGATTTTTAATAATCCAAATTATTGACTATTAGTTAATATTAATCTCAAAACAACGTGATAGTGTTAATCTCAATTTTTCTTTTAATTTTATTACTAATAACAATTTTATTCTAACTGTTAATTAACTCAATTAATTTTTTTATAACATATCACGCGACGTAGCTCGTGACATTACGTATAAGATAGTTACACATAAAAATATAAATATATTACTCAATTATTTTCTTAAAAAAAATCAGTTTCTGAAATTATTCAACTAAACTTTTTGTCGCTAGTTGACTAGTTTGGACACAAAGAAATGCAAAAATGTGTAATGTATAAATATTTATTATTTTAATTACGTAATACCCCATGTCACATGGCATATCATGAGCCATGTCGCATAATACGTCATAATAAACTAACGAAGTTAATGAACAGTTAGACTGTGAGTGTTATTAGTAACAAAAACAAAAGTTGAGATTAATACTGGTCATATTATTGGTTAAGGATTTTCTTTTAAGACAAAATTGTAAATATGGTCTTTATGGTTTCATTATATTGCAAGTTGCTATTCAGAATTTTAAAAATTACAAATTCAGTTCAAAGATATATAAGTTGGTTGAAAGTTTAGTTATAGTGCTGTTAGTGTTTGTTAGTTTTTATCTATCACAGAACCAAATCTGTAATGACCAAACCATATGGATCAATTGTGCAACTTTCTCTAAAAATTTAATAATCAAATAAAATTAAAAAATAAAATTTAAATTCAAGTTCAAGTAAAACAAACATAGATTAAAAATAAAATTTTAATAATCGATAGAAATAAAATCAAGGTTAAAAAATACATCAAAGTTAAAAGGAAAAAAGTACAAATAAAAAAGTATTTAAAAGTTAATAAAACAAGAAAAAAAAAGAGGAGTATGCTTATTTTATTTTATTTTATGAAGTTCATAGGTGATGCTTAAACTTTTTTTTTTCAAAAACGATTCATTTCTTATTTCCATTGAATTTTTTTTTCTAAAATTGTTTGTTATTTTAAACAACTTTTATAAACAATCTCAATCATCCTATTTTTTCTTTAACGTCTTTTTTAAATCCCTTCGGTTTTTCTAAACGTTCTTAAAATCGGTTTGTTTTTTCAAATCATTCAGTTTTTTTGTAAAATTTACTTTTAAAATCGACTGGTATTTAAACTTCCTTTCTAAAACATTTCGGTTTTTTATAACGTTATTTTTAAAGCTATTCAGTTTTTTTACACGTCCTTTTTAAAATAATTTTTTTCTAAACTACTTTTTTAAAATGTTTATTTTTAAGGGTGAAGTTATTTTAAAAAGAGGAGAAAAACTAAAAAATGTGAGGATGATTATTATTCACTAGTTTAGAAACCCGTGTAATGTTGTTTACTTAAATGCGTCATTTAGTGCACAAACATTCACGAACCTTTTTACGTAACGGTAATTCGGAGAATTGCCGGATCGCACATGTGTCTGTCCCCGAACGTTGGTGATTTATCAAAATGGTTTTCAAACAATCATAATTGGTGTGAAATTATGTTTTATATGATTATGTGATTAGTTATGTAGCCTAGTTGTGAAAATTGAGAATTTTCTAGCATTTACGTGTTTTTATGCATTTTTGGCTTTTAATGCCTAATTATTATAAAAATGCCTTTAAACTAGAAAATGGATATCATTTTATGTTACTAATGTTTATTTGATATTATGTGATCATTTGGTGGTTTCAGTATAGAAAACATTCAATCGTGTAACGTTAAAACGATTTTGATAAAAGATGGGGGCCTTTCTTATAAAAAAAAGATTAAAACCCAAACCCCCACCCCTTTACCCTAATTCGGCCGCCCCCATCTCCCCACCCCCTCTCTATGTTTGAAACACACACACAAGAACACACACACTCTTGATTCTTCCTTGTATTTGGTGATGATTTTGGATTGTTCTTGTATCAAAAACGTGTTAACTTGCATCTATGCATCATTACAAGTAAGTTTTATATTAGATTTCATATCCTTTGATTATCATGATGAATATGAACCCTAGATATCCAAACTCAAATCAAAACATAAAATTGATTGAAATTGTTAATTGATTATATGTTAGTATTCAATATAATGATGTTTGTATAGATTGGTTTCGCGAAATTATGTTGTTTTGATCAAAACCCGAGACTTACTTATAATAGAAACTTTATTTGGGGATTTTGTTGAAATTGTATGATTTTGATGAAATTGGATTGAATTGATGGTTCTAGGACGTTAGATGATGCTAATGGATGAAAATTCATGTTTTGAACTTTTGATTTTGACTCGGTTTTCAAGTACTTTCCATTAAAGGAAACGTTTTAGGTAAGTTAGTTTATAAATGATGACGTATGCATGTTTGATGAGATGTGATAATTTCTATATGATGTTTAGGGCATAAGAATGGATTAGGAATAATCAAATGGTGAAAAACGCATCGTATGAACATGCTTGCTATTTATGGAAACTTTTGTGACTCGATGTGTTATATGTTGAATATGATATGTACAACATGATATGATGATGTGGATGATGTTGGACTGATCATAGGAGCATGTTAGGATAATTTGGATGAAATTTGTGCAACTTGTGTTCTTACGTTTTTAATTTACGAAACTTTGGGTATGATAAAGTTCTAGGTTATGTTAATATATTATGAATGAATGTTGGATGTGTTACATTATATGCTTTATAATCTTGAAATAGGTTACACATGTGTAATGATGTCATACTTTCCAAAAATAGAAACTTTACAAAAGTAGATTTTTGACATGAAACTTTATGTGAATAGTTATTTGAGCTATTTCAGGATGAATAAACATGTTTTTACTTATTTGAGTCACCAACTTGACTAGAGGTTAAACGGGTATTTAATTGACCTAGACACTTGCCATTGTTCTGTGATAAGATATGGCGAAAGGCAAAACAACTCACAAACAGTCAGCTTCGGTTCGAAACGCTAAGTAACTCGATATATAGGCTAGCTACCTATGGTATAACTTTGTTTACTCTTACCAAGCAAACGCTCAAGCATATTTACTGTTTTAAACCTGTGAACTCATCAACCTTGTATTGACACACTTTAGCATGTCTTCTCAAGTCACTGGCACGCCTAAGGCTAGGGTTGCATATCTGAGGCTCATGCATCATCTTTATTATTTAAAAGCAAGTTCATTTACATTTACTACATTTCACTGGGCGCCTTGTTTTGCGCATTTATTACTCATGGTTTTACAAACGTTTACACTTCCGCATTGATTACATTGAAAACTGTGTTTTACTTTGATTTATGATCAAGCGCTTATTTTGAAAATGCATGATATGACTGTGTCTGAGATCTTGGTTTGTCACAAGCCTCGCGGTAGAACCCCGCCGGTGGATTTTGAGGGTGTGACAAAAGAAACATGTTTTTAATGTATCGAATAATATGTTTTATCATTTTAAAAGTATATAAAGTATCATTAGCATTTAATGTGTCATTAAATGATTAACTTTTTTCTTATAGTAGCGACACATGTACAAATCGTAGGTGGAGAGTCTATAAACATGTTATGCGGTTTACAAAATATTTTGATCTATTAGTGTGGAGCCTAGATGGATAGTTTAAAAAATGACATGTGGCTTATACACATTTGATTTATTAGTATTGATTATTAGTTATATTAGATCTTAGGGCTAGGTTTATTCTAAAGAGGAAATTTAAACTAAAAAGTCTAAGAATGATTGTGAGCTTAACATGTACTTTTATTGTTTTAAATAGGAGGCATTTTGGTCATTATGTCAAATAAATCAACTCATTGTGTCTTATACATTCATTATGCCAGATATCAGTTTATTATGTCATATATTTTACATCATATGTTATATGTATTCATCATTGTGTTTTATATTTTAAATCATTTTGTGTTATTTTTGTTATTGATTTTATAGATTATATATATCTATCATTATGTTTTACAATAAAAAAATACAAATGCTATGCTTACACCAATTTATTTTAGATATTAGGGGTAAGATCATTCACTTTAGCTTTTTTTAATTTTAAGATCACTGATGTATTCTAAATTAATAATAGAAAACCTATCAAAAGCGCATCAATTATTACTTAATATCTTGCTTAAAATGATGAAAATAAACTTAAAAAGATTAAATTGTGTTTTTAGGTATTCAAAAAGCCAAGATGGACAAAAGAAGCATACTTAGCAAATTTGAAAAAAACCAAGCTTTGAAGTCCAAGCATGGGGCCATGCCTAATTAAGCACGCCCCCATACCTAGACTGAAACACACCCCCATGCTTAAATTAACACACCCCTGTGTTAAGGACAAAAAGTGTTGTCCCCTAAAACAAAGCACGAGGCTGTGCCCACCTCAAACACGGGACCGTGCACCATCAAGCACAGGATCGTGCCCGACCACCTATACACGTACGAACCGACCAACTTTCATAAGCATTGTACTATCACGGGGCCGTGTTTTTTAGGCACGGAGTCGTGCTTAAACAGTCTAGAAAGCCTATAAATGGTGGCCTAAGTCCATCATTTGGGAGAGCTTTTGGTGGAGGGTTACCCTGCTGATTTCTCTGGGAATCAAGACTTGAAGACCCTTGGGAGGCTCGGGAGGTGCATACAACACTTGGAAGAATCTTAGGATTGTATAATTATCATCCATTGTAAATCACCAGTTTGCTTGTTCCATTTCACCGATAATTTCACATCTATCTTCTATCTTGTTTCTTGTTATGTTCAAGATCATTATGAGCTAAACTCTTATTATCATCCTAATTGGATGAACTTATGTAATTTATGATAACTTAATGGTGTGACTTATGAATTGTTAATATTATGGTTATCTTGGGTAAACTTTTAATGGTTAGTATTTGAATGAGAAGTTATAAACATATGAAGTAGCTTTTATTCACAAAACCGGTCTTCATAACAAATCCATGGCTAATGAACTAAAAATGGTTATTAGACATCATATAACTTTAGCTTTCTAATCATTTCTGGGTTTCCTTTTATTACTTTGAGAAATCTATAATAATTGTTATAGTTTTTTAAAATTAAAGGTATGTTAAAATGAAACTTAATCAATTCTCTTTCTAAGATTAAGTTATGTTTTTAGAAATCATATATTGAAAGGTTGCACGAGTATTACCTACATGACTAGTGGCTTAGAGGATTAACATTGTAAGTTACTCAATGTTGGTGTTCTTGTCATTACAGATCTGGCAGACGAGAAATCCGCATTGGCTCACATTTATAAACATTAACAGAACTACTTAAACTTATACCTTTAATCACACTACAATATTCATCATATTTACACAAGTGTAATCTAATTAGGATGATAGCCTTGATTCCCTGTTTTAAAACCCAAAAGTCTCAATTTTACTTTTATTTTTATCTTTAATTATTGTTTTATTAACCCTAAAAATTTAGTTTCATCAATGCAACTTATCATTTTTTTAAAACAAAACCCAATCCGATAGTCGATTATAAAGGCAGTTGAGTAGGCTTGGTGTGTCCATGGATTTATACTAGGTTCTTACCAACACTATATTGACACACGATAGGTACACTTGCCTTTTGTATGTGTAGTTAGTAATTAAAACTAAATCTGTGTGAAAATCTTTTATCAAAAATATATACACCATCTGCACACATCAATCACATTTAAAATACATATAAAAGTTATATATTATAAGTCTATTATGGCTCCATTGACTCTATAATTTCCCTTGATACACGTGATGCACTTTTATGATTACAACACCAACTTGTTTCTTTTGATAAGAGTTATATATTAGTACACAAACCAACTAGTTATGTGTTAGAAATAATTTTAGTAACCCACAAAATGCATCATATATATATAATTGAGTTTACTAAGATATTTGTTACATTTATAATAGTTTTTAACCAATCATGACCTTGGGCAAAATTTTCAACACAACCACTAGTATGAACAATGAGTTAGAGTTTTTAGAAGAAGAATGCTTACTTTAAGCAAGCAAGGATGCAGGACCGGTGAAGGGTGGTCAATGAAATAGTTTCATAATGTTTGGAGAGTGTTAGAATACTTAACAGATCAAATAGAGAACCGGTCTTATGATGAAACAAAGAACACAAGTAAAGAACAAGCACAAGACCAAGATAATATATGGTTTTCAAGAATATTGTATATTGCTCTCAAGTTCTTACAAGTGTTACAAAGCTTATCAAAAGATACAAGTGCTTGAGATACTTTATACTACATCCTACAACCGGCCTCCTTTGAAGGCCAGTTGGAAATACTAATCTAGACAATAAGATCAATGTAGAGTCAAAAAGGCAGATTGCCTTTTTGACTAGTGTTTATGACATGCCATAGCTCACATCCTTATCTAATACAAAAAAGGATAAAAGTACATAGTTAGAATGTTATAGACTCAACACCTTAATCTACAATTAACAAAAGCATGGACTTTTCACCAACTCATGCTAGTTGGTGAGTCTTCAGAGATGGCAGAGGAAAGGTGTTTTAGCTTTTGTCAAAAGTAATTCAGAGAAGACATGCATTCTCTGTCTTCGGAAGAAATTAGTCTTTGGCTTCGGAAGACTTCGTCTTTGAAGTTTCGGCAGACTTCATCTTTGGCTTCGGAAGAATTAGTCTTTTGGCTTCGAAAGATTTGATACTTAATATAATTCACTGAGTTATATCAAATATTCCAAAGTACTTTCCTAGTACTTCACATGTGCATGCTGAAAGCTCTTTGGTTGCATCAGCCTCTAAGTGTGATCCTTACAAACTCCCCCTAGGCTGATACAACCAAACCTAAATGAGAGCTTTGAAGCTTGATCTTCATTTGTTGACAGTCCTCATCAAAATCAAGAACATTCCCTTCATCATCAGTTGGTTAGGATTCCTCATACTTTCAAAGTATCTCCTCATGTCATAGAGATCATGCAAAGGGAGGTCACATGTCTTGACACCCTTGATCTCTAGTGACATACCATTTGTCTGGATTGGTGGCAAACATCCAAGACACAATGGGTCTCTCAGCATCAAGAGGCTTTACTTGAATAGGAGTTGGATGAGCACCCTTTTCTTGATCACCCTCAGGATGTTCTGACCCATCTTGAGGTGTAGAGGTGGATGCCTTAGACTTCTTCTTCTTTTTGTCCCTTCTAATGGCCATCCTCTTCCTCTTTTTGTACTTTAACTGAGAAGGTTGGCCTGCAGCACCAGATGATTCTTATTTGTCCTTCTCAGTTGGGTCTTTTTCCTTTACAAGTTTAGAAGGAGAGGGATCAAGACCCTGCTGTGGATCAGAAGATGAAGCTAGCTGTGATGCAGCACTAGGTCCAGGTTGTGTTGTCTTTTAAGGTTCAACCTTGACCTCAGCTTCAGGTGCAGCCTGACTTGGTGGATAATGTCAGTCAACTAGCTCACCTCTTTTGATCTTCTACTTGATCACTTTAATATGCACATCCATGGTGGATAGAGAAATTGGACCAAGTCTCCTTCCAAAGAATCCATACAGCTTCAAGAAGCTCACCAACTTCTATCTATCAGCAGACTTCTTCAGATTTGCTCTTATGGTGGCTCTTAACTTTGTAGCCTCTTCCCTCATATTCCTCTTAGCAGGTTTTTGCCCTTTCATTATTTCTTGCTCAAGCTGCTTGAGGTATTCAAATTTTATGTACTCATTGGATAAGGGAAGCAGGTTTGCTGTGTGATAGAGGCCTGTGGCACTCAGGTAGGTAATCATATTTTTCCTGTCTTGTTTCCTACCTACCTGAGTTTGTTCCTTAGTGTCCACAGCCTCTACGTCAAGACTTTTCTAAACTGGGGAGAGGGTAGGAGCTTTGTAGAGTCTTTTTCTCTTCCTTTCTTCTTTGATTTTGAGGAGAAATTTTGCATCCTCAGCTTCCCTCCTCTCTTTTAACACTTCCATGTCAACCAGTTTATTTAGTTTATCCAAGAGAAAAGAGATGAGTTCATCAACATTGTTGTTCCTGGACCCCAGATAGTTAAGCCTGGCTACCCTCAACTTATCTTCTTTAGTGCTTAGCCTAGGGGTAGACCTGATAGTAGCTTCCATGAAGTCAGGGGTCCCACTTGAACTCTCTTCCTTTACCTTCCTCTTCCTCTCTCTCTTCTCCTCCTCAATCTCATTAGAGGTCATTTTCCTCGTCCCTTTGTCAGTCACTGGCCTGTGTGACTCAGGGTGGAGAGAGCTTTGGCCTTTATTGCTTGGTGTTGCTCTTAAGCTCTGGCAAGAGAGAGGCTGTGAGACATCTTCACTAGCTGGTGCCTCACTGAGGGTAATGGGTGTTGAAGCAGTTCCTGTCTCAAGGTTCACAGGCTCAACTACTAGGCCTTCAGCCAAGGTTTCCCCTTCGAAGCTAATCTTAGGGACCATCTTAGCATCCAATTGACCAACAGTCTTGCCTGCTAGCATCTGTCTATATAGTTTGGATCTCTACTTGAATTCTAGGTTGGGGATTGATTGGTTGAGGTCTGGCGGCTAGAGATGGTAGCTTTCCCCTGAAGGTTGATCACTAGAGTTTTGAGACTCTGAGTGAAGGCTTAAGGCTGGGGTAATGAGCTCATCAGGCTGAGCATAAGGAACCTTAGCATTGATCAAAGAAATGATGGGAGTGGTCTGCTCCTCAGGAGAAGTAGGAGCTCTTGTTTCCTCTTCTTCCTGCATGGGTGGTGATATGGGGGCCTGCTCAATCTGAGTAGACTGAGCAGGGGTTTGTTTGGATTTTCTCTGGTAAGTGATGGTTATTTGTGGCTGTGTGGGTGGTGCAGATGTAGAAGGTGTGGGTTCAATATTGGATAGTGCAGCCAAGTTGTCACCTTGAGCAATGAGCTCTAACATTTTTAGGACCAGGGCTGTTTCTACCCTTGAGAAGCCAACAGTGGACTTTCTCATTGTCTTGAAGATGCCAGGCTTCATCTGTCCCAGTTTAAGAATATTACCTGTTCCCCTTAACTATGATCCCATTTCACATTTAAGAATGTGTTGAACATATCTAGGGAGCATATAATATTCTAAGGAGTCCAAGTTAGCAAGCAAGTTTGTATAAACAAATTATGAGTACCTAAACATGACCCCTTGAACCATCCCATGGATTATATAGGATAAGTCCTCAGGAATTTGGTCCCAACCTCCATGTTTGTTAGATAATGAGTGGATTACCACATGGAGGAGGTACTTCCACTGAGAGGAGACCTTACCCTTTTTGAAGTTTCTTACTGAGTAGTCCCCTTCATAGTCCATCTGTCGAAATGAGTTGTTTACAGCAGATTTGGTGAAGAGAACATGCCTTTTGCATCTTCCAGCCTCAGATGAGAGTTGATGGTGGCTAGAGTGAAGAAAATTGTCCTCCCCTGCACTGTGGCAGACAATGCCTTCTCCCCGTCCAAGATGACCTCTTGGTAGGTCCTCCAGAACTATATAAGTTGATCTTCATACTACGGAGGGTCTATTGTAAGGGCGGTGAGGTAGTTGACAGAGATAAGAAAAGGCAAACATCTGAGAAACTGGGATCTTTCTAAGATGATAACTAAGCAAGCCGATTATGTTACCTATGAAGATGCATGGAAAAATATAGTTGGTTTTGGGGATTAAGGTTGGCCATTTTAAGTAGCTTTGAAGTGAAGAAAGGTAAGAACAAAGTCGGTTTGTGGTTGAATTTAGGGTTTGATCTTATGCAGATGAAGAGGAAGGTGAAAGAGGGGGAACCGTTGTACGAATATTATATGGTAAGAATTTGAGACAAAGTTAATGCAAAAGGATAAACTTTGAAATCCGGATGTCGGTCCCACCTCTGAAAAAGTGCCCTAAAAGGTAGTTTTCCTGGAAGTCTAAAATCTTCCGATGGTAATATGTCTTCGGAAGGTTTGACAAAACTTCCGAAGCCAATTTGGCTTTGGAAGATATTCCTTAGTACTTCAAGAATTTGATTCGGAAGAAAAATACTTAGAGTATTTTTACTTCTTAGACAAATTTTGCTTCGGAAGATATCAAATATCAGAAATTTTATTTCAAAGAGAGAATAAAGCTTCCGGGAATTAATTGCTTTTGGAAGAAAATAGTCCTTCAAGACATATACGTACTTGATGACAAATGTAAGCTTCGAAAGATATATCAGATTTTCTTTCGAAGGTAAATTTCTCAGAAGTAGTTATTTGTTTTGAAGACGTAATTTTCTTCCGAAGACAACTTGATGTCTTCCAAAAGAAAACATATCCAGATTTCTCAAAATTCTAAGGAATATCATTATGAAAAGTTTCTTCCAAAGTAAACTGGGCTTATATATAGGTGATGATATAGACAACTTAAGACACACATATTTGAAAAAGTTACCTTGAATTTAGTTTAATAAAAATCTACTTAAAGTTAATCATCCCAATAGCTGATACATAAATCTCTATTCATCAAAAGCTTTTGTGAACAAATCAGCATATTGTTCATTTGTGTTAACTTTAACTAGTTTTATCAATCCTTTTTCAAAATTACTTCTAATCAATGATACCTGATGTTGATGTGCTTTCTCTTTGAGTGCTGCACAAGATTCTCTATAATAGAGATAGCATTATTGTTGTCTATGTGGATGGGAGTCTCTTTGAAGTTAAATCCATAGTCTAGTATCTGATTCTAAATCCAAAGCATTTGAGCACAGCAGCTTGCAGCAACAATGTATTTAGCTTTAGCAGTTGATATAGACACACATAATTGTTTCTTGCATTGCCATGAGACTATCCTTCCACCAAGGAATTGACATCACCTAGATGTAGACTTTGTAGTCATATTGAAGCCACCATAGTCACTATCTGTATAGGCATATAGATTAAAGTCAGAATTCTTTGGGTACCCAAAGGCCTAGTTTGGGAGCACCTTTGAGATATCTAAGAATCCTTTTGACAGCAACCAGGTGTGACATCTTGGGGTTGGCTTGATATCTTGCACAAATACATGTGGCAAACATGATATCCGGCCTGCTAGCTGTGAGGTGCATAAGAGATCCAATCATAGCCCTGTAGAGAAATTCATCAACACACTCCCCCTCAAGATCAGGTCCTAGAGAACAGTTTCTGGCTATGGGTGTCTTAGCAACCTTACACTTAGTCAGATGAAATCTGGTAAGTATGTCTTGTACATACTTTGACTGGTTTATGAAGATGCTATTGTCAACCTGCTTCACTTGAATTCCTAGAAAGAAATTGAGTTTCCCCATGGCACTCATTTCAAATCTATTCTTCATTAGCTTCTCAAAGTCTTTGCAGAGCTTCGAATTAGTTGACCCAAAAATGATGTCATTTACATAAACTTGAACTAGCATCAAGTCATTTCTTGTTCCTTTAATAAAGAATGTTCCATCAATAGTACCCCTCTTGTATCCATGCTGACATAGGTACTAAGATAGTATCTCATACCACTTTCTTGGAGCCTGATGTAGCCCATAAAGAACTTTGTCAAGCTTGCAAACATAATCAGGATGATCTAGGTCTGCAAAGCCAGCTGGTTGTTTGACATACACTTTCTCATCAATCACCCCATATAAGAAAGCACACTTGACATCAAGTTGGTAGACCTTGAAATCCTTGGATGCAACAAAATCAAAGAATATCCTAACAGCTTCAAGTCTTGCTACAGGAGAAAAAACATTTGTATAGTCAATCCTTTCTTCTTGTGTGTACCCTTGAACAACTAATCTTACCTTGTTCTTGATGACAAGTCCTCTATCATCTTTCTTATTCTTGAATACCCACTTGGTACCTATAGTAGTCTTCCCTTAAGGAAAAAGACATAGGTTCCAAGCCTTTTGTCTCTTGGATTGAAGCAGCTCCTCCTGTATTGTTTCAACCCAACTTCCATTTTTCAAAGCCTCATCAATCTTCTTAGGCTCAATCTAGGACAAGAAACAAGAGTAAAGACAAACATTTTTGTCATGGGTTTGTCCTCTTGTTCTCACCCCTGTCTCAACATTTTCAATGATGTTTGTGGTGGGATGTGACTTGTGGATTCTCAGTTGAGGAATCAAAGCAAGTTGGTTAGACAGATCTAAATTGGTAAAATTCAGATTCGGTGATTGAGTATCATCCACCACATCAACACACTTATCAAGAGAAACTTGATCCAATAAGTGTGTCACATTATTGATGTTGTCTTCTATGGAATGGTTATTAGCATTAAAAAATTCTTGATCACTATTACCACCTCCATCTCCTCCTATATTGGAAATCCTTTATTTGAGTTATGTGCCTCTATGCTAGAATTCATAGGCACCTCAGATGTATCAGCTGAAGAGTTTGGCATGGTTGTGCTGATAGGATTTCCAACTGTAGGGTTAGTTATCATTAGAGCTGAAGTAGTTTGAATACTTGGTTTTCTTAGCTCAAATCTTGGATTAGAATCTCTTGTTGATAAGCTACCTGTAGATCCTGAAACATCCACAAGATTTATTAAAATAGTTGGTAACTAGATCAGGATCAAACAACCAATCAGGACCAGAACATTTCATATCGGGTGTGTGCTCGTTGAAGGTCTCACTGGCTGACTCCTCAACTACTCTAGTTCTGAGATTGTATACTCTATAAGCCTTAGCTTGGGAAGAGTATCCAATAAAAGGTCCATCATCTGATTTCTCAGCAAATTTGGCTATCCAATCCTTGGTATTCAAGATAGTGCAAGGATATCCAAATGATTTGAGGAAACCAATGAAAGGTCTCCTTTTGTGGCATAGTTCATAAGGAGTCTTACCATGAGTCTTGACTACTAAAACTCTATTCTACACATAGCAGGCAGTGTTGACTGCCTCTGCCTAGAAGGTGATGGGCAGTTTAGAGTCAGATAACATGGTTCTTGTAGCTTTAATAAGTGCCATATTTCTCCTTTCAGCAACACTATTTTGTTGAGTACTGGGAGCATTGTATTTCTCTTCTCATCACAAAATGTATCAAGGATTTGGTTCTTGAATTTAGTTCCTTGATCACATCTTATGATTTTGACCTTCTGATCACATTGATTCTTAATTTTCAGAATGAAGTTCTTTAATATCTCAAGGGTCTCATCCTTAGTTCTAAGGAAGAAGACCCAAGTGTATCTTGTGAAGTCATCTATGATCACAAAATAGTATAAGGTCCTTCTTAGACTAATTACACTGGTGGGGCCAAAGAGATCCATATGTAATAAATGTAGGGGAGTAGTGATGGAGTTCATTTCCTTTGGCTTGTGAGACACTTTGTGTTGCTTCCCTTTCATAGATGCAACACAGTGATCATAACTTGTAAACTCTCTCTTTGGCATTCTAGTTGCCAAATCATTCTTAATTAATTTCTTCATGTTCTTAAAGTTTACACGGTATATTCTTTTAAGCCAGAGGAAAGACTCATCACTATTTGCTTTAGATAGAAAGCAAATAACTTCTCATAAAGAGGATGTTTTCTGCAAATCCATCTTGTACATGTTCCCTTTCCTGAGGGCTCTTAGCAGGATATGCTCTTGAGGAATGACCACTTCAGGCTTGAGAACAATGGACTCATGCTTAGGAAAGAGCATGTTATGTCTCTGATCATAAAATTAGGATACACTCAAGAGATTGTACCCAAGCTCCATAACAAAATTTACCTTCTCCATGCTGAGCTTAGATGTGGCAAAAGAAGTCCAAGAATATGATTTTGGGTCATAATAGGTGTTTTAAAAATAAAGATGGGTTAGAATGGATTAAATAAACAACACAAGGGGGTCAAGATGGGTTAAAATCTTTTTTGGAAAAAAAGAAACATAGGTCAAGATGGGTTTTTAAAATTAGATTTGCAAGTCACAATAAGTCAAGGTTTCTTTCACTCAAATTGATCGCCTCTGTCGCACAGGACACCACCACACCACCACACCTACAGCCTCCCACCTTCGTCGAGTTTCATCGCGCACCACCACTGCACCACTACCGAACCACCACCGAACCACCACCGAACCACCACCGCATCACCACCGGTCCACCACACCACCACCGCATCAACAGCCTCCCACCTCCTTCAAGTTTCATCGTGCACCACCACCGCACCATCACCGTACCTACAGTCGGGCTCCGCATCAGTCTCCACCTCCGTTGAGTTTCATCGCTCACCACCACCACACCTACAGTCGGGCCTTCACTTCACCACCGCACCATCATCGTCGATTTATTGAAGGTGCCGACCCTTTATAGATGAAGTTGTATATGTATCTGTTTGAGCTTGTATATGCATCAGTCCATATGTGTTGTTGGATTGTAGAAAACTAGTAATATAGTATTGACTTTTTTTAAAACTGGCTCGAACCCATCCTGACCTCAACCCATCCTGACATTTTTTTCTAAATGACCCATCCTAACCCAAACCCATCCTGACCCAAATCCATCCTAACCTAACAACCAACCCAATCCAACCCACCCATTTTGCCACCTCTAGCTGAGCTTACCATTTATGACCCTGCCCCTTCCAGTTATGTAACCACCTAACTTTCCTTCAAAAGCAACTATCCATCCATCAATTTTCTTAATGTTCTAAAGCAAAGACCCATTGCCTGTCATATGCCTGGAGCAATCACTGTCAATGATCCATACATTTACTTTGGTCTTTAGCTATTCCTGAACATAAAGAGATGGTTAGTTACATTTGGAAACCTAAGCCTCATTGGTCTTGGGCTTGTCGAAGTGAGCTAAAGATAATGCAATAGTAATTGATCCTATATGCCAGCTCTGAGGATCATTTGCTATTGTTGATGAAGAACTTTCAGTCACATGGCATTCCTTCATCTTCCACACCATCTTTGGAAGACTAGACTTGGCCTTCAATACTTCGAAAGTTTTGGAGACTGGAACTTCGGAAGCTTTTGCATCCAATGCAGCATACTTCAGTACTTCTGAAGCATTCCTTTCTTCCGAGACCAAATTTTATTCCGAAGTAAGTTTTCACTTGTCGTCTTCTTCACTTTGGAGCTTCTGAAAAGAAGAGATTTTCCTTCCGAAGCTATCTTCTTCTTCTCAGAAGTTTTCTTCTTGGTCATGTGGATAGTACTTTTGGGATTGTAGATGTAATCCTTGTCAAAGTGAGAAGTACTACCACATATTGTGACATCCGGTAATTTTCCGTTACCAAAATCCATTAGTTCTGTTAAGTCTTGCATACACGTGTCGTGAACACACACTAGTTGTCGTTGAACTTTGGTGACATAATAATAATTAATAATGATAAACAAATAATTATATAACTAATAATGTTGGTTATTAGTTGTGCTTATGCGATTTAAATATTATTTGTGGATTTTATCTTGTAACGTGCCAACGTGTGTATTTAATTCGTGTATTTTGTAATTAGTAAAGATAATGCATATGATTATTATTATTAGTTGGTATGCTTGTTATTTTTAGTTAAAACATTTTAAAAGAGTGTTTAAAAGCTTAAATTTTATAAAATATAAATTACAAGGACCTAAAAGGTAAATATTGTTAATTAAATAAAAAAAACAACAAAACCCTAGCCCCCACACCCCATCGGCCATGAACGATCTTCACACACACACACACACACTCGAAATCGACCAAGAACAAGCAAGGAATCCTCGAATTTGATCGATTACAAGCAATAGAACACGTTAGGAGCATCAATTGCAAGCCATTACACGATTAAAGGTTAGTTTTTTGGTATTCTTTTGATGTGTTTTGTATATGGCCGAGAACTAGAGTTCGAGAATTACTATGAATGTCGATTCTTGGTTGTTTGTTGATGTTATTATGTTAGTTAGATTGTATAGATGTTAGTTAACGTTGATTATGCAAGAAAGCTTCGATTTTGTTGCGTTGTTCATAGGTTACTAATAATAGGAACTTTATTTTCATGAATATGATGATTGGATGATGAATTGATGTTGTTAAAGTGTTTATCATGTTATGGGGATGTTAGAATGATGATGTTGATGCTAGAAACCTAAGAATGGATGTTGTAGTTCATATGTTACCAAAAGTAGAAACTTTTGGTTTTGAAGATTGATGAATTATGATGATTTGATGTGTAGAACATGTCTAGACGATAGCATGAGTTTGAATTGGTATATTGTTAATGAAATCATGAATGTATTGGGTGTTAGATAGATTTTGGGATGCACTTTCCCAAAAGAGAAACTTTATTTGCACAAAATCTTGAATATGATGAATTGGGCATGTTTTTGACTTTTGGATCATGTTAGCATGTTCATGGATGATTTCTAATGTGGTGGAATGAATTGTTTGGATTGTATGAATGTTTAATTGGTCAATCGAAAGATTTGGTCTTTTTGTGGGTATACATGATGATGGGTCATATGGGTATTGATAGTACTATTGTTTGGGTTGTAATAGATCATGGTTGCACATTTTGGTTGATGTGGACACTGTGGAATAATGTGATGATGGTTATACACGTGTGTGAATCTGAGGCCCCTACTTAGTAGGATTGGCAGGGTTTAGGGTGTGAAGTCGTGAGTGGCTTTACATGGCATGTTGTGCATGATTTGATTCTGTGTATGATGCATGGGTTATGATATAAGTATGTTGAACATGATGATTATTTGAGATTTGCATGACTTGTATGAAAATCTGGTTTTATGATGATCTAGGAAGTACGTGTGGCTAATGAAGTGATATACGTGAACAACTTGCATGATAATCATGTGTGATGAACCGTATGTTTGATTTAAATGGAATTTCACCAATAATGTCACCAACAGGTCAAATGGGTCAACTGGGTCAATGTGTCTTGTTTTTCCAAAACCTTGAGTTCTTTGGTTTATAGAACACTTAGGGTTTCATTACGATTCTGTATACACGTACTTATGTACTTGTTGTTCTAGGAGACCTCTGAAGGTTGTCTTTCCACTCTCTCTTTCAAGTTAAGCTCTTAAGTCTTTATTGTGCACACCAGGTGAGTTCATGCCCACTCTTTTTCATGCTCTCTTTTGGGGGAGATAGCATACTGGTTTTACAAACACTTACTTTATATGAGTTGTGTATAGTATGATATAGTGCTGAATACCATGAAAGTCCTCACACTTTCGGATTGTTAATAATGTTTTTAGAGGGAAAACTTAGGTAGTACTACTGGGTCTGACGAGCCCCACCTGTGCGACTCGAGGTCAAACGGGTGCAATTTTGTCCTAACACAACATCGTCACGACCTGGTAAGTCGTGACGGGAGGCAACAAACGAAACACAGTCAGCTTCAATCGTGAAATCACTATGATTATTACTTGTGAATTTAGACTAGCTATCTAATTCAAAGCACTCTTATATTTTATACTGTTACAATTATGTTTTACGCAAACTGTTGAACTCACCAACCATTGTGTTGACTCTTTTAGTATGCTATTCTCAGGTTGAGGTTAGTATTGCCTAGGAGCACGTGCACGGGTTAGCATCATTGTAGTTGTCAGCATGATTGAAACTTCGTTTTGGTTTGGTTATTAAACATTTAAGTCTTTGTCGTTACTACTTTGGGCGCGTGTGTTTGCGCATTTTACATTATGTTACTTCACTTTGGTTTTTCTGGTTTATTTAACGCTTCTTCATATTTTAAAGTTAAACTCTGATTTTGAATGTTTGTTCATATAGAGTCGTTCTGAGTAACTAATGACTGAGATCCTGGTATGTCACACGCCTCGCGGGTAAAACCCCTCACGTGGATTTTGAGGGTGTGACACATATGATGCATTTAGTTGGCATGCTTCTAAGAGTCTTATTCTGAGTAGGACGCTGAGCTTGATCACTTTCCACTTCCTTCTTCATCTTCTCAGATGATACAGCCGGCTTCATAAGGTGAGGCTTGCTCTTGGAACTGGATGTTTCAGGCTGTGCAGCAGTGGTGCACATATGATCAGCCTTCTTCTCTTGACCATGATGATTTGGACATGAACTAGGACTCCTGGTACTAGAGTCCATTGTTGAGTCTTCAGTCTTTACCACTTCAAATCCAGCAAAAATGAATACTTTCTTTTGCTTGGAGTTGAAAGTGGCCTTGATCTCTTGCGCTTTCTTTGATTTTCTTTTGGCTGCCCTTATCAAGTTCTTCCTTTCATACTTGGTCATCCATGGTTCCTTCTTCTCTCCAGGAGAATAGTGATCCTTCTTAGGATAACCCTTATCATTCACTTCAGGTTCATCCTTCACTATCTCCTTTATATCTTTATCCTTCTCTTTCATAGGATCAATAGAAGGTAGCTTATCTTGACAAGTTCCACACCTTGGAGATCTAACAGATAGGAGTGTGTGTGGAGGAACTATATCACTTGATCCTAGTCTGCCTGTTCTGATAATAAATCTTTGGATGCAAGGATGAGGATATTATGTTCTTGAAGGTTTCTTCTTCAAGAACACATTTTTCTGCCTTGGCTGATCATAAGCTTAGCCTAGCATTCAGTTAACTTGTTTATGAGATCTTTGATTTGAGTTCTGTAGTTTGTATGCTTATGCTTAAAAGTAGAAATGGTTTTCTCTAAATCTTTAATTTTAAGTTTATAATCATTTTCTGCTATTTTAAAATCAGCTTTTAAAATGTTTAAGGACTCAAGATCATATCTCACTTCCAGGTTGTAGGACTTGTACATATTAACTTCAGCAATGCATTCAGGAGTACAAAGATGTTCTAATACCTTGGCTTCTTCATGATCAGCCATCAGTACTTGGTTTGGAGAAGCATCTTCTACTTGAAAGCTCTAGTCAAAGCCTCCTTCTTCAAAAGCAACAGCAGCGTGTTGTTTAGGTTGGCTTGGCTTCTCGATTTTGGGAGCTGCTTTAGTGTAGTTTGGTTTGGGTTGAGCTAGGCCACCTTTTGTCCTTGGTGCCTTGCACTCTCTAGCAAAGTGTCCCATTTGGTTACAGTTGTAACACTTCACCTTGATTTTGTCCAAGCCAAACTTTCCACCGGCCACATTGCTTGGGAACTTTCTTCATGTTCTTTTGTAAAACTTCTTGGCTCTATGAGTGAGGAGAGGCATCTGTTGGACTATCTCCATGTACTCCAGGTCATATGGATGGATATAATCTAGGTCTTTAAGAGTGAAGAGAAAGTTTCCATAACTTTCATCAGCAGACACAAAGGCTTGAGCAGAGCTTGTCTTTTGGAATGGGCTTCCTTGGATGTAACTCTCCCTTGGTGTCTCAGGGAAGGTGATGAAAGGACCCTTTTATAAGTTGTCAGGGTAGTAGATGAGATGATGCTATGGTTCTCTGCTATCCCCTTCAACCACATGAAGGGCTGAACTCTGTTGATTATTGGAAGAGCTGCTTGATGGATTTTGCATGTTCATCTCCATCTGGTAGCCACTAAGGATACCATACAACTCTGTGAGAGTAAGAGTAGAAAGGTTCTCAGTTCTCTTGATGGCCACACAGTAGTGAGTCCATTGTCTGGGAAGAGAGAACATGAACTTTCTCAATATGTCCCTATGTTTAAGCTTGACTCCAACATCCATTAGAGGATCCACAATCTTAACATACCTGAAGTATTGTTGAGTCATGGTTTCACCTATCTTGTAAGTGAAGTTCTCAAACTACTGCTTCATAATGTCTTTCTTGTTTTCCTTGGCTTCCTCAAACCCCTCGTACATAAGCTTAAGTGCATCCCAGAGCTACTTAGTAGTTTTGCACTTCTTGAAGCCTCTATATATGGATTTTGGAAGAGTAGTTTGGAAAGCAGTCATGGCTTTCTGATCTACATCTATTTTCTTCCAATCTTCTTTAGAGTAGTCAGCCATTTCCTTCACCTCCAGCAGTGGCTAAAGAGATGCTTGGAATGTGAGGTCCTTCAACAACAAATCTCTACATCCTGCTATCTTGAGACTTGATGAACCCTTCCATACGTTGTCACGAAGTATCAAAGTCATCAGGAGTGATCAGTGGAGACTTTGTCATGGTACCGGTTTCCATATCAGCCTTAGAGATAGCTGCCATTTGAGCTAGTAAGTGTTTTATGAAACTAAATAGATCTAAGATAGTGAGATCTTACAATCAAGAGCCTGAAAGAGCTCTGATACCAACTGCAGGACTGGTGAAGGGTGGTCAATACAATAGTTTCACAATGTTTGGAGAGTGTTAGAACACTTAACAGATCAAATAGGAAACCGGTCTTATGATGAAACAAAGAACACAAGTAAAAAACAAGCACAAGCACAAGATAATATATGGTTTTCAAGAATGTTGTATATTTCTCAAGTTCTTACAAGTGTTACAAAGCTTATCAAAAGATACAAGTTCTTAAGATACTTTATACTACATCCTACAGCCGACCATACTTTCAAGGCCAGCTGGAAACACAATTCTAGACAACAAGACCAATGTAGAGTCAAAAAGACAGATTGCCTTTTTGACCAGTGACTATGACATACCATAGCTCACATCCTTATCTAATACAAAAAGGATAAAAGTACATAGTTGGAAAGTTACAGACTCAACACCTTAATCTACAGTTGACAAAAGCATGAACTTTTCACAAACTCATGCTATTTGGTGAGTCTTCAGAGATGGCAGCGGAAAGGTGTTTAAGCTTTTGTCAAAAGTAAGTCAGAGAAGACATGCCTTCTCTGTCTTTGGAAGAAATCAGTCTTTGGCTTTGGAAGACTTTGTCTTTGAAGTTTCAGAAGACTTCATCTTTAGCTTTGAAAGAATTGGTCTTTTGGCTTCGGAAGATTTGATACTTAGTAAAATGCACTAAGTTATATCAAATCTTCCAAAGTACTTTCCTAGTACTTCACATCTGCATGTTGAGAGTTCTTTGGTTGCATCAGCCTCTAAGTGTGATCCTTACAAAGGAGAATGTAGGATGGTGTAGAATGCTTGCAATCTTTTGAGATCACTTTGAACAATTTTTTGAAATAGATTTTTGTTTGGATTATGGATGAGTATGTGTTTTTGGTGTCATGGAAGCAAGAATAAATTAGGAAGAAATAGGGTTGTGTTGACTAGAATAGAGAAAATCATGAATAAAAAAGTCATTTTATTTTAAATAATAATGAAGTTAGTATTATTATAGAGGACATGATATGTAGGACTGGTTGTGAAGGGTATGGTTGGGGTAGAGGGCTGCTCACGTAAATATGGAAGGGGAGGGGAGTTGTTGATTGAAGTGGTAAAGTGGTGGTGTGGTGATGATTTGTTTCAAGTACATGCATGATTTAAAAAAACACTCTTTCTTATTTTTATTTTTAACAATAATATAAAAGTTATGATTTTTTATCATTTGGTGATTCATCATAAATCAAATGTATGTCTAGTAATATAAGACACGCTCGAGTGGTGCGTTAAATCATGTTGTACAGGTAAGATGTAAACATACTCAAAAAAAGAAATCGTATTGTTTCAAATAAATATACAAACATATTTTTATGGAATCGAACACGTTGTTCCACCTTTAAACATTTTACTCCAATATTTTACTTATTTATCAGCAATGTTCATGAGTACCAGGTTATCCTGTGTGTCACCCAATAATTTCTAAAATTATCGATTAATGTTATGCGATGAATGGGCTTTGCTATGCATATGATGACCTAATTAACCCGAATCAAGTCTAAAATGCATATATTTTAGGTAAGTGCGATTATTATACAAATGAAGGTTGACTTAAAATTGTCAGTTGTTACAGTCGCAATTGACTAAAGAGCTTCTGTGCTTCTTTTCAGGTCTTTGTTAAAGTTTTGAGTTGCTTATCTTGTATTCTCGACCCAAATGATCAATACTACAAGATAGAGAGATAAAGTCTTGTTCTCGATTATCATGGACATAAGTGAGAGCCTTTAACATAACAATTTTATGTATTGGCTTTGAGATGTAAAGTGCTAGTCAGTGGCTATCCATATTCCAATGTAAAAACTATGAAGTTGTTCTGCAACAACAAAAAGTTATAAGATACCTGCTTTAACTTTGGGGTTTTAGTAATAAATGATGTGGCTTTGATCTTGACTAAGTTCACTAGTCGAAGTTACTGATAAAATATATCATGAAAAGAGATATGGTCTTCTAGAGTTTAGGTGCGTAATGTTCGTAAAAGGGGAATATGTAAAGGAAATGAGTCACCTAAGAATTAGGAATTCATTTACTAGGTACTTGTATGATTGCTTTTTTTGTACTAATAAGTTTTAGTACTTCATAGTTGGCTCATAATTGTGAAACAATGTGGATTGGAATATTGTACTTATTAATGGTGTTTGACTTGTATATTAATATAAGATGAGGAATTAACGGTTGCAGGGAACTAATAGTAAGCATATGTTGAAGGCATTGCCTTACAAGCATGATTATTTTAATTCAATAATGGGTGATCTACAATAAGATCCAACAAAATCGAAGACAAATATTGTGTTTGAAGATTAGAGATACTTCATGAGAATTTAACATTTTTGATATAGGTGAAGGTTGTTACTACCTTTTGATTGCGTCAATCTAGTATGAGAAACTTACAAAATCGATCCCTATATAAAAATTTATTGAAGGTTGAATGTGGATGAACTATGATTGAAAATAGATGTAATGGATTTTGAGTTTTGATGGAACCCTAAAAATTACTCACCTCAACATAAATATATAAGTATAATTTTCTTTACTAAAATGCCCTCTAGCTTATTTTTATAAAATGTCACATGTCAACATCATATACGTTCTTATCCTTTTTAACCAAAGAATATTTTTTTAGAGTAAATTACTAATTTAGTCTATTGGTTTGATGAAAATGATGGTTTGAGCCCAATAATTTATTTTTTACATTTACAGTCCAACAATTTCACGGTTTGCTACAATTTTGGTCCACACTGCTAACACCATAAAACTTTTCTATTAAATTAATTTAAATTGAAAAGTTTTACCCCTATGATTAAAATACAAAATAATAATTTAAAAAAAAAATCCCACCCTACCCAATCCTCTCTCGCTCTTTCTAAATATATCCACTAATGTGCATCAGTGCCTAGAACATCACCATTATTTGCCTGTTCCTCCGGTTGTGGTGGAATAGGATGGGAGAGAGGGAGAGAGAGGCGGGGGATGGGTTAAGGATGGCTTAGCATGACTTTTTGGTGGCTGGCGGGTTTCATGTGGTGGTGGAGAGCAATGGTGGTGGTTGTCAGAGGTGGATATGATACTGGAATTCTGAGAGACAAGTAATGTGAGAGAGAGAGGGAGAGAGAGAGAGAGAAGGAGAGAAGGAGAGAAAAGAGAAGAAAGGATATGGGGATGGGGATGGGGGTTTACTCAATCCAAGGGCAGAAATGTCTATTTATATTATTTAACAGAACAAACGCTAACGATGTTAATGATTTGGGTGAAATTGAAACCAAGTTCAAAACTGTTGGACTGTCAGCGTAAAAGTATAAGAGATTTGTACATATTTCCCTTTCTTATGACCATAAATTACATATTTTTTCAAGGCATAAAATCAACTACATATTTTCCCTTTGTAATACATATATATTACATGTTTATCCATATCATTAAATTAACCTCAAAAGACTATTTAATCTTGTTTTTACTAAGTGATTTTTATGTATTGATATTTTGTTATTATAATAACTTAAACTTTGATAATTGTGTTTTGTATTTTGATATATAACATTGATTATCGGTGATTATTGTTTTGAAATGAAGTTTTAAACTTTTGTATTTAGATTTGTAATTATATGATTTTAATTCATATAGAAGACTCAAATTTGAGAAAATATATGATTTATGTTCTTAGAAAGGGAAATGTGTAAAAATAACTTAGTAAATACATGGATATAATAATCATTTTGTTGTGAAACAATGACATATTAGCAACTAATATATGAAATATATAAACATACGAACACTATATATGATCTAAGGAAGATAATGATATGGAGAGTAGAAGAACTCTCTCATATTGATATAAAATATCAAATACAAATACCACTATTTATAGGGCTATAATATTAGTACAAAACATAATGATTTTAGAAGTCACAAAGTGGCATTGATAATCACATATATAAAATATTTATAACACTCCCTCTTGGTTATCAATACGCTTAAAGATGTTAACTCATTAAAAACCTTGCTAGAAAAACCCAGTGGGACAAAACCATAGCTAAGAAAAAAAGAGTGCATCGCATATTACTCCCGCTGATCTATATAACCTCATTTGATGAGTTTTTAACTTGAACGAAATTTTCTAAGACTTTTGTAGTTAACAGTTCATCACTTGATCTTTCAATGAAAATTCCTTGTGCATAGCATTGATGTATTATCTTCATGCAAGACTTGAATTGACTCATCTCGTAAATAAATACCACAAGATCCATGAGCTTGTTGTATCACGTTCCAAGCATAAAAAGACTAAACAAACTTGTTTCGATGGGTTAGTAAAGTATAATCTTATATATTTCGTACCTTAATGGTATTCAAATACTAGTTCTATCTGATTTTCATATATGCTTTCTAAACAAACTAACCCAAAACATAATATATAATCTTATAGCTTTTATATGACATGATCAGAGATATTCTCTAAATCTATTATACATATTTTCCATGGCTAATTGTTTTAGTCGAAGCATATTGATAACCAAATTATATAAATGTTCCAATATCTCTTTTATATAAAATGAGATATGCACATAAATACTCCATATGCCGACTACTACATAGATGTAATATCATCTTCATTTCAAATTCATTCTTAATGATTTGAAATTTAAATCTCTTCATGAGATCAAATGCATTAACATATCTTATAATATTTGTAAACATGATATTGTTGTCTTAATAAAGAAACATTAAGAATTTACATCCATCTTTTATTTTTCGAGTTAAGCAATGAGTCGATTATAGCAAATTGGACTTGACTTTATACATTTGTCAACTTTATTGTTTCAAGCATTTACATCTTAACAAGTTATGTACGTTCAAGCACCTTTTAGAAGTTTGACATATATTCGCAAGTCAATTTCTACATCATATGCAAAGACTTCATCACTATTTGTTTTATTTTTAGTATTCATATTGTACAAATTTCTTATTTATCAATATATGATAATCATAAAATATAATTGTTTTTTGGTGTACAAGGATTAAATCTTAAAGATGTTTAACTTGTAACTCAATACCAAAATTTAGTTTTATCAAACTTTTTCATGAATCACATTTTAAGGATTCATTATCTTAGGAAACTCATAAGGAGTTTTAGGTATACACAATTCAACAATGTATACATATAAGTGTAATAACATATTCAAACTTGTATTTTTGTTAATAATCATAGTGTTCTCGAGAACTTTCTTTACAGATTTGTAATTTTATATCCTTCATATATTTCATGTAAATCTCATTATCACATGAGTCGCAACATTCAAGAGATGCATATCAATTCTCTCTTACTATTACCAGACTAATGAGACGTTGTAATAAAATTGCATCCATCACTTGAGAATATATCTCCTCGCAATCATTTATAGGCAATCAATTATAGGCCTTTATAAAAATCCTTGTGCCACCAATTTTGCTTTATTTCTTGCATTATTTCACATAACTCTTTCGTATAAAGGTCTGGTTTATATCCAACATATTTTTCAACTTCATGTATATAGACAACAAATGCAATAACTTTTCATCTCATAGAGAATTTTAACTCTGTCAATTTGCGTCTTTTCATTTTGGCAAATTATTTTCATTCATAGGTAGATTTTATTTCTTGATCCTTTTCATTTTCATGATTTCAAGCGGTATTGTAGACAAAATTATCATCAGCATCGATTTTATTTTGATTCCATACATTCTAGACATAATATAATTTATTTAGATTTCTTTATTCTCAAGTATTTGAGGTTCTTCGAGAACCAGTATGTCTAATCTTTTTTCAAGTGACCTTTTTACTTATACCTCGACTTGTCCATCTTCATTTCTTGCTCTAATTTTCGAGGATTTTTATTCTTGAAATTGACTAGTTTACCACGATTTAAACATGCTTTAGTCTTATTACCAATACGTGATTGCCCTTCTAGGACTAAAATTTTAGTCGGAGCATTAGTAGTTGATATATGTGACTTAGTCACCCTTTTAAGGTCTACGAATATGTCTGGTAATCAATTCATAAATCTTTCAAAATGAATTATCCTTTGAACTTCTAGTTCACGCTGTTTAGTTTAAGGATCAAGATGAGACATTAATAGTTCATTTTAGCTTATTTTATTCCCAAACAGCCTTATATCTCCCCCTCATGTTGGGAATGATGATTCTTTGATAAGAAAACCAATAAACCGAGTCGTAAGCAAATCTCTCGTTAATGGCTCGAGTTAAGTAATTATAGAAAGTTACTCATACCCAACATGCATTCATAACCTCATTTGAGGTACCATCTTTATATGTTGTGATGGAGCATTTATATAATATATATAGTATATTACCCAACATAATAACCTTAGATGGTATATATGTGGTTCCTGACCGAAAACCAATTGTAGCAGGAAGCTACACAACAACACATAGGTGTGATATGAATTACTATTTGTATATGTAAGTAATGGTCCCAAACACAAACATGAACTTTTGCTCTCATTATTATTGGCTTTGCAATCAATTGGACGTTTAAAGTTTGTCTCAACAAAACATTTTGTGTATGAATATATGATATTCACCACTTATTCCAATAATTATTAGTAAATTGAGATTTATCTTGCTATATTACAAAAATAAATATGTTACTATGGAATAATGTGCTTGCTATCATGATCAAGCAGACGTCAAATTACGAAATTGATAGCCATTTAGAGGATGCATCGATTAAAAACACTATATGGCATACACTTTATGATATATATCTTTTATCAATTCCATAATATTTAGGAATTCACACCTTACTCTAATTAGTAAATAACTAACCTTCCCTGAGAGCAAACATTACATGTACAATATATTAGTTTGAAGAATCCTCGATTCCTTAATACATTTCCCATCATCATTGACTCAGGATGGTCTAACCGATCATGCCAATAAAATATTCTGTAGCACCCAAAAATTTTAATAAAAAGAAAGGAAAAAAAGTATCTTGAAAGAAAAGAAAAGGAGCACAAGTGGAGGGGGCCAAAGTGTAAAAAGTGCAAAACCTTATTATTTCAAGGTTTATATGTGTATGGCCTCCCATACACCTTTTCAACCTGCTGCTTTTAGACAGAGATCAAGAAGAAGAAAGAAGCTGAAGTTTTCTCTCGGTTTCAAGGAAGTTGAAGCTGAGTTTTCACATTTGGTGAGTGTTTCTTTGTGTTTTTGTTGGGTTTTGTTGGGTTTTCAACCTTAAAACCGATTTTTATGTGTTCTTCGTGCTTGGTTGTGTGTTTTGTTGTGTTTTTAGGTGTTTGGACTAGTTGTGCCCTTACGTTCGGTGGTGTTTTACTTGAAGGCTGCTTTAGGTGAGTTCTATATCTCCGGTTTTGTGTTTTTAAACTTCTTTGGGGCTAAAAATGCATGTAAAAATGTTTTACAACTTGTATGTATGATAACCGTATGTATGTTGTGTTTGGTTGGTTGTATTTCTTGGATTTATGCTTGTTTTAGGTGCTTAGAATGATAGATTTAAGTTATGAGCATGTTAGAATGATGTTTGGGACTGGAAATAATTTAGAAACACGTATGTCTGCCGCCCATGCGCCCAAATAGGGCTCATGCACCTGAAATTTAGCTCAGACGCCTAAGTCCTTTCTTATGCGCCCAAACAGTACCTCATGCGCCTAGAAATTTTGCCCAGTAGTCTAAGTGTTGTTCATGCGCCTGGATTTTTGCCCATGCGCCTAAGTGGTAGGCTCATGCGCCTGATACTTAGCCAAAAAGACTAAGTTCCACCCCATGCGCCCCAATAGTGTCCATGTGCCCACTGCCCAAATGCCTAAGTGAACCTCATGCGCCCAAATTGTATCCATGCTCCCAGAAAATTTCTCATACGCCTAAGTGTTAGTTCAGGCGCCTAACTTTTCCATACGCCTAAGTGTTTCCATGCGCCTAAGTGTTGGTGCGCCTATATAGTGCTCATACGCCTAAATGCCTTAGAAAATTTCTGAGATTTTGAGAAATAGAAATTTTAAGGTTTAAGCCCTGGGATATTTTGGTGGTTATGTTTGTTGGTTTCATGCTTGTTTATGGCCTGTTTTTATGTTCCATATTACGTATTAGTACATGACTTTACGTGGAGTGTTTACGCTCGTATACGTAAAGTATTATCATAAACGAAGCGAAAGATTAATGATAATGAAAAGTGGAACATAACGAATGAACGAAAGTCTTGCGAGCAAATTGAATGGAGGTGCACGACCATGTTGTTGTTAGCTCAACTATGTGTGGTTTAGCTAACCCGAATGATGCACACAGGGTCAATCTTTGAGATTGACGGGACCCTTATGGCATGCCCTAGGTACTGGGTCAGGCTTCTTGCACAATGTTAGGGGTCTATTTATAGACCTCGACCCAGTACCCGCTTCGTGCACAATGTTCGGGGTTTTGCACATTGGTCTGGTAGAAAGTGAAAGATAATGATAAAAGTATGAAATAAAAGAGAAGAATGATGAAAGATAATAATGAATATTATCTTGTTGTACGTATGATGTGTGATCACGTACGGAAGTAGGGCTGTTCAAAATGTTCGCGGCTCGAAGTTCGTTCGAAGTTCGCTCGAAAAAAGCTCGGTCCGAAAAAGCTAGGGCCTAAACGAGCCGAGCCGAGCTGCCTCGATTTCTAAACGAGCCAAACCCGAGCTAGGGGTGGCTCGGCTCGTGGCTCGATATATATATATATATATATATATATATTATATAATAATAATAATATATTATTATTGTTATTATTATTATTATTATTATTATTATTTATAATAATATTACTGTGACAGCCCAAAAAGAACACCCAATAACCCAAACGGCCAAATCCTTAAGGCTTAGTCCCGTTTAGTCTTCTTCTCCAATCTTCATATCTGCAAGACTGCAACTTCAAACCCTAGCCTCACCTCTGCGACCACAGCCATCGCGACCACAGCCATCGCGACCACAGCCACCGGTCATCGTGTGCGACCAGCCCCCAGCTTACCACAGCCCCCCTGCGACTGCGACCAGCCCGGCAGCCCCCGCGACCACAGCCCCCTGCGACCAAATCCACCGCGACCACAGCCTCCTGCGACCAAATCCACCGCGACCATAGCCACCGGCGACCACAGCCACAGGTGACCACAGCCACCAGCGACCACAACCACCGAGACCACAACCACATCCGCAGATTGCAGTTGAACATAAAGCTACAGCATTCGACATCGTTGATAGATTTCAGCATCATCATCAAATCAAAGAAGATCTCAGCATCATTGTCAAATGTGAAAAAATACATTTTTTTTTAAAATCGAGCTGGCTCGACGAGCCACGAGCTGGCTCGACGAGCGTCGAGCTGGCTCGAGCTTTTCACGAGCCGAACTCGAGCTCGAATTTTCAGCTCGGTTACATTTTCAAGCCGAGCCGAGCTGGCTCGTTAGGCCTTCAAGCTCGAGCCCGAACCCATCTTGGCTCGGCTCGTTTACAGCCCTATACGGAAGTAACGGATTTATGAAAAGGAAGCATTTTTAGAAAATGATATTTTATATATTTAAACAAGGGACTCTAAATTCTAAAAAACTAGAACTCACTCAGCAACGCTGAATTTTATGCATTTTCAGTTGGCAGGAAATTTGTTGCTGGGATGGCACGCGGGGGAAAGCTACTTGGCGGGCAAGACTGGCATCCATTCGTGCATGATAATTATGTTGTTTTGTAATGCAACTAAACATTTCTTTTGTAACTCCTATTATACATTGATGTATTATTTGGCAACATTAAATATTAATACAATGAATGGTTTTTGGAAATCTAATCCGCTGCAATGTTTTAATTAAATGTACGTAATTTTATGTAAATAATGTTGTGGTTGACCAACTGTGAGGTTTCCGGGAACGGGGCCTTACATATTCATGGTTCAAAAAACTTCTAGTTTATGATCATATATCTTTTACTCGTGCTTGTTTAATGCACAGTATAATACACACGACAATAGTGTACTTTTATTTCAAACATATTCTATATAGAATCACTCTCTTAGTGTACAACTTCTTGTAGTTAATTTCATTATTAACATGGTTGATCTTATTAACATAATCACCATTACAATTTTCTCAATTACGTACTTGATCATGAGATCATTATATAAATCGCATTCGCGTTAGGGAATGGATTAGAACCACACAACTTTCATGGTGGTTTTCAAACTTATAATAATATTACCACTTCCAGAGCATATATGAAAATTGTATTATTCAACCTTAGTTCATAAATAATATTCTCATCACATATCAATCGAGATGCGGTTATGATCGAGTTATGCTCATTTATCTTTGTAAAATCTCTTAACTTTTTATAAATTTATAATAAGTTTTTGAAAGTATAATACATAAGGTGTCATTTCTGTACACCAATTTATTCTAATAAAATAGTGGATCTCTTACTATAAGCAAAACATATTTACAAACATTTACGAGATTGATAACAAAACATAGGTTAGCCTTTTATTTTCTTTATTCAATATATTATAAAATGCATATACCTTAAAGTTAAAATCATGTGATTTTCAACATCAAACATACCATCATGCATACAAGTTATTTTCACATGTTCAACCATCATTTAACATGTTAAAACTAAAAGCAAGTTATATCCATTGTTATAATCTCCTTAATAAAACTACATTTATGATATTCTTGCAAAAAACCACTAGGCATCATTTTTAATATTTTTTGTATTCAACAAAATAGATATTAATATTCAAGGATCATAGAGTATGTTCATATGAAAATTATAACACACTATTATAAACAATACATATAATTTGTTTAATTCACATGAACTGGAAACCAATGAAGAGAAGTTATATAATATTATAATCAACAATTATTAATATAGTTTAGTGGGACTTTTAGTTTATCTTGACATTTCAAAGAATTTGTCATATTTAGTTATACGTAAAAATAATGTAAATCACAAATTAAAATGACAACATAAGAATTTCTTATGACATAAGATTCATGAACTCATAACATGATAATCAATTCAAAATATTCACAATAGTCAATGAGTTCATATGCTAAACAAAGAAATTCAATCAATTATAATTGTTTTCTTATGATATTTTGTTAAACATACATAACATGATGGTTATAATGTAAGTAATTTTGATAATCCTCTTTTAATGTTTGTAAGATCAAGAGGTTCATCTTAGAGGCTGATGCTAATCAAAGATCTCTCAGCATGCACTGAAGTACAAGGAAGTACTTCGGAAAATTTGACAATATGCAAAGAAAAATAACTAAGTGTCAAATCTTCCAAAGCCAAAGACAGAAATCATCCAAAGCCAAAAGTGAAGTCTTCCGAAGCTTAAAGACTGAACTCTTTCAAAGATAAGAAGACATGTGTCTATTGACAAATTCTTGACAAAAGCAGAAGACCTTTCCTCTGTCAGCTCTGAAGACTCCCCAACTTATATAAGTTGTTGATTACCTTTTTACTTTTGTCAACTGTACATCATGGTCTTTTATTTGTAACTTCCTACTTTAGTACTTTTATTCTTATTGTAATACAATAGGATGTGAGCTTTGGCATGTCTAGTCACATGTCAAAAGGCAATCTGCCTTTTGACTTTACATTAATCTTGTGGATTAGTGCCCACCTGGCCTTCAAAGTATGGCCGACTATAGGATGTAGTATAAAGTATCTCATGCATCAATCTTAGGACTAAGAAGCTCTGTAACACTTGTAAAACACTTGAGAGCAATATATATCATCCTTGAAAACCAATCTTTGTGTTCTTGAGTGTTCCTTACTTGTTTTTCATTGTTTCCTTGCCTGGTCCCCTATTTGATCTAGTAAGTGTGTTTAGCTAATAATTTCCAACTATGAAACTGTTGTGAACCATTAAACGGTCCTGCAATTGGTATCAGAGCTTCTCAGGCTCTTGATTGCAAGATCTTACCATCTTGAATCACTATTCAGTTTCATTTCACTTACTTGCTCAAATGGCAGCTCTTTCTAAAGCTGATATGGAGACCGTCATAATGATTAAGCCTCCACTGATCACTCCTAAGACTTTGACACTTGATGCATGAGAATGGAAGGCTTCATCAAGTCTTAAGATGGTAGGATGTGGAGATCTGTAGTCTCTGGATCTCACATCCCAAATACTACTTCAGCAACTGCTGGAGGTGGGATGATACCTAAGGAAGTGGTTGATTATTCTAAAGAATACTGGAAGAAAATAGACATTGATCAGAAAGTCATGACCACTCTTTAAACTGCTCTTCCCAACTCCATCTACAGAGACTTCAAGAAGTGCAAGAGTGCAAAAGAACTCTGGGATGCACTAAAGCTGATGTATGAAGGATCTGAGGAAGCCAAGGATAACAAGAAAGACATCATGAAGCAGTAGTTTGAAAACTTCACCTACATGACAAGTGAAATTATGACTCAACAATACTTCAGGTATGTTGAGATTGTAGACACTCTAATGGATGTTAGAGTTAAACTTGAGAATAGGGATATTATGAGGAAGTTTATGTTCTCTCTTCCCAGACAATGGACACACTACTGTGTGGCCATCAAGAGAACTGAGAACCTCTCTACCCTCACTCTCACTGAGCTGTATGGTATCCTGAGCGGTTACCAAATAGAGATGAACATGCAAAATCCTTCTACCAGCTCATCCAGCACCTAAAAGAGTTCAGCCCTATATGTGGTTGAAAGGGACAGTAGAGAACCACATCATCATCTCATCTGCTACCCTGACAACTCACCAAAGGGTCCTTTCATCACCTTCCCGAAGACACCAAGGGAGAGCTATACTCAAGGAAGTCCATTCCAAGAGCCAACCTCTTCTCAGGCCTTTATGTGCTCAGATGAAAGTTCTGGCAACTTTCTCTTCACCCTTGAAGACTTGGACTGCATCCATCTAAATGATCTGAAGTACATGGAAATAGTCCAGCAGATGGCTCTTCTCACTCATAGAGCCAAGAAGTTCTATATGAGGATAGGGAGGAAGTGTCCAAATAATATGACAAGTGGAAATTTTGGGCTAGACAAAAGCAAAGTAAAGTGTTACAACAGTAACCAAATGTGTCATTTTGGTAGGATGTGTAAGGCACCAAGAACAAATGGTGGCCAAACATAGTCCAAGCCAAACTACACTGAGGCAGCTCCAAGAACCAAGAAGCCCAACCAACCAGAGTAGCAAGCTATAGTTGTTGTTGAAGAAGGAGGCTTTGATTGGAGCTTTCAGGTGGAAGATGTCTCCCCAAACCAAGCCCTGATGGCATATCATGATGAATCAAAGGTATTGGAACATCTTTGCACTCCTGAATGCATTGCTAAATTTAATATGTACAGGTCCCACAACTTGGAAGTAAGATCTGATCTTGAGGTCCTTAAACATTTTAAAGCTGATTTTAAAAGAGCAGAAGATGATTATAAGCTTAAAATAGAAGACTTAAAGAAAATCATTTCTACTATAAAACATGAGCATACAAACTATATGACTTAGATTAAAGATCTTATTACCAAGTTAACTGAATGCCAGGCTAAGCTTGTGATCAGCAAAGCCAAGACAGAAAAATGTGTTCTTGAAGAAGAAGCCTTTAAAAACATTATATCTTCATCCTTGCTTGTAAAAGTGTTATCAGAACAGGCAGGGACTTGGATAAAATGAAATATCTCCTCCACACACATTACTATCAGTCAGAGAACCAAGGTGTGGAACTTGTGAAGATGAGCTACCTCCTATTGATCCTATCTTAGAGGAAGATGAAGATGAAGAGGATATAGTGAAGGGTGAACAAGAAATGAGTGAAGAGGTTCACTCTAAGAAGGGTCATTATATCCCTGAAGAGGAGAAGAGACCAAAGATGGCCAAGTCTGCAAGAAAGAACTTGATTAGGGCTGTAAAAAGAAGATCAAAGAAAGTGCAGGAGATCAAGTCCACCTTCAACCCCAGGCAAAAAAAAGTTTTCATCTCTGTTGGGTTTGAGGTGAGGAAGACTAAAGACTTAACCAAAGACTCTAGTACTAAGAGTCCTAGTTCAAGTCTAAACCATCCTGGTGAGGAGAAGAAGGTTGAACCAATGTGCACCACTGCTGCACAAGCTGGACCATCCAACTCCAAGGGCAGCTTCACCCTTAGAAGCATGTTGTATCATCCAAGAAGATGAAGAAGGAGCTGGAAAAGGATCAAAACAAACCATTTCCTTAGACAAGACTCTCAGAAGAAAGCCTAGGGAATGCATCATATGTGGTGGTACAATCATTATGCTAAGGATTGCCTTTACAATCCTAAGAGTACCATCCACATGAACAAGAAGAGACTTCTGAGAAGAAGAAGAAAATAGCTTTAAAAGGAAAATCATTTTCCTTCGAAAGCATCAAGGTGTCCCAGAAGAACATAGGTGGAAAACTATCTTTGAAAGCAAGTTTGGTCTCGAAAGAAAGGAATGCTTTCTAAGCACTAAAGTCTGCTGTAGTGGATGCAAACGCTTCCAAAGGTGCAGTCTCCAAAACTTCCAAAGTCATAAAAACTTTCGAAGTTTTGAAAGCCAAGTCTAATCTTCTAAAGATGGTGTAGAAGATGAAAGAAGACCATGTGACTGAAGTTTCTTCATCAACAATAGCAAAGGATCCTATAAGCTTGCATATAGGATTAATGACTATTAAATTATCTTCAGTTCATCTTGATAAGCCCAAGACCAGCAAGGCTTGAATTTCTAAATGTAAATAATCATCTCTTTTCATGTGTAGGAACAGCTGAAGACTAAAAGAAATATATAGATCATTGATAGTGGTTGTTCCAGAACATGTCTGGCAATGGCTCCTTGCTTTAAAACTTTAAAAAATTTGATGGAGGGCCAGTTGCTTTTGGAGTTGAATCAGGAGGTTACATCACTGGGAGGGCGTCACAAATGGTAAGCTCAGCATTGAGAATGTAAACTTTGACAAGGAGATTGAGTATAATCTTTTGAGTGTATCTCAATTTTGTGAGCAGAGTCATAACATGCTCTTTACTGAGCATGACATTGTTCTCAAACCCGGGGTGATCATTCCTTAAGAGCATAATTTGCTTAGAACCCCAGGAAAGGGAACATGTACAACATGGATTTGCAAGAAACCTCCCCTTCTAGAGAAGTTTCTTGCTTTCTATCTAAAGCTAATAGTGATAAGTCTTTTCTTTGGCATAAACAAATGTGCCATGTAAACTTTAAGAACATGAATAAACTGACTAAGAATGATTTGGTAACTTGAATGACAAAGAAAGAGTTTACAAGTGATGACTATTATGTACTTGAATGACAAAGAAAGAGTTTACAAGTGATGACTATTATGTTGCATGCCTAAAAGGAAAGCAACACAAAGTGTCACACAGGCCTAAGGAAATGAACTCGATCACTACTCCATTTCACTTATTACACATGGATCTCTTTGGCCCCATAAGTGTAATGAGTTTAAGAAGAACTTTATACTATATTATGATCACAGATGATTTCAAAAGATATACTTGGGTCTTTTTTCTTAGAAGTAAGGATGAGACCCCTAAAATCTTGAAATCCTTCATTTTGAAAATTAAGAATCAATGTGATCACGAGGTTAAGATCATAAGATGTGATCAAGGAACTGAATTCAAGAACCAAATCCTTGATTTATTTTGTGATAAAAAGGGTATCTCAAGACAATATAGTGCTCCTAGAACTCCTCAATAAAATGGTATTGCTGAAAGGAGAAATAGGACACTTATTGAGGCTGCAAGAACCATGCTCTATGACTCTAAACTGCCCATCACCTTCTAGGAAGAGGTAGTCAACACTACCTGCTATGTGCATAATAGAGTTTTAGTAGTCAAAACTCATGGTTTGACTCTTTATGAAATGTGGCACAAAAAGAGACCTTTCATTGGTTTTCTCAGGTCATTTGGATGTCCATGCACCATCTTGAATACCAAAGATCACATAGCCAAGTTTGTTGAGAAGGCAGATGATGGACATTTCATTAAATACTCTTCTCAAGCTAAGGCTTAAAGAGTATACAATATTAAAACTAGAGTAGTTAAAGAGTCAGCCAATGTGACCTTCAATAGACACACTCCAAGTGTAAAAGGTTCTGGTCTTGATTGGTTATTTGATCTTGATTTAGTTACTAACTATTTTAACAAATATTGTGAAGATGTTTCAGGAACAACAGGTAGTATATCTGCAAAAGATCGTGATCCAAGATTTGAGCTGAGAAGACCAAATGATAGAATCCCTTTAGCACCAGTGGTAACAAACACTACAAGTGGAAATCCTGTTAGCACAAATACGACAACAAATTCTTCAGTTGATATATTTGAGGTGCCATTCAATTCTAGCAATGAGGCTAAAAACTCAAATGAAGGGATCTTTAATATAGGAGAAGATGGAGATAGTGAAAGTAATCAAGAATATCTAGATGCTGACAACCACTCCACTAAAGACAACATCAATGATGTTACAATTCTCTAGATCAAGTCATATTTGATGGGTGTGTTGATGTGGTAGGTGATACTCAATCACCAAATCTAACACTCTTAAATTTGGATCTATCAAATCAACTTGCTGTGATTCCTTAGCTAAGAATCCACAAGTCACATCCTACCACAAACATCATTGGTGATGTTAAGACTGGGGTGTGAATAAGAGGACAAACCCATGATCAAAATGTTTGTCTGCACTCTTGCTTCTTATCCTAGATTGAGCCAAAGAAAGTAGATGAAGCTTTAAGAGATAAAAGCTGGATTGAAGCAATGTAGGAGGAACTGCTTCAATTCAAAAGGCAGGGTGTTTGGAACCTATGTCCTTTTCCTCCGGGGAATATACCAATAGAAATCAAATGGTTATTCAGGAACAAGAAAGATGATAGAGAGCTTGTCATCAAGAACAAGGCAAGACTGGTAGTCTAAGGGTACACTCAAGAGAAAAAGATTGACTACACATATGTCTTTGCTCCAGTAGCAAGACTTGAAGCTGTAAGAATATTCCTTGCCTTTGCTGCATCAAAGGATTTCAAAGTCTATCAACTTAATGTCAAGTGTGCTTTCTATATGGGGTGATAGATGAAGAAGTGTATATCTATTAACCACCTGGCTTTGCAGATCTAGATCATCCTGATTATGTCTGTAAGCTTGACAAACTTCTTTATGGGTTGCATCAAGCACCAAGGAAGTGGTATGAGACACTATCACAGTACCTAGTTCAACATGGTTACAAAAGAGTTACTATTGATAGCATACTCTTCTTCAAAAGAATAGGGAATGACTTGATATTGGTTCTAGTTTATATTGATGACATTATTTTTGGGTCAACTAATAAAAGGCTATGTAAAGAGTTTGAAAAACTGATGAACAAGAGGTTTGAAATGAGTACCATAGGAGAACTTAATTTATTTCTAGGAATTCAAGTGAAGTAAGTTAACAATGGCATCTTCATAAACTAGTCAAAGTATGTACCGGACATACTAACTAGATTTCATCTAACTGATTGTAAGGTTGCTAAGATTTCCATAGCCAGAAACTACTCCCTAGGACCTGATCTTGAGGGGGAGTGAGTGGATGAACATCAATACAGGGCTATGATTGGGTCTTTTATGTACCTAAAAGCCAGCAGGCCTGAAATCATGTTTGCTACACGTATATGTGCAAGATATCAAGCCAACCCCAAGATGCCATAACTAGTTGATGTCAAGAGGATTCTTAGATACCTTAAAGGAGCTCCCAAACTGGGAATTTGGCATCCAAAGAATTCTAACTTCAATCTGTATGCAAATGCAAATAGTGATTATGGTGGCTGCAATATGACTGGTAAGTCTACATCTGGGGGATTTCAGTTCCTTGGTGGAAGGATAGTCTCATGACAATACAAGAAGCAATCTTGTGTATCTGCAGTAGCTGCTGAAGCTGAATACATTACTACTGCTAGCTGTTGTGCTCAAGTGCTTTGGATTTAGAATCAGATGCTAGATTATGGAAACTTCAAGAAGACTTCTATCCACATAAACAACAATAGTGTTATCTCAATCATAGAGAATCCAATACAGCACTCAAAGACAAAGCACATCAATATCAGGTATCATTTGATCATAGATAATTTCGAAAAAGGATTGATTAAACTAGGCAAAGTTAACACAAATGAACAATATGCTAATCTTTTTTACAAAAGCATTTGATGAACAGAGATTTAAATATCTTGTATCAGCTATTGGGATGATTACTTTGAGTAGATTTTCTTAAATTAATTTCAAAATTATTTTCAAAACGTGTGTGTCTTTAATTTTGTCTAATTTATCACTCATATAAGCCCTGTTTATCTCAGAAGAATTTTTTTTAAGTAAATATTCCTTAGAATTTTAAGAAGTATGGACAGATTTTCTTTCGGAAGAAACTGATTTGACTTCGAAAGAAAATTATGTCTTTAAAACTAATAACTACTAAAGGATTTAACTTCTGAAAAAATTCTACTATCTTTTGAAGCTTAAATCTGCTTCTAGTACTTATATGATTTGAAGGACAATTTTCTTCCCAAAGCAATTAAGTCTCGGAAGTTTAATTTACTTCTTGAGTAAAACTTCTGAAGCTTAATATTTTCCGAAACTAAATCTATCTCAAAAGCAAAATTACTCTAAGTATATTTTCTTCCGAAGCACTTCCTCTCAAACTATAGAATATCTTTCAAAGTCAATTTTGCTTTGGAAGCTTTCTTTAAGCTTCTGAAGAAAAATTACCTTTGGAAGATTTTAAACTTCCAAGATAACTACCTTTTTGGTCACTTTTTCAGAGGTGGGACCGACATCTGGATTTCAAAGTTTATCTTTTAAAATAACTTTGTCTCAAATCCAAGCATATAAATAGCCTTTCTAACAGGTCTCCCTCACTCTTCTTCTTCTTCATCTACAACTTTAAAGCCCTAAATTATCCACAAACCCTCGTTGTTTTTCCAATCTCTCTTCCAAAAGCTTCATAAATGGCCAACCCTGAACCCCAAAACCAGCCAGCCTTTATCATGTATCTGCACAGGCAACATAACCAAGTTGCTTTATTATCTGCTGAGAAAGATATGGTTTTTCAGAGATTTTCTGCTTTCTTTCCAACTTTTCCTACCATACAGACCTTACCATTGACCCTCCACTATATGAAGATCAACTTTTGGAGTTCTAAAGCACGTGTCAAGAAGTCATCATGGAGAGTGAGAAGGCACTCTCTGCCTTAGTACAGGGGAGGATAGTTTTCATTACTCCAGCAACCATAAACCAGCACATGCAGTTGGATGATGAAGATGGTGAGCTGTCCTTCACAAAGGAGGCAGTCGATGGATCATTCCAATAGATGGGCTATAAAGGTGACTACTCAGTAAGAACCTTCAAGAAGGGAAGGTCTCTTCACAACGGAAATATCTCCTCCATGTGCTCATCCACTCTTTATCCAACAAGCATGGAGGATGGGACTAAGTTCCAGAAGACCTTTCCTATATAGTCCATGGAATGGTCCAAGGGATCAAGTTCAGGTACTCTCAATTTGTTTACACAAATTTACTTGCTAACTTGGATTCCCTTGAATATTACATGTTCCCTAGATATGTCCAGCATATTCTCAACTATGAACTGGGCTCACAGTTGAGGGTAACAAGTAACATTCTAAAGTTGGGACAGATAAAGCCCGACATCTTTAAAATAATAAGAAAAACCACTGTTGGTTTTTCCTGGGTAGAAACAGCCCTTGGCCCAAAAATGTTAGAGCAACCTGCTCAAGGTAAAAACTTGGCAATCGCAACCAATGTTAAACCCACACCTTCTTCATCACCACCTACACAGCCTCAAATCGCCATCACCTATACAAGAAAATCCAAACAAACCCATGTTCAGTCTATTCAGATTAAGCAGCCAATGCAGGAGCAAGTGGAAACAAGAGCTCCCACTTTTCCTGAGGAGCAAACCACTCCTATTCCTTTAACTATTAACGCTGAGGTTCCTTATGCTCACCATGATGAGCTCACAACCCCAGTCTTAAGCCATCATCTTGAGTCTCAACATACAGATGATCAGCCTTCAAGGGAAAGCTACCATCCCTAGCCTTTAGATCTTAACCAACTAATTTCTAACCTTGAATTCTATGATGATAAAGACATGTGATACAATGAGTACCATGAATCTCTCTACTCCTCCCCTACTCAAGGAGAGACGAGTGCTCCTAACACCCCTATGTCTAGACCACATCATCCACCCATTACTAAGGTGGACCTCTTTGAACATGTTCAAGAGGTCCATATGGAAAAGGCTCTTACTTTGCAAGTGATTACATTATTCAAACCTCAACCACGGCAACCCAGACTCTTAACACTTCTTATGAAGCTATCACAGAGGAGGGGAAATCCAAAGACCAAGAACAAATATCTGGTGGTGAGAGGGATGACTTTGGTTATGTACTCTCATCCCCCCGTGATTCTTCTGATGAAAATGAGAGAAGCATGAAACAAAAGGTGCAAAAATTTACAGATACATGCATATATCTTTTTTCAAAGATTAGTCACCTGGAATCTCAAGTGGCTACCTTATAAAGACAGGTGCTTAATCAGTAACTTGAGATCACCGATCTTTAGGGAAAGCTAGCTGAGAAAACTTGCCAGGCGTGCTCAACCATGGCCACAAGAACCTATGGATATAGTGGACCGAACCTCTAAACTCACTTGTGCCAAGTAAGTGGTGCTACTAAAAAAGGGGGAGAAGTCACTATAATCATAGAACATGGGAGCAGAGCTTAAGAATGGAGATTGAGGATTCACACCCTCACTTGCAACTGTCCAGACTCAAATAACTCCTCTGGCCCACATCGATATGGATGCCATTCTTCAAAGCATATTTGATGAGGGTTTTATACCAAGAGCCATGCCACCTCCATCCAATCACGCTGATAATCCAATCATAGGATGGAGGTATGACAATGATAGAAGGGCATTAGTGCTTTCTAGATTCCTGGGTCAACAAGAAATTTTCATCATCTATAACTTGGGATTCTATGAAAGCTTTCCTCTAGCAATCCTACCACTTGTCAACCAAAGTCAAAACAGACAAGCTAACAGGTTAGCAGAGAGGATTCAAAGGAGGGTGTCTGAGGAGTTTAAGAGGAGAACAAGCATTTGTAGACAAAGGCTAGTAGGGAAACCAGTTGGTCAACTGGATATTGAGTTGGACCTTAAGATTAGCTTCGAAGGGGAAACCTTAGTTGAAGGCCTAGTGTGGACACCCTGGACAACTTTGAGCCTACTAACTCCTTCAGCACCAACCCCTCTAAGTGAGACCCTAGTTGGTGAAGGTGTCTCACAGGCTCCCCTTGGCCAGAGCTCAAGTGAAGAACAAGCTTAAGAAGGCCAAAGCTCTCTCCTCCCTGAGTCACATAGGGTAGTGATTGACAAAGGAAAGAAAGTTCTAAATTTAGAGGAGATTAAGGAGAAGAAAAGAGAGAGGAATAGGAAGACAAGGGAAGAAGACAGAGATAGACTCCTAGTTTCATGCAGGCTGCAATCAGGGCTGTCCAAAGGCCAAACACTCAATAAGATGAGTTAAGGGCAGCCAAATTGAACTACTGGGGAACTAGGAACTATAATGTAGATGATCTAATCTCCCTTCCTTGGATGAATTGAATGAACTAGCAGACACAAAGATGTTAGAGAGAGGGAAGGGGGCTGCGGATGTTGCTTTGCTTCTCAAAGTCAAAGAAGAAAGAAGAAAAGAGAAAATTATATCATGCTCCTGTCGTCTTTCCAGTTCAAGAGATGCTAAGATAAAAAACTATGGCTGTAGAAGAAGAAAACTCAAGTAGGCAAGAGCAAGAAAGACAAACATGATCACTACTTGAGGTGCCACGGTTTCTACAAGCAGAGAAGCTTTACTCTCTCTATATTATGATTATATAGAGTTTGAGTATCTTAAGCAGTTGGAATAAGAAGCCATTAAAGAAAGAAAAGATGCTAAGAGAAAGATAAGAGAAGAAGCTCTAAAATCAAAGGCTACAATCAAAGTCAATAAGAAGTCTGAGGATACACAAAAGATGGTGAGCTTCTTGAAGTTGTATGGGTTCTCTGGAAGGAGGCTTGGTCCCATGTCTCTATTCACAATGGATGAGCACGTTAGGGTGATTAAGCAGAAGATCAAGAGGGGTGAACTTTAAGACTTGCATTCTCCACCAGTCAAGCTGCACCTGAAGCTGAGGTCAAGGTTGAACCAAACCAGATAACAGAACCAAGACTTACTACTGATCCACAGCCAACTTCATCTTCTGACCCACAGCAAGGTCCTGAACCTTTTCTGAACATGTGAAGGGGAAGGACAAAACTGAGAAGGAAAAAGAAAGATAAGGTGATCAAGACCAACCTTCTCAGTTAAAGTATAGAAAGAGAAAAAGGATGGCCATTAGAAGATACTTAAAGTCAAATAAGAAGAAGAAGTCTAAGACATCAACCTCTATACCTCAAGATGAGTCAGAACATCCTGAGGGTGAATCAAAAGAGGCTGCTCAATCAAGTCCCTTATCTGTAGAGCCTCTAGCTGCTTAGAGACCCATCATGTCTAGGGTGTGTTCTCCCACCCGGACAGATGGTATGTTATAAGAAATCCAGGAGGTTAACAAGTATTCTTCTGGTAGAACATACTTGACCTGCCTGAGCATGATCTCTTGGACATGAGGAGATACTATGAAAGCTTGAAGAATCCAGAGCAGCTGAGGAAGAGAGGAATAGCTTTGATTTTGATGATTGTTGTAAACAAGCGAAAGATCAAACTTCATAGTACTCTTCAAGTTTAGGTAGCATCAGCCTAGGGGGAGTTTGTAAGATCATGAGGCTCATCTTAGAGGCTGGTGCTAATCAAAGATCTCTCAGCATACACTGAAGTACAAGGAAGTACTTTGGAAGATATGATAATATACAAAGAAAAATAACTAAGTGTCAAATCTTCTGAAGCCAAAGACAGAAATCTTCCGAAGCCAAAAGTGAAGTCTTTCGAAGCCAAAAGTGAAGTCTTCCGAAGCTTGAAGACAAAGTCTTCCAAAGCTTAAAGACTGAACTCTTTCGAAGACTAAGAAGACATGTGTCTACTGACACACTTTTAACAAAAGCAAAAGACATTTTCGCGGTCAGTTCGGAAGACTTACCAACTTATATAAGTTGGTGATTACCTTTTTACTTTTAAGGACTTAGAGCTTTGTAAAACTTGTAAAACACTTAAGAGCAATATATATCAGCCTTGAAATCAATCTTTGTGTCTTGAATGTTTCTTACTTTGTTATTCATTGTTTCCTGCCTAGTTCCCTATTTGATCTAGTAAGTGTGTTTAGTTGATAATCTCCCACTATAACACTATCGTGAACCATTAACCGGCCTGCTCCTGCAATATTAATGTCATAAATCTAGTTTAGGTAGCATCAGCCTAGGGGGAGTTTGTAAGATCATGAGGTTCATCTTAAAGGCCGGGGCTAATCAAAGATCTCTCAGCATGCACTGAAGTACAAGGAAGTACTTTGGAAGATATGATAATATCTAATCAAAGATCTCTCAGCATGCACTGAAGTACAAGGAAGTACTTTGGAAGATATGATAATATACAAAGAAAAATAACTAAGTGTCAAATCTTCTGAAGCCAAAGACAAAATCTTCTGAAGCCAAAGACAGAAATCTTCTGAAGCCAAAAGTGAAGTCTTTCGAAGCCACTGAACTCTTTCGAAGACTAAGAAGACATTGTCTACTGACCACTTTTGCCAAAAGCAAAAACATTTTTTCGCGGTCAGTTCGGAAGACTTACCAACTTATATAAGTTGGTGATTACCTTTTACTTTTGTCAAATGTACATCTGGTTTTTTTATCTGTACCTTCCTACTTTAGTACTTTATCTTTTATTTATACAAGATATGAGCTATGGCATGTCATAGTCACATGTCAAAAGGTATTTTTCTTTTGACTTTACATTGATCTTGTGTCTAGATTAGTGTCCAGCTGGCCTTCAAAGTATGGCCGGCTGTAGGATGTAGTATAAAGTATCTCATGTATCAGTCTTAGGACTTAGAAGCTTTGTAAAACTTGTAAAACACTTAAGAGCAATATATATCAGCCTTGAAAATCAATCTTTATGTTCTTGAATGTTTCTTACTTGTTATTCATTGTTTTCTTGCCTAGTTCCCTACTTGATCTAGTAAGTGTGTTTAGTTGATAATCTCCCACTATGAAACTGTTGTGAACCATTAACCGGTCCTGCAATATTAATGTCATAAATCTAGTTTAAGCGTAATTATTGTATTTTAAGTAATAACATATGTAACCATTATTTTAAATTTAATTCATATAATATTTATCAATTTTGAAACTATCATGCATTATATGGTATTGAAATTTATGAATATGAAACATCATAATTATTAATTTATAAAAAACTGTGATTAAAATAATAATACTTTTCTTTTCGTTCCTTTTTTTTTATTTTTCATAATAAAAAAATTAGTAAAACATGAAACTTTTAAGACTATGGTTTGAAAACATAATTAATATCAAAACTTTCTTTTCAATAAAGCATACATCAATTCATTGTTGTTTTCTTTATTCGGATGAAAAACCTTATTAGGAATTCTAATTTCTTTAATAGTAAAAGGTGACAATTTTAACAAATTTATTTTTTTCTTTATTCAAGAACGTATCTTCCTACTCTAAAAGAGTAACTAAGGAAGACACATGACAACACCACATTTATTTCTATCAAATTTTTCCCGCTTCTCTCTTCTATTAAATAATCATATTAGTTAGTAATAATATCATTTGATTCTTTTTTATAGTTTTGTAATAAATAAAAAAAAGATCTTTTATTATGTTATGTCTAAAGAAATAACTTTTTTTATAAAATAAGAACTTTTTCTAATAAATCAGACTTTTTTAAAGATGTGAATATTTTAAAATTGATGTTATAGAAAGTGAATTTTTATAAACAAATTATAAATAAAATTGAAAGTTATAATAAGAATGTTTTTTAAAATGATATATTTTTTTAAATCGTTTGTTTTAAAAAAACTCATTTTATTAAAATAAGAAAGATTTAAACATATCTTATATTAGTCGTTTTATAAATAATAAAATTTTATTATATTTATATTTTATTTATTCAAACGTATAAGACACTGGTTTACTAAACCTAGTTATAAATAATTTATTAAAATATGTTTTAAAATTCTCAACATAACCCATAATAATATGAATTACAATTTGGATTTTATATGAGAAAATCAAAAGAGTAACAATGATAATAAATCTAAACATAATTCAAAATTATATGAATTACAATATGGATTTTTGTTTAGATAAATCGAGACAAGAAAAAAAAAATTTACCTTATCATAATATGATCATTCAACTTGAAAAAACAATTCGTGATGATAACGTGTTATGAAACAACGACCTCTTAGCAACTAATATATGAAATATATAAACATACGGCACACTATAGATCATAGGAAGAAAATAATATGGAGAGTAGAAAAACTTTTTTATATTGATATAAAATGTCAAATACAATGCTACTATTAATAGACTGTAATATTAATACAAAACATAATAACTTTAGAAGTTACAAATTGGTATTGATAACCACATTAATAAAATATTTATAACATATTTAATAAACTAATTTTAATAAAATAGTTAAACATGTAATATATATGTTTTAAAAAATGATATATGTAATCAATTATTTTAGCTTGGATACATATGTAATTAGTGAGTTTAGAAGGGAAAATATGTAAATGCCCCTAAATAAAATATTGGATTGAAACCATAATTTTCATCAAACCACAAAAGACTACAATAGTAATTTATTTTATTTGATTTCACTTTTTGATGGTAAATGGTATATTTTCTTTTCAACAAGTGTGTATATTTAATAATATCAATGATAGTTAATAGAAATAAATTAGACTTCACGTAGCGAGAATAAAATGGGGCGCTAAGGCTTGTGACGTGGAGGTTAAGTGGCGCCAAAGCCACTACTGGAAAATTAAAACGGGGTAAACGTGTAAATGCCATAGTGTTAACGAGCGTGAAAACAATTTTTATTTGTAATCTTTTATATAAAAAAGAATTATCTATCTAACTAACTAACTACACACAACACACCACACACACACATATCATATATATATATATATATATATATATATATATGATATATATCTATATATATATATATATATATGTATATATTTAACTTCACGTACTTTCAATCATATTCTCTCATAATTACTCTATAATCTCTTATATTTATTAAAAAAAATGGATCAACTACCTAACGATTTAGCTTGTTGATAAGTTGGAGGGAAATTATCAAGGCTGTTCGAGCGAGGGTAAAAATTTTAGTCGAGCACGGTCAAGCGTCACGACCAAAACCGCGTAAATGACTACCACCACTAGCGTATTGTGTTTCCAACAAAGGTAGGCAGCTATAAATAAGTTTGGATTTAGTCCTATTCAACAAGCTTATTATCTTTTTATTTATATGTTGTAGTAACTTTTATCTTATTAAAATGTTATACTATTTTATTGTGTTGTTTAATATTTAATTAAAATTATTATGTTTATTGAATATAAAATAAAAAATGATTGAATAATATTTGTAATTAGTTAAACCACTAAACTTGATCTAAAAAGGGTTTTAATGAAATTGCTTTTGCCTACATGACACATAGGTAGCATATTAATTATACATTTAGTTAAAACCTTAAACATATTCTTAAACCTTTTATAAAATATCTTTGAACATTTTTATTTTCACTATTTTCTTATATTTCCATCATCGATCAATAAAAATACAGAAGGAAAAACACCCACTTGTCGGAATTTTAAGGTCAATTAATTGACACAAGAGGACTCCACTTTTGTTCGGTAGCTTCCCAAAAAGTGAAGAACACTAACCACCCCCTCCAACCCACACACAGTTTCACTGTCCTTTGCTCTTTCTACACTCATCTCTTCATCCCAAATATGCCCTTTGTTGCAATTTCCCCCAATTTCTGAATTTTTCTACTCCACTCTTCATGATTCGACACTAATGTAAGCTGTTCATTTCACTTGTTACATTTACTGTAGATCGGCAGATACTGTACTGGGGTTTTGATTTGATTCCTTTCTTGGATCAATGTAAGTAAAGTTCTCAACTTTTTGGATTTGATCTTTTCTGGGTTTTAAGTTTTCATTCTTGATTCAATAAGTGAAGTTCACAAAATCAGTTTTTTGATTCTTTTCTTGTGCATATTGGTCATTAATCGTTGTTTTTGTGTGTATAAATCTCAGGTTTTGAGTTTAATTCAAAGGGGGTCTTGCAGATCGATTCAAACTGGTATGAATGAGTATCTTTTAATTATGTTTAAAGATTCTTGAAAATGGTTGAATCATTCATGCTAATGTGCATGTTTCCTTATGTGAATGTGTTCAGATATGATTTATGTTGTTATTGAAGGGGTTTATGTTCAGTTTTGTGATTTGATTCTAAATTTAGTTGATTGGAAACAGATTTGGTGATCAGTGGATCAATCACGAGATGATGATGATGAATGTTAAGCATGTGTTTATGGTGTTGGTTTTATTTGGTTTCTTGATATTTACAAAGTCCGAGGTTTATATTGTGACAATTGAAGGAGATCCTGTGATAAGTTATAGGGTGGCATTGATGGTTTTCAAGCCACTGCTGTCGAATCTGATCAGAAACTTGATGTCACTAGGTTAGTGTTCTTAAAATAAAATTTACTTTCATTGTATGAGTTTTATAAAGTCTAAACCTCGAATTGATTGCGGTTTTGTTAACTGTTTTGCTTTGTACTCAGCGATTCGGTTACATCATACTCTCAACACCTTGAAACGAGGCACGATTCACTTCTTGAATCATTATTCGAAGATGAAACTTACACGAAAGTATACAGCTACAAGCATCTTATCAACGGTTTTTCAGTACACATGTCTCCTGAACAGGTCACGATCCGAACACTTTACTTCTATGTTTATCCTGAGTTTTGAACAGACCGAAAGACACAAGTAACATGTAACAATTCATCCCGCATTGATAGAAAAATAAGAAGTTAAGTGAGGGAATTTGTAACTAGGAGTGTGAATTTCTGACATGACATGAAAACAAAATCATGAACCTAATATGAAATACGCTAAACAGGTTTGGGTCAGTTTTGGGTAAACGGGTCAGTCATGGTTCAATCTGGCATGCTTTAACCATATATAAAAGTGTTTACTTTGGTCTTTTATGAAGATCATGTAGTCTTATAATCATGTTTTCTTATGCATATTAGTAGGCAGAAACGCTTAGGCGAGCCCCGGGTGTGAAGTCGGTTGATAGAGATTGGAAGGTGAGGAAACTTACGACTCACACACCACAGTTTCTTGGACTACCGACTGGAGTTTGGCCCACTGGTGGCGGGTTTGATCGAGCAGGAGAGGATATTGTGATAGGATTTGTGGATTCTGGTATTTTCCCCCACCATCCAAGCTTCCAAAACACCATAACCGAGCCTTATGAACCACTTCCAAGATACAGAGGGAAATGTGAAATTGATCCTGATACGAAGAAGAGTTTCTGTAACGGAAAGATCGTAGGGGCTCAACATTTTGCAAAAGCTGCTACGGTTTCTGGTGCATTCAATCCTGAGATTGATTTTGCTTCTCCTTTGGATGGTGATGGCCATGGAAGGTTGGTGTTTTTTTCTTTAATACTAATATCTCTTACTGGCTTTTGTTTAAAGTGTTGATTATTGTTTCACAGTCATACTGCAGCCATTGCTGCGGGAAACAACGGGATTCCTGTACGAGTGCACGGGTATGAATATGGAAGAGCAAGTGGAATGGCGCCTCGTGCTAGGTTTGATCACTATTTTTCTATTGTTCTAACATGGAAATTTAAAACTTCAAGCTAAAGGTGGTTGCTTTTTGTTCGGGTTGATTAGGTTGTGTTTCATTTCAAAATTAGCTAAAAAGGAACCGTGTCAAATGGGTCTGTTGGGTGGAAATAATGTAGCTTTTGGGATGTATTTCACACAATAAAAGCTTATAAAAAAGTTGGACAAAAAGTGTTCCGGGTCAACCCCACCTGACCTGGCCCATAAGAGATTATGATAGTGTTTTGTATATTTTTCACATTTTCACCATAATCATTCGTTCTTACGGTCTCTAGTGTTTAATACTTTAATCATTCTCTTCCTGCAAGGACGACGTCTTTTTTTTTTTATTGGTCATTTTGAATCATAATTAACTAGTCCAAAGTTTCCCACATTGTGGTATTTATAAATTATACATACAGCTTTCCAAATAATTTTATTATAGGATTAGATTATTATTGAAGTAATATAATTTTTAAAAACATGCGAGACACATTCCTATCTTATAGTTTTTAAATTCCAACAAAAAGCGTTTCTGGTCAACCTCGGTTCAAAACTACCCTTTTTGACCCGTTACACAACCCACTCAGTCGACCCCCAAAAATCTAAACACCTGAATAATGATCGATTTAAACAGGATTGCGGTGTACAAGGCACTCTACAGGCTCTTTGGAGGCTTTGTTGCTGATGTAGTTGCAGCCATTGAACAGGTTTCATTTTTTTTTTAATATCAGCCCCAAACAACAAAACATAATTCTATTTAGATTGTATCAGTAAATAACCTTAATGGCGCCAACTAATCCATTAACAGGCGGTTCATGATGGTGTTGACATTTTGAACCTCTCGGTCGGGCCCAACAGCCCTCCGGCTACCACAAGGACTACTTTTTGAACCCGTTTGATGCTGTACTTCTATCAGCTGTAAAAGCTGGAGTTTTTGTTGCACAAGCAGCGGGAAATGGTGGCCCGTTTGCCAAAACCTTAGTGTCCTACAGTCCATGGATTGCATCTGTAGCTGCTGCTGTTGATGATCGGAGATATAAAAACCATTTAACGCTCGGAAACGGGAAGATCCTAGCAGGAATCGGCATGTCACGTATGTTCGATTAGTCTCTAAAACGTGTTGATAAATTGAATCCCCTTTTTAACGTTTTTTTGGCTCTGAGTATGACCTGATAATAATCAATGCAGCTGCTACGCGTGTGAATCAAAAATATACCCTTGTGGCGGCGAATGATGTTTTGTTGGATTCTTCTGGAAAGTCAACTACTGCAGATTGTCAGAGACCCGAAGTGTTAAACAAAAATATGGTGAAAGGGAACATACTTCTTTGTGGGTATTCCTTTAATTTTGTAATTGGGACAGCATCAATGGCTAAGGTAGCTGAAACTGCCAAGACTCTTGGTGCAGTCGGGTTTGTTCTCGCTGTGGAAAATGCCTCACCGGGCACAAAATTTGATCCTGTACCCTTTGGCATGCCTGGAATTCTCATCACTGATGTCAGCAAGTCAATGGTGCTCGACACTTCTGTACTCATTTATTAAATTTTATTGAATTACCCACATTTTGAAGGTTATAGTTTTATTTGTATTGTTTCAGGAGCTTATCGATTATTACAATGTTTCGACTACAAGGGATTGGACCGGGCGAGTGAAGAGTTTTAAAGCAGTGGGGTCTATTGGAAACGGGTTGGAGCCAGTTCTTCACAAATCAGCGCCAATAGTAGCATTGTTCTCAGCTCGAGGCCCAAATATCAAAGATTACAGCTTTCAAGATGCGGATCTTTTGAAACCCGATATTCTAGCACCTGGTTCTTTAATTTGGGCTTCATGGTCCCCCAATGGAACAGATGAGGCTAATTACATAGGTAAAAACTTCAGGTTCCAAACTATTTTTATTGTGAGAACACATAAAAGAACACTCTGGCTTTTGGACAAAATGCACCAAGTGGAGGACAAAGTGGGTGGGTTGGGTAGTGGGTCAAAATGATTAATCATTGTGCTTTAAAATTCTTTTTGTTATTATTGATATGTTTGTTATATATGATTTTAAAAGCTATGGTATTTTAAAGCTAGGAGGTTGTATGCATTAAAAAATACACTTTCAAAGAATTTTTTTTAACTAAAGTTCTTGATTTTACCAATTTGACCTATTAAAGATAAACATAATCTGAATTGACTTGTTGATAAGTAACGGGTCAAAACTGTAGCTCTAGCGGAGAAAAATGAAAAGTAATAGCATTGAATATTGCTTTTTTTTTTTATCGAGCAGGAGAACACTTTGCTATGATCTCTGGTACTAGCATGGCTGCACCGCACATAGCTGGGATTGCGGCTCTTGTGAAGCAGAAGCACCCTCGGTGGAGCCCAGCCGCCATCAAATCAGCCTTGATGACAACAACCAGTACACTTGATAGAGCCGAGAGACCAATCCTCGCCCAACAATATTCAGGTTCTGAAACAATGACGTTTGTCCGGGCCACACCGTTTGATTATGGCAGCGGTCATGTTAACCCCAGAGCCGCTTTGGATCCAGGCCTCATTTTCGATGCAGGTTAGTCGTGTCTTTTCAACTAGCTTCAATGTTATTATTCTAGAATCTAGGGGAGGCGATTTTATCTCATTTACTTACGAAGGGGCTGATTTGGGTTGTGATTCATCTCAAACGGGTCAAATAAAGATATTACTTAAAAGAGAAACGGGCAAATGGGTTGAACTTTGGTTGAAAGATAAAACATAACTTGGCTTGTTTAATTTTTTAAGGTTATGAAGATTACATCGGGTTCTTGTGCACCACACCTGGGCTCGACTCACACGAAATAAGAAACTACACACACCTGCCATGCAACTACACACTTGGCCATCCATACAATCTGAACTCACCATCGATCTCGGTTTCCCATCTTGTAAGAACGCAAACCGTGACCCGAACCGTTACAAACGTCAATGAAGAAGAAACATATAAGATCACCGCTAGAATGTCACCAGCCGTAGCCATTGAAACAAGCCCAAAAGCCATGAACCTTAAACCAGGTGAATCTCGTAAGTTCACTGTGACTCTAACCGTACGGTCAGTCACCGGGACCTACAGCTTTGGGGAGGTTTCATTAAAAGGAAACCGAGGGCACAAGGTTCGAATCCCGGTTGTAGCCATGGGTTATGACCGGTAGTTTGTGTTTGGTTAATTGATTGTAAAAGTGTTGGATAATAAGACTTAGAAAAGGTAGTTGTAAAGAGAGTTAAGTTTTGATGGTGCCCTTTCCCACTGTTATGGAGCTTTGGTTGTACTGTATGCTTCTTCCATTGTACACCGTACCGTAAGAAGAATGTTTGGATGCAACGGGTTGGTCTTCTGAGCTCGAAGCAACGTAGTATTGTATTTGATTAGCGTCTGAGTCAAGCTATCAAATTTTCTGGTCGAGTCGTGGGCTAGCTTGGCTCAGTGAAGTGTTGTTTTGATTATGTTTATTTAGAGTTTTAACTGTTAGAATTACATTGTAATGTGGTAATGATTTGTATTTCATGTAGTAGAGTTTATATACTTTTCTTAATATCAAAACTATGCGGTTTTGAAAATGTTTGATTTCATATATTCATGCATGTCTGGTCCTTTGGTCAAAATCATGTGAGTTTCACCACACATCATATTTCTCTATGTTCCCTAAACATGCAAAGGACAATATTCACATATTTAAACCAGTGGCTAGTTACTTGAGCTCAAATGTATCATGATAAACATATATACATCCACCATGATATAGGAACACACACTAAATGTTTCCATACAAAAATCTTGAACATTAACCCTCTGAATCATTATCAATGAACACTTGTTTCAACATCCAAAAGAATCGTCGACTTTACAGAACACAATATGAATGAGAGTCGGTGTGTTTCTCTCGATCACTTGCATGAAGCTAACCTTGCTTCCACGTTTCCATCATTCACCTCACTAATCTTAATCTTGTATACCCGACCCACATAAACATGTTCTATGACTTGCATACCTTTGATGAATCTACAATATCACTGCTTGGCACTGGTACACATTGAACCTAGACTTCTTTAGGTATAATTAAGTATTCTTTCTATGTTAGAGATCAAACAAAAAAACTCAACCCAAAGACTAGTATGATGGGTGAGAAAACCCATTTGGCCTATAAACACCAAATCAATTGTCCATAAAACCAATATGGAAAGTCCATAACATTCTATCTTCACTTACGTAATGATTTCCATGCTTCTAATATGATTTTAACAATACGCCTCCCAACCGTGTCCCATCCATTGATAATCTCTTTGGTAGAGATCTTCGATCCAAAGTCACGCTTAGGTAAAAAGTAGTTGCCCAAGCATGTGTTGTTATCTACAGTAAGGGTAGGAACCATTCTCATGTGTTGCCTTTAGCATCCTTCTTTATTTGACCAACAAAGATGTTGAAAATGTACAAACTTGAAAACATTAGACATGATTACTTATTTTTAAGCAAATAGCATAAGTGTTCATTTTTGTTATCATAAAAAAGGAAGATAATAGGTGCATAGAAGCAACATTATGTTACGTATCTTTTGATTGTTCTAAGATATTACCATGTGTAAATACGAATTCCAACCAAACTAGATCCGCTCCGACTGAATCTTGATCCACCAAGTGATCTTCGTAGATCCAAGCCTACACACAATCAAACAACACTGGTTAAGGTGTCACAGAGGGGGAAGTCTTTCTGTAACAACCCTCCGGCGTGAAAATAAGTAACCGGGAAATATAAGTAATGAGTTGAGGGAAGAAATAGAGAGAGCTTATGGTGTATTTGTGCATGGGGAAATCAGTCCCCCTTACCCCGTACTTATAGAATTTTACGATATATGTCTATGTCTTGTATGATGGTGGGAGTGGTTCCAAAAGAGTTTCTTACACCATCGGGTCCTACCCCTCATGTCATCGAGCATGTGTTCAATCAATGGATACGATTGGTGATAATCGCAAATCCTTGGATGTAAGACATGTGTGGGGTCAAGTACTATTTTGTATTTTTTTGATCCGGATATTATTTGCGGACTTTGCGGTTACGTGGGTCGGTTCCAGGTCCAAGTTGTAATTTGGTACCATAAGTCTACAGCATGTGTGTTGAATACTATCTAAGATCTAAGATTGATCATATGCTCATAATCTGATCCTCCTTTAGGTCCATCCTACCAAACGATCAACACAACATTACAAAATGCAAAATTGAGGCACTAGAGTAGATGCATTGTTTGATCATAGAATAAATATTCAATGCATCTAGTGAAAGGACCACATGAAACACAATGTTAATGTTGGATCAGTTGCAAACTAACTCCCAGCCAATAATGATAAATCTTAGAAATTCAAGTCTCACGGTTGATCACTTATTTTATCATAGGGTCAATCATGTAGGATACTTAAAATCAAAACCTGGATAATTTGATAGTCAAGAATATCACTTTCAGATTGAGATGATTTGATGGTTCACCAAAATATCTCAATCGGATACAACTCAGAATCAAGAACGTAGTACGTATTTATATGTGTGAAACGTTTCAAAATCAACATTTGCAGGGAAGGGGTGAAACTGTCGGAGGCAGTTTTCATATTCAAATATTACACTTTTTAACCCCGCATTTCGCAAGCGAAATTCCGGGAAAATCAAGTTTTCGTGCATTTTTTATAAAGCAATTTTTACCAAATAAAAAAAAATTCAAGCTGACTTGGCAACTCGACCCCAGCCAGGGATTCTGCCACTTGGACCTCGCTTCCAGGGGCGCTGCCCTCGTACCCCCGTCAAGGGGCGTTGCTCCCTTGGAACCCCCATTATTTAGGAGCTTCGCCCCTAAAGAGATTTTCAATTTTGAAAATCACAATAAACTCAAACAGGTGTGCACTTCGCACATCCCGACTTGTTTGATTGATATTATAATTACATTAGTCGTTTGTCAATCCAATTACACTAAAAATATCTAACAAATCATACCATGAAAAAAAAAATACCTTGAATATCGATCAACACAAGAACCACAACCGATCTCTTGGTACTATCAAGAATCGATCATAGTGGGTCTCCATAACCTTTTTTTATAAGCAAAACAAGCCGAATAAGTCAAGTAACCTTCAACGGTGCTTTAATGGAAATTTAATTACTTATAAGTTTCTTTATAAAAATTGATACATTTTTACAAGTACCAACACATTTACATAAGAATTAAAATTTTGTAAATATGAACCTAAAGAAAACTATATAAGAATGAATGTCCGAAAAGAAGGTTTTCAGTCTATACTTGGACAAAAAATAGTGGTTTGATTTATAGTAAGATAAGTTTATCAATACAAACAAGACCTATTTTCTTGTTAAAAAAATGATGTCTAGTATCTTTCCCCTCTCCTTAGTCGAATGACAAAATTTTTGGATATTCTTCCTTAGGTTCCATGTCCGAAAAAGGTTTTTAAACACGTTTTGGGAGATATAAGTTCCAAGACAAGTGTTCGATGCATAGTATGTCCCTAGATTTTGACCCGGTGGGTGCATTTTCACATCTATCTAAAACAACCTTCTTTCAAGCATTTACACTCAACTCTTGTATTAAAAAATCTGGGAGTACTAACTACTTTCTTAAGAGATTAGTTCATTTACACCTTCAAATCAATTTCAAAATTGCAGCAAGAGGAGGAAGAAACAACATAAACGCAACCACCATTCTTCTTTCAAATCTTTGTACTAAGGTTATCACTTGCTTTAAGTGAGAAGCGAACATGTGTTGATCTCTAGCCTCATAGAAAAATGTGTATTGGTGATAATTATAGTTTAAATGTCATTGATAGTCTAGTGGTAAGAGTTATAAAGTCTTTTTGAAGAAGACTAGGGTTTAATTTCTGACATGTGATTGATTAAGAGTTGGTGTAGTTAATAGGTAGGAGTAGATAAGTGTGTTTGTTACCATTATAAACAAAGTCACCATTTAAAGACACCTTACCGAAGGATGTATGATGAATTTGTCAACATAAAACAATTATACATGGTTGTGTGTGTGATGATATGTTTCTATATATCATTTTTGAACATTAATTTGACCGTGTTAATCTTAATTTGTTAGAGATATGCTTGAAGGAAAAATCAAGATAAAGAAGAAAAGATTTGGAGATAATTATTAGTAGTATTTTCTTAATATTTTAGTGGATTATTTAATAGTGTTTGAGTTAGATTATGAATAGTATAGGTTGAGTATAAATAGATGGTTTATGGTTTTTGTAAAAGTGTAGTTTTATTCATAATAAATTGGTGTTTATCGTGTATTACTTGATCCAATATTTCCAACAATTGGTATCAGAGTCTGAAATACGATCATGCGCAAAGTCGTGAAGATAAAGCAAGAGGAAGATTGAAGAGGTTGTGTGTGAGCCACATATTAAGACAACCAAAGAGATTCTGTGTGAGCCAAGAAAAAAACAGTTTTGTGTGATCCAAGAAAAGATCGGTTCTACATGAGCCAAGAAAAAAAAATTCTATGTGAGTCAAAAAGACTAAGGTTTTGAGTGAGCCAGTAGGAGTGGTTCTGTGTGAGCTGGATAAGACCAAAAGAAGAAGACGATGATGTGATCAAAACAATGATTCTATGTGAGTCAATTGAGGAGAAAGGAAGTTGTGTAATTATGTGTGAGTCTGAAGGAAAGTGATTCTCTTTGAGTCATAAGGGAAATTGTTGAAAGCAATCAAGACAGCAACGAAAAAGAAAAAAAAAAGAGGATAGCAGGAAAAGACATTGAGGAATGCCTATTATCTTGATGATTATGAACAAGATGGAGATTTCGAGATCAAGTGGACCGGATGACAATATGACCTACGTGACTTAGGGTTGGAAAAAAAAAAGAACGAGATAATCGGTCCCAGAATTAAAGTAGATGAGTTACGAGTCTTGTTTGGGGTTCAAGATCTTGGTGGCACAAATCATGATTAAAGGGGAGCATGATGGTGTTAATCCTAATTTGTTAAAGATATGTTTGGAGGAAAAGTCGAGATAAAGAAGAAAAAATTTGGAGATAATTACTAGTAGTATTTTATTAATAATTTAGTGGATTATTTAATACCGTTTGAGTTAAATAATGAATAATTTAGTTTGAGTATGTATATATATATATATATATATATATATATAGGCTTTAGGGTTTTTGTTATCATGTGGTTTTGTTCATAATAAATTGGTGTTTATCGTGTATTACTTGATCCAATATTTCCAACATACCTAACAGAAATCTCTTGAGTTGTTGCAAAACAAGCTAATAAATTTTATCAAAGTAAAAATAAATTGTTCTTCACCCTGCTGTAGTTCTTAAAGAACATTCTTTGATGGATACTTTAGAACTATTTGAAAATATGTAAAATTGTCATTGCACAAAACAGTTCTTATTGAAAACCTTTGATAACACTGAATGAATCTGATTACAATCCAAAGATACGTACATATACTCAACATACAACAAATGGATGCTAATCAATTGGGAAGCTATATGGACTATTCAAACTATGTTGACTAACTGATATTTAACTAACAAGATAATCTAAAATAATATTTTCTTCGGTAAGCCTTTGGTGAAGATGTCAGCGTATTGGCAGTCAACCGGTACATCAAGAACACGAGTTGCACCCACTCGAGCTTTTTCCTGTACAAAATGAATGTCTATCTCCACGTGTTTAGTATATCGATGTGTACCGGGTTTCAGAAAGGTAGACTGCCAAAATGTTGTCACAATATATGATCGTGGCTTTTTTAGTGGGAACCGAGAGCTCAAGTAGAAGGTCTCGGGTTCAACTCATCTCAGCTATAGGGTTTGCAATAGCTCGATATCAGCACTTGACCGAGATACTGTGAATTGACGTTTAGAGGACAAGGAGACTAGGTTGTAACCTAAGAAGACATAGTATCTGGAGGTTGACCGATGGGAGTCGGAGAGCCCCCCCCCCCCCTTCAAGGCTACGGTAAAGAGACACATCGAGAAAAAGAGCACCTGTATTAGCCTTGAGTTTAGAGGTGGTGTCAATCAGAGTGGATGAAGGCTCAAAATTTGTCATGTTTGCATGTGCAAGGATGTCTGAAGCATATGAGGCCTGTGAAAGGAATAAACCTTGTGAATCCAAGGATCGTTCAGGAATTATCAGGTTTGATTTAAACAAGTATTGATCGTGGAATTATCAACACTTATTGTTTAAGAGATTATCAAACTAGAATCAATCAAACAATAGAACAAACAGAATATAAGAATAATCAAACCACGAGAGTTCACGAATGATGATCGTAATGCTTTCTTGTTGATGTTGATGTTTTGATATAAATGTTGCTTATGTTGCTTGATCGTATGTTGATCGTCTATTTACATCTGATCTTGATCTCATGTTATATAGAGATCTTATTCTATTCTGTTTCTAATCCATTGCTAATCTCTCGCTAACATGTTGCTATAATTCAGCTAACTATAGTTATCTGAATCTCCGCCATATTTATCGGCATAGGAGTTCGAGATTTACAATGAAATAAACACATATAATGTTGTTGATGTGACGTGAAATATTTGCTTGAAATATATGTTTTCCATCACCATTAATGTTGTGTTCTGTGTCACTCCCCAACCTTAACGGCGGAAACATCGAGATGTGAGGGTTAAGATTGTTCATGCCACACAACGCTAATTTAAAATGACAATATTATTAAAACTCAATATTCAAGACATACATTTAAGAAATAGAATATGTTTCAAAACATAGAAATTTCAACGTTCAATGATAACAATTGCATTTTTATTTTATTCTAGGTCCAGTCCTAGATGTGACATTGTCTTCATAGCAAGCTAAGCATTATCATTTCCTGAAATATGTTAAAAATAAAAAGGTCAACATAATGTTGGTGAGTTTTCTATAGTTTTCATACATAAATATATATATATAAAAGATGGTAATTCATGTCATAGGTTATTGAATAAAGTGGAAAAGGATGAACAAATGTAACAATCAAACCTTGACAGATTACAAGATTACAAGATTACAAGATTAAACGATTAGCTAAGTATATTTGGATTAACCAAGTAGGCTTGTCAGGCCCATAGATCTATGACGTCGCCAGGCTAGCAATAGTTAATGATTATACATATAATAGTCATCACATGGTAATTACTAAAGTTCAACTAACCACGACAAATAAGATGAATTACCCAAGTGTTTACAAGATTCAAACGAGTTTACAAGTGCAATTATCATAAAGTTAACATGTTTCACCCCAAAGTGTGAAAATATATAAAAAGGGTATAGAAAAACTCACTTGGATAATAAAGGATGACAAATAATAAGTCTTGTATATAATGACTAGTATTTGATAACGTTCAACCTAAATAATACGTCGTATTAGGTTAATCATAGAATTTTGGTACTGTATTTATAAGCCGTTAACCCACGATTTTCATATTTTTAATTAGATATAATTTGTTATTGTTTTGGTATTTACAAGATTAAATAGGAATCTTTAGTGATAATCACTCTTAATAAAAGTTAAATTTTTATATTCAAATGGTTATTATTTTCTTTTAATAAAGTAGTAAGTTTGTAGATTTACATGGCAAAATTATTCTATTAAAACAATAAATGTGATTTTTATATATGTACATATACATATTTCATATAAAAGAATTTATAAATATGTTTTGTAACAATAAGAATTAAATTGGAATTTGTAAGAATTAAATAGGACTCATTACAATTTAAGATTAATACCAAATGGTATTTTGTAACAATTTTTGTAATTTATAAAATAAAATAAATGCGAATTTCTCACTTGGATTTCTAAGAAAATTATAAAGAAAATAATTCTATTTAATTTTTGGTTAAAAATGATTTTATATGATTAATAATCATATTTAAGTATTTTTCTAAAATTTAAATTTGTGTGTAAAACCCTTAAAAATTTGTGGCAGGGGCCCGGGGTCGAACTCGGGACCTCCTGCCCAACAACCCATGTTTTAAACCGGTTTGGGCTAAGCCCTAACTTGTGTTATGAAATGGAAAACAATTTTTAAACCTTTTTTTTTTTTCAGAAAATCCCCCGAATTGGGTTCAAGAACCCTAATTCGAAATCGACCAAATTGATCATCGATTCGAAGTTTAAACCCAAATTAATCATGGGGCTTTTGTTCCCCATGTAAAATCGAATCGGTTGACATCTTTAATTACCTGATTTGATGTTGTTCTTGATGATCTTAAGTTCGAACAAGCCGCGACTGTTCTTGATTGAGTAATTCCATGTGTGTGTGTGTTTTGTATCAAATTAAGAATTCAGAGAGTTTAGGAAACCCATTTCGAGCAAAAACCCTCTAATTTATAGATTCAATTCGAGCTAAAACATGTTCAACGGCTATAGAATAATGGTCGGGCGTTTTAGTCAAATTAAACGATTGTAATGCTGTTTCAGGTGGGTTTAATCATCCCATTAAGTTCTAAGTGATTAACCGATGATTTATGAACGATTAATTTGATGATTATGGTGATTTAAGGGTAAAACCAGTTTTGAACATCGAAGGTAACTGGTTTCGATTTGAATGTTATTGTAAATTGTTGTTGAACTCGAATTGATCCCATCCCCGAGTTCGAAACGGATGCACGAATGTAATGAGGTAATTTATTGGGTTTTAAATCGGTGGAATTTATGGCTAGAAGTTTGGCCGGAGCTCGCCGGAGCTCGGCCGGAGGTGGAACCGGGAAATCGGGGTGGGGGATTGGGTTTTTAAAATGTTACCCTTAGGCCCCCTGTGCTTTATGATTTATCCATTTAATTCCAAAGTTTAAAATTTAGTTCTAAACAACTTACAGTTTTAGTCCCTGAGGTTTTGGACTTTATTATTTCATGTAAAAACTTATTTTTTTACAAGTTTTTAAAATATAAAACTTATTTTTCCTTTATTAAAATTATTTACTTTTATTGGTATTACTATTTTATCATTTTATTATTATTTCATTATTATTATTAGTATTGTTATTATTATTGTTATTATTATTATTATTATTACTGTTATTATTATTAACCAATTATTTATTTACATCAAGAATTTACAAAATGAATTCTCGTATTTGCATTAATAACAATCAAGCCCTTACAAGAGATAACGATGTTAACACACGTTAAATAAAAATTACGAGAGGTCACAGTCTCCCCAACTTTAAGGAATTTCGTCTCGAAATTAAAGACAAAACTAAACAAAAAGAAAGGGATATTTTTTCTTCATATGATCCTCGCGTTTCCAAGTGAACTCAGCTCCACGTTTGTTTTCCCAACGGACTTTGACGATCGGTGTGGTAGATGTACGGGTCTTCTTCAACGTTCGATCCATGATCTCGACAGGCTTCTCAACGAAATATAACGACTCGTCTATTTGGATTTCCTCCAAAGGAACATGCAAATTTTCATCAGCCAGGCATTTTCTCAGGTTTGAGACATGGAAGACAGGATGAACCCCGCTAAGTTCGGAAGGTAGTTCCAGTTTGTAAGCCACTTTCCCAATTCTTTTCAGAATCTTGAAAGGTCCTACAAAACGTGGGGCTAACTTACCCTTCTTCCCAAAGCGAACAACACCCTTCCATGAGAGACCTTAAGAAGAACCATGTCGCCGACTTGAAATTCCAACGGTTTTCGTCTTTTATCGGCATAACTCTTTTGACGACTTCTAGCCACCTCCAGGTTATTTCGAATTTTGGAGACTTTGTCAGTCGTTTCTTGAATAAGTTCAGGACCAGTAATGAAGTTCTTACCTATGTCGGTCCAACAGATCGGAGAACAACATTTACGACCATATAAAGCTTCGAATGGTGCCATCTTGATACTCGAGTGATAACTATTGTTATACGAAAATTCCGCTAACGGCAGATGCGTATCCCAGTCACCACCAAAATCAAGGACACAAAGACGCAGCAAGTCCTCAAGGGTTTGGATTGTTCGCTCGGTTTGGCCGACCGTTTGGGGATGGTAAGCCGTGCTCAAATCCAGTTAGGTGCCCAAAAGTTCTTGCATCGAAGACCAGAAATGCGAAGTAAAACGGGCATCACGATCGGAGATAATATGCAACGGCACACCATGACGACTCACAATTTCATCGATGTAGATACGAGCCAATCTTGAAACCTTGTAAGTATCTCGTATTGGTATGAAATGTGCCATTTTGGTCAAACGGTCAACAATCACCCATATGCTATCATGGCCACGAGAGGTACGTGGTAACTTGGTTACAAAATCCATGGCTATATGCTCCCATTTTCACATAGGGATTTCGGGTTGTTCAAGTAATCCACTAGGCCGTTGATGTTCGGCTTTGACTCTTGCACATGTGAGGCACTTGGAAACATAAGATGTGATATCTTTCTTCATTCCCATTTATCATTTATCAATTAAAGTTGTATTCATTTTTCATGGTTGCACACCATTTTGGATCGGTAAGTGCGGTTAGGAAGGACTTGTGTAGAGAAGAAATGGGTTGGTTAGTGGTGGTGTGAAGATTAAAAGGTATCGTCAGCTTGATAGTGCTAAGGCGAGATTGGGTAACCTTGGGACGAATGGGCTTGGCTGGTGGAATAGTTTTCAAGGGGGGTGGTGTTGAGTGAGCAGGTGACGCTGGTGACCATTAGGGTTGAGCATGGGGAGATGTAGCGGTGGGTGAGATGGTAGTTATGGGTGGTGGCTGTTGTGGTGGGCGTTGGCAGCGGGAGTAAGTAAATTTTAGGTGATAGGGGGAGACACGGGTTGGGGAGTGGGCTATTGGGCAGTACTCTCAGGAGGGCTGGCTGGAGTATGAGAGGCTGGTGAGGATGTGGAGTGGGGGGCTGGTGATGGAGGTGAAGGTTGGTGTGATAGGGAGGAAGGTTGGGTAGTGGATATAGGACTAGCTGGGTTAAAAGCAATGGAGTGGGTTCATTGTCAAGGAAAGAATAGTCATAAGGTGTGGATGGAGGGTTTGTGAGAAGGAAAAAAGAGACTTATCGAATGTGACATGACATCAAAGAATGACTTTTCCGGTAGAGAGTTGGAGACAACAGTACCCACGAATATTCTCCGGGTAGCGAAGAAAGACATACAAGGTGGAATGTGGGATGAGTTTGTGTGGATGGGTTGAGGAAAGGTTAAGGTAGCATGTAGCATGCGCACCCAAAGACTCGAAGGTGGTCATAAAACGGATTGCACATGAAAAAGGGCATCGGTTGGGGTTCGGTTTTGTAGACAAGTGGTTGGAATACGTTGTCGAGTGTAATGCCTCAACCTAAAAATGGGGAGGAAAGGAAGCATGGGGTAAGCAAGGAAAGCATGATATCGTTTAGGCAGCAGATCATGCATTCGGATTTGCTATTATGTTGAGACGTGTGTGGGCATGAGAATCTAAATTGAAGACCGTGATTGAGAAAAAAAGTTTTAAAAAGTGTGTTGTCAAATTCTCCGCCGAGGTCGAATTGAAAAGATTTGATTGATATGTGGAATTGGTTTTTGATATAGGCAAAAAATTGAACAAACTTGGTATATGTTTCAGATTTGAATTTTAAGGGGTATATCCATGTGTATTGGGTGTAGTCGTCAATTAGTACCATATAGTAGTTATATCTGGATTTACTTTTGATAGGAGACGTCCATAAATCATAAGGAATTATATCAAATGGTAATAATGTTGTAGACGAAGAAGTATAAAACGGTAATGTTTATGTTTTGAAATTTTGACAATACGAACATACAAAAGAACCACTTCTTTTATTACATGAGATGACATTACGAGAAATAAGATAATCCATAATAGGTTGGCCAGGATAACCGAGCTGGTTATGCCAGAAGTCCTGATTACTAAAAACAAGAAATGACGAAGGTAGCTCTTTTGTGAATGGATAAAGATGACAGATACTGTTGTGCCTGCTCAGGGTCTGCCCATTCTTCAAATCCTTCATAGAAAACCTAAATGGATCAAATTTGACAGAAACATAATTATCAATAGTAAACTGACAAACAGATTCAAGATTTTTTATTATATTAGGTGTGTAAAGTACATTTTTAAGGTGGAGGGATTTGGTTAAGGAGGGAAGTGTGGCATTTCCTTATCCAAGAATTGGTATTGTTTGGCCATTTCCAACATATATGGATTTAATAGAAGATGACACTAAAGGAGATGAAAGTGTACCTTATTCAGCCATGAGATGGGAGGATGCACCTGAATCCATATATCATTGGTCATCCGGTTATTCCATGGTCATTACTAAAAAAGCCTCCTGAAGTTGTGTTGGTTCCATAGCATCATAAGTAGCTAGGTTGGCCTAGATTGAGTTATGAGCAATGGTTCTCGGCTGGACAGTTGGTCCATGTGGTGAGTCGCGTCGTGGGCTTGCTGTAGTGTATGGGGAAGCCCAACTAGATTGGGTTGGTTATAGACAAAGGGGGGAACCGAGTGTGGTTAGTATGGTGGGCCGGGAGGAGGGAACCACCGTTGTTGAGACTGTGGGCTGCGTTGGTTGTTTCTAGGAGCCCACTGTTGTTGGGTAGCTGCTAATGATGGGGCATGTTGCTGCGAGTGTTGGGCCGACGGGAAGGACGGCCACGAAAGCTGTTTTTGCGACCCGAGTTCTGAACGGTGGATTTACAATGGTCCTGTGAGTGTGAGACGGCTGCAATTACGGTATTTGGAGAGGAGAGGACTCACGTGCTGATTGATGGTGTTATTCGAGCCGTAAAAGAAGAGGTCCTCTGCAGTCTCCAAGAAGAAGAGTGTATGTTTTTTAACGTCTATGTACTGCTAAAATAAACTGGTGATGGTGTACGGACGGTGTTGGTGGAGGTAGTGGACGGCGGTGCTGGATAGTGGTGGTGATCGTAGACGGTAGGTGGTGGTGAACGGAGGGTGGTGGTGGACGGTCGTGGAGATGGACGGTGGGTGGCGGTAGATGGTGGTGGTGGTGGACGGTGGGTGGTGCGTGGGTGGTGGTGGACGGTGGGCGTGGTGGTGGACGGTGGGTGGTGCGTGGGTGGTGGTGGAGGTGGACGGTGGTGGTGGACAGTGGGTGGTGGTGTTTAACCCTCTGCAAACCTTAAAAGTGGTTGGGCCAAATCTGCACCAAGAAAAGCTTGCGCAAACTTTTTTAATGAAACGTCTTTTAAAAAAACAAACAGTCTGCAAATGACAATATCTGCGCATAGTTTGTACGACATAGACAGAAGAGCCTACGCAGACCTTTTTTAGAAAAACAAACACCACCTTAGTCTCTCATGGTTGCAAGAAGGCAAACGTGAGTGATAGGGATATCGAGGATCACAACAGATGAGAGTTCAAAGGTTGCAGATGATCGTAGTCAGACTGTTGTGTTGCGACAGCGGTATGAATCCCGGTGGGGGGCTCTAATACCATGAAAACCTTTGATAAAACTTAATGAATCTGACTACAATCAAAAGATATGTACACATTCTCAACATACAACAAACTAGTGTTGTCGAATGCGCCAGGCGCACTCAAAGGCAAAGGCCTTGCTTGTCACCTAGGCCCAAGGCGAAAAAAAGACGCATGCCCGGAACAAAATAAAGGCACCATTAGGAAACATATAACAAATATATAATAATAGCCATAGAAATATAAAGTATATAATATGCAACAAAAAAACTTAATAATCTAGTAATAAATAAATTTAAAAACTAAAAAGTTTGAGTTATACACTTTGATTTTACCGTCTTTTTTCTTGCAATCACTCTTTCTTTTGTACTAATGTACTATTTTTATGGAAGAAGTTACTTTTTCTCTTTTTATCATCTCAACATACACAATCACACATGACAAACCTCCATCCCTCCCTCCCACCCTTCTCTCTCTCTCTCTTTCTCTCTCAATATATAACACACACACACCAACAGCCTCTTGCAAAGAGTGAAGAAAGAAATAACTCGTCGGAATTTGATATTTTAGCCGGAGTCTCGACAGAGCGCCTCGACTCTTGCAAGGCGGTTTCCTTGCGCCTCGCCTCGAAATGGCGCCTAGGCACGCGCTTTTGACAACACAACAACAAACTGATGCTAATCTATTGGGAAGCTATCTGGACTATTCAAACTATGTTGACTAACTAATATTTGACTAACAAGATAATCTAAAATAATATATATACAAAATATATATACGGTTAATAGTCATTAGGTGAGTAAACACCTCCACGAAGACACTATTTCAACTTGGATTATACTCATTAGTTGTTTCAATCTACAAAATTTTCAACCACAGCTTCTTCATCATATCTCCCAAAATTAACATAAAATAGATTTCCAAAAACCTTTCTTTCTACCTCACCATCAAATCAAACTTGGCTCAATTGTTCATCTATACTTGTTCTTCAGTTCCAAAACAGACCCAAGTTTGAAAAGAGTGAGGTGAAAACCGCTCGGACTAAATGGCTTTGTCTTTGACACGACCAAAGAATCAAGATTAAGCGTATCATACTGTTGTATAACTAGAGAAAAGATCAATCATGGTGTCTAAAGTCTCGGGCAAGAATTTTCTTGCAAATAAGTAACAAGGCCGGTTCATGCCATTCCACATACAAGGCGTAACTGTGGTTACCCTCTACAAGAAAAAAAGAAATCTTGGAGACTTAATAACTAAATTTTATTAAGTAAAAGTTAACCAGAGAACAAAGAAGGGAAAAAGGCAAGATTTAGCAGAATGGCACCTTTTTGTCGCTTGTTTCATGAACACTTTCTTTGATCGACTGCAAGATTCACATAACCAGAACGACTTATGATGCTACAAATTTAAGATGTATGTTTGGATTTGCATTTTTCTATTTGATTATCTTATAGTTGTGATTTGAGTGTCAACAATCATACTTTTATGTTTGGATGATCAGAGATTTCTTTTTTATCATCTTGCTTATGTAAGGGTAAAACAATGGTAGATTTATTTGGTTCTAACTAGGCACTTTTAATGGCATGACAAAAAAAAGACTACCCTTTTCTAAGAAAAATATGTTTTATGGTATAATTTTTCAAACACTAAAGACATTTGGTTATGATTACCTCGTTATTCAATATCATATGATCACTTTTAAGATGAACATCCGAATGGACCAAATCTATTATAAAAGTGTTAGAATTTGGTAAACTGAACAATTGTGAGATGACGGAAGTAATACCGAGAGCTTTTTTATGAGCTGGTAAGAAATGTCCTTCAGCCCATATGATTTCGGGTGCCATTTTCGTTCTGACCAATCCACGTGTGTCACCGACCAGTTTGCAATCCCAGTAGGATCAAACATCTGAATGTTCAAATCATAAAATTCAATAACTTCAAAGAGTCAACATTTGACTTTTTCACACTTCAGTTTTGGAAAGTACTAAATCAGTAAATCAAATATTAATGCAGAACTTTCTTACATGGAAAAAGGTTGGGAAATAATGTTCATCCGCGTAGCAATTGCGCCCATCCATACCAGGCTGTAGCACAATAAAAGATTATCAAATATATTATAAACTTTTAAAGAATAACCAAAAACATATAATTGCATAACTGATAACTACAAATGAGAGGTGGATAAATAGACAAGTCAGGTGGGCCCGCCCGGAACACTTTCTGTTCAAAACTTTCAAGTATTCAATAGATAATCAAAGTGTCAAAAGTAAAAAATAATTATTTCGTAAGCAATGAAATTTCCTGAATAAAATAAATAGAAAGTTTTATGCATTGAAAATGCTATTTGGGTGACTATCGACCTGTTTTCTTTTTAAGTTTCTTTCTTTTTTTAATAAACATACTTGGCTCAACAGAGATCAAACATAAGCTGAATCAGCCCATTCATTAGTAAATGAGTAAAATTGCCATCCTGCTACAAATGCATCAAACATTTATAAACCAAAGAATAAAGAAATCCCCACCCTACAATAATCTCTGAACTTTGTATAGTAGAGACTATCAGCCATAACCATGATAGCATGTTGGCGCTTCATCGTGAACCACTGCACAAATTTGACAGTACAACTTAAGCTAATTTAAAAACAACATAAACATATTCAACATTGGGCATATTTACTGAATTTAAAATCAATGCATATAGTAGTATGACATTTTAATGAGGGAGTATTTGGATTTATGGTTTGTACCAATTATATTATTATTGTGATCAGAAGTTGGAGCACTAAGTTTTTAATGTTTGGATAAACATGTATTGCTGTATCCTTTTCTTTCACAAAAATGTCCTTTTTGGTCATATTATATATTTAAAAGTCACCAAATAAACATCAGATTATGTGATATTACAACTTCAAACCACAAAAACACATTGAAATTTTATATTCAAGAACTGATTATCTATTCTGCTCATACACTATCAAATATTCAATTCTAAATTGCACATCTTAAGATGCATTTATTATGTTACAAAACGATAACAAAAGTTGAAACCTGAGCACCCTTCCTAAAGAATTTTTTCTCGACTTCAGGTAGCATATGGTTTGAGTACCGACCATTTCCATGTGGACCAGGATCCTCAAAGCTGTAAATGGATTAATTAACAAAGAAACAAGTTTTCTTTAGCTGAAATGATATAAAAACATGCCAACTCGAAGAAAAGTGTAGTGAATTCAAGATCTATGTACGAACCTGTCAATAAAGCTGACATTTGTGTACATAAGATAGTTGTATACATAGTCAAAATCATGCAAAGGTACACAGCTGAAAAGCAGAAATTATAGAAAAATCAGATACTAATTAGCTCAGGAATGATAGGTGCAATTCTGACCCATTTAAATATTAGCAGGGAAGTTTGCGTTATGCTTTATCTCTAACAGGTTAATAAGTCCTGCAAAAAGGACAATGTCAAACAGTGTGTTTCTAATGCATCTAACCTCCTAAATCATTTCTCAAAGAATTGAATTATTATTGTAACGGTTTTTCGGAAGCATATTTAACACATTACTTCAAAAGAATAAAACTTTACAAAAAATATGCTCAGTTAACCCGACCCATACATAAACTTACCTGCCCCTTTTGCCACTTAATAGAGATTCATGCACTCAGAGAGAGAGAGAGAGAGAGAGAGAGAGAGAGAGAGAGAGAGAGAGAGAGAGAGAGAGAGAGAGAGACACTAACCTGTCAGAAAGTAACACAAAATGATGATTGTCATGGTCTTTAAGTGCATTTGCCAAAAGTCGTTTCTCAGCATCAACCATTGAAATTTTTCCCCAATCTACCTGCACAAAAGATAAATCAATTTCATTTATTGATAATCGATATTGAAGAATTGTTTTTATTCTGGAATTTATCTTTTTGTTTATTGCACACATCTATAATATATACATAATACGCATATACAAACATACACAAGAGTGCTGCTACAATATATGTACAGACCTTAACACTACGAATTTCCCGATTTTGAAAGTAACGGCTAGAATGGATAGGTTTGACTTTGGATACATGAATATGGATTGAAAATCTACCTTCATGGCCCTACGATATGTAAAAAGGGCATCAGCTACAAGTACAAATATATACACAAATAACAAAACTTATCTTTGGAGGTGGCCCAAGTGATCATTGTAATTTGAATAATGAAAAATAAGGTAATCACTGTACCTAAGTAATTTAAACTAGGGATAACTAGTTGACATTGTCATACCTGAAAAATTTGTCCCACAATCTCTCAAAAGCCAATGATCCAGGGCTTAAGAACATGAAAGCAATCTTGGGACTTTTTGTTTTGATTGATGGAGTGTTCAATAAATTCTTAATTACAACACGAGAAGCAATCTCTTCATCACTAAGTTCTCTTTCAGGAGGTGGAAGCCATCTGGAAATCTTCTTACAACTAGAAGAAGAATATATATAGCACGCAGTAGAGTCTCGTGGTGGATAGATATAGCCAACAACTAAAAACACACAAACTAATGAAACCAATATAATAATCCACGTGGGCTTCTTTAAATGAGACCGTTTATGCATGTCTTTAATGCCCACAAGCCACACCTTAACTATTTATGTTTAAATGTATGCATCACACATGTATATCCAGAAGGATTGTCTGAAGCTGCAAGCAAGAAAATAGCATTATTAAGAAGAATAGAATGGAAATCCTATGAGTTAAAGATCAACTGCATCAAAAGACATCGATGTAGGTTAATAACTTGTGGTAGGTTAGGCATGTTGATCAAGGGTATCTGGATGTGCGTTTTCAAAGTGACTAAGTGATGTTAAAATATGATAGATAAATAATCACTTGTAATAAAACATGGCGTAAGAGATTGTGTTCATTTTGCTTTCGCTGCTTGAGGTTTGTAATACTCAACTTTTATGGCTTTAGGCGTTTAGAAAATTCTAATTATACAAGCAATTTGACTCCACAAGTTCATAATCAAATTTGTTGCAGCTAGTATGAAGTTGATTATTAAGAGCCTAACTAACCAGACAATCATAACTTTCACTTTCAAAAGCACATACAAACACCCAAATTCTTAATGCCCATATAGATATTTATTTCATGATTCTTGTATACTAGAATCAAGAACTCAAAATCCACTGCTATTTCCACTACCATCACTTAAATTCATCAATTCAACAACCCTTTTAAATATGGTGACTATAAACCACTAAATTCATCAAACAAAGTGGCATACCTAAAAGGGTAGTTATGAAGATCACAAAATCAACGTGACCTATTTTAGAGCAATTTATCAAACAAAGACAGAAGTCAAACCTACCAATCCAACTCTTAAATGCAAAACAAAGACAATCAAATAAGAAACCTTGTTGACATAAAATCCCTAAACAGAACACACTAGCACACCACACATGCCTTTACACTTACACACATGTAAGACATCAAAACCCACGATATAAAAATCAAATCTTTAAACGAAACTTCATCAAACAAAATCAAAATCGAAATTAAAAGCAAACCCTTGAAGAATCTTGGAATTCACGAAGAACGCGAGATGGGGAATACAATACCTTATTCAAACGATCTTTACCTGAGTCTTTTTTGTCTGATTAGTAAAGATCTGAAGATAGTAAGAACTGAATGAAGGGGATATAGTATAGTATAGATAGATATAAAATCAAGAATGGTGATTGGGGGCTGTTGAAGGTTGTCAATAGAGTCCAAGCACGAGAATTTCACCAAGTAGTACGCATAAATGATAAATGGATTGTGAAGGTGGCGGGGTTAAGTTAATGGTTGAATTGTGTTGGAAATAAATTCACCCCTAATTATCAAGCTTTATTATTATCTTATTGTACAAGGTCATAATCTTTTTATGTTTTCTTTACGGCAATTAAGTTTTACTAGGTTGATTTGAATGTCAAATGCTTGATGAAATTGTTAACAAGTCCAAGATTAATTAATTTGTGAGTAGGTAATTTATGGTTTTTTATAATAGAAATTATAGATTTGAGTCTTATTTGATGGAATATGCTCCAAGCAGTGGTGAACCCAAAAAACTTCTTTTATGGGGTCGGAAATAGTTTTTACAAATTGGCTCTATATTGCTAAATATTATTAATTTGTATGGTCCGGTTCGGGTCGAGTCGGATCACATTATAAAAAGATAAAAAGCCAAATTAAAACGAATAATCTGATAATTGATCTATCAACATGTTTCAATTCTCAAACTAACATTAACATTTAACAATATGAGTGTAAACGAGTCAAGTTGGATCGTGAATTACTCGGGATCGATTTATCAGAAGCTCGGATCGAACCGAATTTTAACTATTAGGTGCTTATATTATGCTTCATTTATTAATTGAGTTCGATACGGAACTCCAAATATGAGACCGCTCGTGAGCGTAAACCACTTTTTTATTTATATAATTTTTACTTCATCTATTCAATATATATTTATATAAATAATTGCTATTATATAAAAATTGTGATAAACTATTTAAAAATTTTCAAATTAAAAAACTCTAGTGTTATAATTGAGGCTCGCCTATCTCGACCCTTAGAATTAAAATTCTACATGAGCTAAGCTCGAGCATGAAGTCGAGTTTTTTTAAGACAAAACGAGCTCAGCAAGAGCCTGGACAAGCTTAGGCTCGCCTCTACTTGGCTTGTCTATACTCATATTTAACACTCATATTACATAGCATTCAAATAATCATACATCTAAAGAAATAATAAACTAATTAGGTAAATGAAAGATCGTTTTCAATATTAGGGTTAAAACTTTGTATAGTATTAACCGGTAAATTGTGTATTGGTTAAATGAGTTTAATAATACATGATTAAATGAGTTATGAACTTAATTGTTAATAGTTTATTATAGACTTGAATTATTGAAAATATTTTTTTTAAATGGACTTAATTATCCAAACTAACTATTTTATATGTGTTAATTGTTGTATGGGTTCGTGCAGGATCGGTGTTTGTCTCACAACACAAGATTATCTCACAAACTCACTTAAAGTCACTTAGGTTTGATGAAGCAGAATCTCTACTAAGTTCATAAGTAATATAATAAGTTAATGAGAACACAAGAACACAAGAATGGTTTTCAAGATACTTGTATATATTACTTCTCAACTCAGTGTTACCAGACCCTTACAAGCATAGTTACTTAAGTTACAATGAGAAACTATATATACTACTATTTACAGCTGGTTATACTTAGAAAACCAGCTGGAATCTACAACTAAACAAATACTACATTGCTAGAAGTAAAGTATCTAAGATAAAATAATATCCTAGATAAGGTAGTCATGACAGGTCCATGACTTACCTTTTGTCACCAACTAAAAGTGGCAACTGTACTAATTAATAATAAGTGGACAGTGGATTAAAGTATGGTCAACTACATGGGAGTAGGAAAGCGCCATGTAGTATATCAGTGCAGGACTGGTACAATCAGTCTCATAATGTGAAGAGTGTTAGAATAATTAACAGATCAAATGGGGAACCGGGTTTATGTAAATGATACTAAGAACACAAGTAACTGAGACAGAACTAAAAACAAAAACAGACTAATATGATTTTCAAGAATGATGTATATTGCTCTCAAGTTCTAATACAAGTGTTACAAAGCATAAAAAGAAATACAAGGACCTGAGATACTTTATACTACATCCTACAGCCGGCCATACTTTGAAGACCAGCTGGAAACATCAATCTAGACAACAAGATCAATGTAAAGTCAAAAGACAGATTGCCTTTTGACTAGTGAATATGATATGTCATAGCTCACTTCCTAATATATTATAAAAGGATAAAAGATACAAAGTAGAAAGTTACAGACTCAAGACCATAATCTACAGTTTCCTAAAGCATGGACCTTTTCACCAACTTGTATAAGTTAGTGATTCTTTAGAGTTGCAGTTGAAAGTAGGTCAGCTTTATGGAAAACTAGATCAGGGAAAGCATGTCCTCTCTGTCTTCGGAAGAAATCAGTCTTCACAACATTGGCTTCGGAAGACTGTCTTTGAAGCTTCGGAAGATTTGGTCTTTGGCTTCGGAATTTACACTTAGAATAATTTCTGTGGTGAGTGTAAAACTTCCGAAGTAACTTCTACCTTGTACATCAGTGTATACATGCAGGAAGCTCCTTAGTTGTTTTGGCTTCTTTGGTTGCATCAGGCTTCTAATATAACCTAACAAACTCCCCTTAGGCTGATGCTACCAAAATAGAGAAGTTATTCAGATGTTGATAGTCCTTATTAGGATCAAGACCATACCTTTCTTCATCATCTTGTCAGGATCCCTCAGACTCTCATAATATCTTCTCATGTCATGGAAATCATGTAGAGGAAGATCAAGCATGTCTTGCCAGAAATAAACATCTTGACCTCCTTGATCTCTGATGACATACCACCTGTCTGGATTAGTAGGAAAAGTCCAGGACAAGATGGGTCTTCCAGTTGCAAGAGGCTCTACTTGAGTTGGAGTTGGTTGAGCAGCCTCTTCTTGCACTACCTCAGGATACTCTGACTCATCCTGAGATGTAGAGGTGGATGTCTTGGTCTTCTTCTTGGAAACACTCTTCATGTCCATCCTTTTCCTCTTCTTTGAAGTCTTTAACTGAGAGGACTGGTCTTCAGCACCAGGTTGCTCTACTGTGTCTCTCTTAGTTGGGTTCTCTTCTTTCACAGGTTTAGAAGGAGAGTGAAGAGGACCCTTATGGATTAGAAGATGAAGTTAGCTAAGATTCAGCTCTAGGTCCAGGTTATGTTGTCTAAAGTGGTTCAACCTTGACAACCTCATGTTTGATCACTCTAATATGCTCATCCATAGTGGATAGAGACATTGGACCAATCCTTCTTTCGGAGAATCCATACAGCTTCAAGAAGCTCATCATCCTTTGTTTGTCAGTAGACTTCTTTTGGCTCTTTTGGATGATGGCTCTTGACTTTGCAGCTTCTAAGGGGAAAGAGAGTAGTTCATCTACATTGTAGTTTCTGGTCCCCAAGTAGTTTATCCTGGCTACCCTCAACTCATCATCCTGAGTATTTGGCTTGGGGGCAGCCCTGATGGCAGCTTCCATAAAGACAGGAGACTCTCTTAAACTTTCTTCCTTTAGCTTCCTCTTCCTCTCTCTTTCCTCCTCCTCAATCTCCTCAGAAGTCAGTTTCCTTTTCCCTTTGTCACTCACAGGCCTTGGTGACTCAAGGTGGAGAGAGCTTTGGCCTTTATTGCTTGATTTAGCAGTTAAGCTCTGGCCAGAGAAAGGTTGTAAAACACCTTCACCAGCTGGTGCCTCACTGAGGGTAATGGGAGCTGAATAAGTTCCTGTCTCAAGGTTCACAAGTTCAACTTCTAGGCCTTTAGTCAAGGCTTCCCCTTCGAAGCTAATCTTAGGGTCCACCTCAACATCCAGTTGACCAAAAGTCTTACCTGCTAGCCTCTGTTTATATAGTCTTGACCTCAGCTTGTATTCTTCAAACACCTTTTCTTGAATCCTATATGCTAATCTTGCAGCTTGTCTGTTTTGACTTGGGTTGACAAGTGAAAGATCAATCAGATGGATGCTCTCATGGAAGCTTAGGTTGAAAAAGTTGAAAATTTCCTGTTGACCCTGAGATCTAGAGATGACTAGAGCTCTTCTATCAGTGTCATACCTCTATCCCATGATTGGATTCTCAAAGTGAGGAGATGGGGTAGGCATAGCTCTAGGAATACCCTCCTCAAACAAACTTTGTATGAGTGAGTCCACATCCATGTAGACTTGAGCAAGTGAGTCCACATTCATGTAGACTTGAGGAGGTTGCTGAGTATGAACCATTGCAAGTGAGGGTGGTGAATCCTCAAAGTCCATACTCTGTGAAGAACTCCCAGGTTTTGTGATTGTTTGGACTTTCTCTCCCTTTTTGGTTGCATCACCTTCTTGCATAAGTGAGCTTGGGGTTGGGTCTGTCATATCTGCATGTTCTTATGGACATGGTTGAGTTCTCCTAAGTGGTCTCTCAGCTAACTTGCCCTTGAGATCGGTGATCTCAAGTTGCTGGTCATTGACCCTCCTTTGTAAGACAGTCACCTGAGATTCCAGGTGACTTATCTTTGAGACTAAATAGGTGCATGTTTTTGTCAGTTTTTGCACCTTTAGTTTCAGACTCCCCTCATCTTCATCAGAAGAATCACAGGGGGATGAGAGAATAGGACCAAGGTCTTCTTCCTCATCACCAGCACTTTATTCTTGGCTGCTAGATTTCCCCTACATCATGATAACTTCAAGTGAAGTGTCAAGAGGCTGGGTTGCCATGGTTGAGGTCTGAATGATGTAATCACTTGCTGAAGTGAGATCCTCTTCTATATGGACCTCCTGAACAGGTTCAGGGAGATCCACCTCAGTAGTAGGTGGATGATGTGGGCTAGACATGGGAGAAACATGAGTACTCATCTCTCCTTGAGCAAGGGTGGAGAAGAGAGACTCAGGATACTCACTGAAGCCCATGTCTTCATCATCATAGAATTCAAGGTTTAGGATTTGTTGGTTTAGATCAAGATGCTGGGGATGGTAACTGTCCCCTGAAGGTTATTCACTAGAGTTTTAAGACTCTTAGTGAAGGCTTAAGGCTGTGGGGGTTGTGAGCTCATCAGGCTGAGCATAAGGAACCTCGGCACTGATCATTAGTGAGATGGGAGTGGTTTGCTCCTCAGAAGAAGTGGGAGCTCTAGTGTCCACTTCCTCTTATATGGGTGATGATATAGGGGACTGCATAAACTGAGTAGCATGTGCAGGGGTTCGTTTGGATTTTTTTGGTAGGTGATGGTTATTTTTGGCTATATTGGTGGTTGATAAGTAGAAGGTGTGGGTTCAATACTAGCTGGTGCTGCTAGATTGTCACCTTGAGCAATGAGCTCTAACATTTTTAAGACAAGGGTTGTTTCTACCCCTGAGAAGCTAGTAGTTGGTTTCCTTATAACCTTGAAGATTCCTGGATTCATCTGTCCTATTTGGAAAATCCAAGCCGTGGTCTTGGGCTTATCAAAGTGATTTGAAGACAATGTAACAGTAAGTGATCCTATGTTCAAGCTTTGGGGATCACTAGCTGTTATTGATGAAGAACTTTCAGTCACTTGGTCTTCCTTCATCTTCCACATCATCTTTGGAAGATTAGACTTGACCTTCAACACTTCGAAAGTTTTGACAACTTTGGGAGTTTTGGAGACTGGACCTTCGAAAGATCTTGCTTTCACTGCAGCAGGGTTCAGTACTTCGGAAGCATTGCTTTCTTCTGAGACCAATTTTCTTCCGAATGCAAGTTTTCACTTGTCTTCTTCTTCACCTTGGAGCTTCCGAAAGGAAAAGATTTTCCTTCCGAAGCTAATTTTTCTTCTTCTTAGAAGTTTTCTCTTTGATCATATGAATAGTACTTTTAGGATTGTAGATGCAATCCTTAGCAAGATGAGAAGTACTACCACACATGATGCAATCCATTTGCTTCCTTTTGAGAGTCTTCTTTTGAGAGAAAGACTGAACTTGATCACTTTCCACCTCCATCTTCATCTTCATCTTCACAGATAATGCAACAAGCTTCTTAGGGTGAGGGTTGCTCTTGGAACTGGATGGTTTAGGCTATGTAGCAATGATACACAGCTGATCAGCCTTCTTCTCTTTACTGGGATGAGTTGGACATAAACTAGAACTCCTGGTACTAGATTTCATAGTTGAGTCTTCAGCCTTCACCATTTCAAATCCTGCACAGATAAACACTTGTTTCTGCTTAGAGTTGAAAGTGGCCTTGATCTCTTGAGCCTTCTTTGATTTTCTTTTGGCTTTTCTGATCAAGTTCTTCCTCTTAGACTTGGTCATCCCATATTCTTTTCTCTCCTCAGGAGAATATTGACTCTTTTTAGGATGATCTTCTTCACTCTTCTTAGAATCATCATTCACTATCTCCTCTTCATCCTCTTCATCAGTGGGGTCTATAATGGAAAGCACATCTTCACAAGTTCTACACCTTAGAGATCTTACAAACAATAGAGTGTATGGATGAGCTATCTCAGTAGATCCCAGTCCCTGCTTATTCTGATAACAAACTTTTGCATGCAAGGATGATGATATCATATTCTTGAAGGTCTCTTCTTCAAGAACACGTTTTTTAGCACTGGCTTTACTGATCACAAGCTCAGCCTGGCATTCAGTTAACTTAGTGATGAGATCTTTTATCTGAGTCCTGTAGTTGGTATGTTCATGCTTAAGAGTTGAAATGGCTTTCTCAAAATCTTCCAAGACTTAATTGCTTTCGAAAGAAAATTGTCCTTCAAATACATTTAAGTACTTAGAAGCATATTTAATCTTCGGAAGATATCTCAAAATTTCTTTCGAAGGTAAATTTCTTATAAGTAGTTATTTCACTTGAAGACATAATTTTCTTCCGAAGACAACTTGAAATCTGCTTTCGGAAGAAAATTGTCCTTTAAATACATATAAGTAATTAGAAGCATATTTAAGCTTCGAAAGATATCTCAGAATTTCTTTTGAAGGTAAATTTTTTATAAGTAGTTGTTTGACTTGAAGACATAATTTTCTTCCGAAGACAACTTGAAGTCTTCTATTTTAGTTTTGTAATCATTTTCAGCTCTTTTGAAATCAGCTTTTAAAATGTTTAACGACTCAAGATCAGTTCTCATCTCTAAGTTATAGGACTTATATCAGTTAACTTTAGAAATCAATTCAGGCGTACAAAGATATTCCAATACCTTGGCTTCTTCATGATCTGCCATCAGTGCTTGGTTTGAAGATGCATCCTCAACCTAAAAGCTGCAGTCAAAGCCTCCTTCTTCAACAGCAACTGCAGCTTGCTGCTTGGGCTTCTCATTCTGGGAGCTCCTTCAGTGTAATTTGATCTGGTTTATGCTTGGTCACCATTTGTCTTTGTGCCTTGCACTCTCTAGTAAAGTGTCCTATTTGGTTACAGCTGTAACACTTCACTTTGCTTTTGTCCAGCCAAAACTTTCCACTGGTTGCATTGCTAGGAAACTTCCTCCCTGTCCTCTTGTAAAACTTCATGGCTCTATGAGTAGGAAGAGCAATTTGCTGGACCATTTTCATGTACTCCAGACCATCTGGATGGATACAGTCCAGGTCTTTAAGGGTAAAGACAAAGTTGGCTATGCTTTCATTAGCAGACATTAAGGCTTGTGAAGACCTTGTCTCTTAGGATGGGCTTCCTTGGATGTAGCTCTCTCTTGGTGTCTCCGGGAAGGTGATGAAAGGACCCTTTTGTGAGTTGTTAGGGTCGCAAATGAGATGATGCTATGGTTCTCTACGATCCCTTTCAACCATATGAAAGGTTGAACTCTGCTAATTGTCAGAGTTACCAGATGGATTTTGCATGTTCATCTCCATCTGGTAGCCACTGAGGATACCATACAACTCAATGAGAGTAAGGGTCTTGAGGTTCTCAGTCCTCTTAATGACCACACAATAGTATGTCCATTGTCTGGGAAGAAAGGATGTGAAATTCCTCATAATGTCCCTGTTCTCAAGAGTTACTCCAACATCTATTAGAGTATCCACAATCTCAACATACCTGAAGTATTGTTGAGTCATGGTTTCACCTGTCTTGAAGGTGAAGTTCTCAAACTACTACTTCAAGAGGTCCTTCTTGTTCTCTTTTACTTCATTTGACCCCTCATACATCAGCTTCAATGCATCCCATAGTTGCTTGGCAGTCTTGCACTTCTTGAAGCCTATGTAGATAGAGTTTGGAAGAGCAGTTTGGAGGGCGATCATGGCCTTCTGATCTATGTCTATCTTTTTCCGGTCTTCTTCATAATAATCAGCCACTTTCTTATCATACCACCACCAACAGCAGCTGAAGAGGTGGATGGTACATGAGGTCCATAGACAACAGATCCCCACATCCTGGAGTCTTGAGACTTGATGAAGCCTTCCATTCTTTGGCACCAAGTATCAAAGTCATCAGGAGTGATTAGTGGAGACTTTGTAATGGTACCGGTTTCCATATCATCCTTTGTGGCAGTTGCTATTTGAGTTGTTAAGTGTTTTGTAAATCAGAAGGGATTTAAGATGGTGAGATCTTACAATTAAGAGTCTAAAAACCTCTGATACCAACAGCAGGACCAGTTAAGGGATGGTCAATACAATCAGTCTCATAATGAGGAGAGTGTTAGAACACTTAACAGATCAAATGGGAAACCGGGTTTTATGTAAATGACACTAAGAACACAAGTAACTGAGACAGAACTAAGAACAAGAACAGACTAATATGGTTTTCAAGAATGATGTATATTGCTCTCAAGTTCTATTACAAGTGTTACAAAGCATAAAAAGAAATACAAGGACCTGAGATACTTTATACTACATCCTACAGCCAGCCATACTTTGAAGGCCAGCCGGAAACATCAATCTAGATAACAAGATCAATGTAAAGTCAAAAGGCAGATTGCCTTTTGACTAGTGACTATGACATGCCATAGCTCACATCCTAATATATTATAAAAGGATAAAAGATACAAAGTAGGAAGTTACAGACTCAAGACCATAATCTACAGTTTACTAAAGCATGGACCTTTTCACCAACTTGTATAAGTTGGTGAGTCTTTAGAGTTGCAACGGAAAGTAGGTCAGCTTTATGGAAAAGCATATCAGAGAAAGCATGTCCTCTTTGTCTTCGAAAGAAATCAGTCTTCACAACATTGGCTTCGGAAGACTTTGTCTTTGAAGCTTCGGAAGACTTCATCTTTGGATTTGGAAGATTTGGTCTTTGGCGTCGAAAGATTTTACACTTAGAATAATTTCTGTGGTGAGTGTAAAACTTCTGAAGTAACTTGTACCTTGTACATTAGTGCATGCATGCAGGAAGCTCCTTGGTTGTTTTGGCTTCTTTGGTTGCATCAGCCATCTAATATAACCTTACAATCAAAGTTTGCAGAGCACTGTTAGACAGACCATACTTATGTCCACTGGTTGATAGTTGGTTCTTCCAAAGCTAAATGGCTTCGGAAGAATAAGTTCTTCCGAGGCCATTTATACTTCGGAAGAATCAACTTCTTCCTAGTCTTCTGCAAGTGTTCAGGACTTTATTCCTCGGAAGACTGAGTTCTCTCTTCTAAAGTTCTTCATACTTTGAGCTTCGAAAGATCTTTGAATTGTCTTCGGAAGAGCAGCTTTGTCTTCAAAAGACCACTTCAATTGTACATCAAAATCTTCTAAGTGTTGTTTTGGTTGCACCAGCCTTATATGATCCAACAAACTCCCCCTAGGCTGATGCTATCAAAACTTCACTTCCTTCTTGTTGTTCCACTTGATCATTGATACAGTGCACTTGATTGATAAATGCAAACAAATCCCACTGATAACACAGATATCAATGATGTTTGTGTGAAATCTAGATCAAACAAATATAAAATGGATGAATATATGAAGAACACTCAAGAACACCAAATAAATCCTTTGTTTGATTTGAATTGATTGTTAAATATATTACAAAGTGAAAGCCCCTCAATCAATGGCTCATTCAAGCTCTTAAAACCTAATTGTCACTAATCTATATATAGTGATAATATTCACTAATGACATATTAAGCCCCTAGACTTAGACAATTAGAGAAATTACATATAAAACATAAAAATGACTTAAACATAAATAAATATATTTTGTTGACACAAAATATATTTATTAACAATAAACTCCTAGTCATTTATATCTTCAACATCTTGTCTCGGTTCTTCGTTTCTAACGCGTATGTTTGCCTTTTCCGATGACTTTGACAGTGACGTTAACCTTTGTTGACTTTGACTGTCTTGATAATATAGACTATCCTTATCAGACCTAACAATACTCCCCCTTAGTCTATCATTATCAATGTCTTGTATCGTGATCAACATCGATAAGTCAACCATATAATGATCTTCAATCTTCCCCTAGATTAATGATCTGGTATTGAAGATTTTTCATCTTTCAGGCTCCCCCTTTTTGTATGCTCTTCCTCTTCATGTGCATTCTTTGTGAATGATCAGGAACAACTTTTTCCAACTCTCTATTCTTGAGTGCTTCAGAAGATGTAGGAGGAGGAATCCTAGCTTGATATCTTCTACAAACTTAAGGAACAGGTTCTCTGGTCAGGTACTTTGCTCAGCTGATGATCGGCCATCATTTGAAGCAAAAATCTATAACACAATCACAACCATAATCTCACAACTTCCTGTCAGATCATTTCAGTTAACAAATAAATCCATGTTTATCTGTGTGTGCAATTTTTTGTGAAATGCATGTGAAAATAATAACATTTTAATAGCATAATGTGGAAGACTTGAAATAATTTGAAATGAAAAACCCCCTTTTTATATATATATATATATTTTAATCACCTTACACCAAGAACTAATTCAATCATGAGATCACATCCTCAAGATATACTTAAGCACAAGGATGTATTTAAACATCGACAAGTTAGTGTGATCACACTGAAGCAGAGTCTGATCACGATTTTAAAATTTTGATAGCCAAAAACAGTTCAAGAATGATTGTTGGTATATTTGTCCAATTTAAACCCATGCCTTATTCTTTTCAACGAGTGACCTACAACTGATTTTATCATGTTTTAGGTTCGATTAGAGAAGCTCAGGTAACTTGGTTCCCACATACATTCGGCAAAGAACTTGTCCCGTCATCAGGGCTTATTGAGTAATATGATTAATTCTGCTTGATTTTCTTTTGAGGTTCAACAATGATCTTAGTTTAAGAATCACTATGCTTTTATTTTAGGGAACAGATGATGAGAGCTCTAGGTCTATACTTACGTATAACAGAGGAGATGATCATCTAAGCGTGCTGATGAGAGCTTCAGGTCTATACTCACGTATAACATAGAAGATCATTGCTCTAGGTCAATGCTTCCGCATAGCAGAGGAGAAAAGCACGAAATATACATCTGAAGAGCTAACGAGAAGCTACATTCAGGACTTGGGGATAGGGAGATTTTGGGAATAGAAGGGATCAAGCCAGAAGTCAGATACTCTCAACCCGTTTTTGATGAGACTTGTAACTTTATGTAGGCCGAGATGTCATGGAAATGATCCTTATCACCGAGTTCTAAAGCTTTAGTTAGGCTATAGAATCACAGTTTACTTTGTTTTCGGGCTGAGCCTACCATGCATATCATATAATAAAACTGTCTTTTTAGATTTTAGAATTTTAAGTGATACAGACATCTACATCAGTTACTATCATTTCTCACAAAGGTACAAGTCATGCAACCAAGCATACAAAGAAAACATACTATTATTTCTCAGTCATCCCAAATCAAGTTCTTAGTTCCCATTTCAATTATACTAGCAAAGAAAGTCTTCCAAATTATACTAGCAAAAAGATGAGAAATGAAGTACCAAGAAAAATGCAGTGATTGTGAAGTATGAACTATAATAGTGCAGATAAAAGTATCCAAAATATGGATTAGATACCAAAACCATAACCTGTTTGTTCCGCTTCAAATTTGACCGAGGAACATTCTCTGTTGGTAAAACGGATTACTAACAGTCCTCCTGAACTATTCTTGCACTCATTAACAGATTAATTAGAGAGGGGGACCCAGGCCATCATGGTACTGGGAGTTCCTTTTTCATCAGTGTACATAACCTGCTTTAGCACACACCCTTTTGAAAAATCATTTATTTCTTTAACCTTTTGTTTTACTTTCCAAATTTGTTTCTGTTCAATTACTTTAGATTTGAAAGAATTGAATTTGGAAATCATTTTCTTTTTAAGACCCATATTTGAAACATTGGTCCTTTTCATCTTTGAATCATGTGAAACCGGCTTCACATGAGAATGTTTGGATAGATTGTTCTTCATCCAACCATTCAAAGATGTGCGCTTTTTACTTTTTGAACCAGAGAAGCAACCCGTGCCCTAAGCCTGTCTTTGAACTTGAGGCACTTCTTTAGCACATGACCTTCTTTTCCACATCTAAAGCAAGCCTTGAAAGGCTTTTGGTTCTTTGAAGTCTCGTGGAAAGCAGGAGAGGGTGGAGCCTGCTTTGTGGTTGTTGCAGCTTGTCGACAACCTTGAAGCTTCTTCTTTCGGATATTAGAAGATTGAACTTTTTATGGCTTTGTCGATATGGATTTCGAACTAAGCTGTGATTTGGCGTGTGATGTTCAAAGAGATGAGATCTGAACATTCTTTTGAGAACCCTTTTGTATGACTGGTGACTTGGCAGACTTGGAGGCAGATTTATGAGGAGGTTAATGGATAGTAGATGAAGATAGCGAGTGCTTCTGCTGAGTTTTAGAGGGACTGCTAATTTGTTTAGCAATTGGATATGAGATCCGTATAGATCTTGATTCAACTTTTGGAAGCATTTGAGACTTGACAACTTCAGGTGACTTAATGATTTTTGATTCATCATCTGAGCTTATCCAGTCTTGTATACACAAGTCTGCTTCCAACGGATCTTGATTGATAACACTTGTGGAGTTCTGATTGCCTGACTATTCCACAGTTGTTCCTTCTTTGACAAACCTGACAGGAACAAAAGAAGGGATGTTACCTTTTTTGAATTTGTTAAAGAAGTTATGGGAAACACATGATACTGGATTTGAAGGATTAAGGTTGGAATTATCATTTTGCTTATCAGATTCTTGTTTGATGAGTCCCAAACCTGCAGGAGAATCATATTCATCTCGAACCTCTTTGTGATTAACACTGCTTAAACCTGCATGTAGACTGTTAGTATCTGCAACTTTAATTAAATCATTAGATGGATGAGGTTGAGGCATAGGAGAGTAACAATGAGTTCTAGGAGGAGGATAAACATATGAAGTTTCACCACATCCCACACCCGTTTTGATTCTAGCTCCCCTTTGCTTATAGAATAGTTCTTCTTGTTTTATCTCTGATATTGTCCATTTATCAAGTTTAGTTTTAAGCTTTCTAGTCTCAGATTCTGCTAATGTGACTCGTTCGCTCAAAACATTAATCCCGACATTCTTTTATAAAAGATTTCTTTTTAAAAGATTATTTTCCTTTAAAGCTTCTCTTAGTTTGATAAAATATTTGAACTCATTGATTTTAAGTTCTTTGTTTATTTGTTTTAATTATTTTTCATTTTCTAACAATAATCTGTTAGCTTTATAAACTCCAAATAAATGAATTTTGCAGGGAGGAGAACACATGTCTTGAACAACCTCATAAGGAAGTCCCATAACTAGCTTTTCAGCAGCTAGGGCTTTTTCACATTGATAGACAGGAGTGTTCTTTTTGTATTCTTCCTCCTCAACAGCTCTCTTCTTAGCTTCTTCAGCTTCACCTTCCTCTTGCTTTCCTTCATCGTGAACTTTACACCGGCTTTCACAATCACCAACATCACCATACTCTCACCTTGAGTGTCACACCTGAATTCTTTGAAAGGATCAAAATCCTCAACAAAATCCTCATCCATTAATGCATGGTTGACTTCTTCTTTAGTGTTTTTGATCTCAACACTTGAAGATAAGCCACCATACATGAATTAATTATACTCTCCTCTTTTCATATCCAAATCAAATGACTTCAGCTTGTTGATAACTTCAATGAGTTTGTAGTCAGCAAAATTTCTTTCCTGCTTTATCAATCTAACTTATGGACTCCACTGTGGAGGAAGAGATTTCAAAAGTTTTATGACTTGTTCATAGTTCCCCAGCTGGTCAACATACTTCTTAAGTTTGCTTGCCACCATCAGAAATCGATCAACAAAATCAGATATCTTTTCATCTTTCATGGCTGCAAAAGAATCAAACCGACTTTGTGCCGATATTAGATTATCAGATTTGAAGGAATTAGGGACTTCTGAAAGAGCCGTTTTTGACATGATCAGAAATTAATTTCGCTAAAATTTCACTAAATTCGCTGGCAATTTCGCTAGTAGTTTCGCTAGTAGTTTCGCCAGTAATTTTGACAGCAGTTTCGCCCAGCAGTGGCACGCTGATGCTAGTTTCGCAGGGTAGTTTCTCCCGAAACTAGTTGAACTTTCTTTTAGAAATCAATTTGGTAGCAATTTCGCTGGGTTTGGCACACAAACACCATGAACTTTCGTTCAACGCATGTACTTTCGCAGGGACGAAGAAACCAGATTCAAAAATCAAGAACTGTGTAGTTTCGCTGAAAGAGCTCTAGTTTCGCCAAGCGAAACTATGTAGTTTCACTGAATGAAGATACAGTTTCGCTGGAAGAGCTGTAGATTCGCCTGACGTATCTGAACGACTTTTTCAGCACGAAATCAATCCAAACTCATCCAAATCTCAATGAATTTGAGATCTGATGATTTCTAAAGCTTCCCACACCAAAATAGAGCAATCCTCAATCAATTTCCATGTCAAAAACACGCAGATCAGATCAAAAATGAATGGAACAGTGACTTTAAACTAGAAAACCAAACAAAACTCAAATAATCAAGAGCATAATGGCTTTGATACCATATTGTTGGTCCACTTGATCGTTGATACAGTGCACTTGATTGATAAACGCAAACAAATCCCACTGATAACACAAATATCAGTGATGTTTGTGTGAAATCTAGATCAAACAAATATAAAATGGATGAATATCTGAAGAACACTCAAGAACACCAAATAAATCCTTTGTTTGATCTGAATTTATTGCTAAACATAGTACAAAGTGAAAGCCCCTCAATCAATGGCTCATTCAAGATCCAAAAACCTAATTGTCACTAATCTATATATAGTGATAATATTCACTAATAATATATTAAGCCCCTAGACTTAGGCAATTAGAGAAATTACATATAAAACATAAAAATGACTTAAACATAAATAAATATATTTTGTTGACACAAAATATATTTATTAACAATAAACTCCTAGTCATTTATATCTTTAACATCTTGTCTCGGTTCTTCGTTTCGAACGCGTCTGTTTGCCTTTTCCGATGACTTTGACAGTGACGTTGACCTTTGTTGACTTTGATTGTGTTGATAATATAGACTATCCTTATTAGACCCAACACTTCTACTCCTCAAAGTCTTCAACACCTAGGAAAGCATATATTTGTTTGTCTCTTTGTTCTTCCCTAATGCAGTGGTGAGAAGCTTGTACAAGTCATCTGTAGATAACAGATCTAATATGTTGTTTTGAATGACATGTACCCTTTGTTGTGTCCCTCTAAAGAGAGTTAGTTGATGGGAATTGTAGTCATATTCCCATCTAACTATTGGGTCTGAAGTTGGACCTTCAACCATCTGTAGGAATGTTCTTCCTTTTCTGGTTGCTCTTTCTTCTTCTTCCTTTGCTTCCTTTTTCAACTCTTCTTTAGTCTTGGCTTTCTTTGTAAGCTCTTAAACATGAAGACTACTTAGAAGATTCCTGATGTGAGCAGCTATCTGAGAGTTAGAGGGATTGGAGAATGTTCTCTCTGCTAACGTAGCAATGTTAAATCTGCTAGAGTGTAGCAGAGCTAATGTATCAAGTCTGTTCACTTGACCATTCCCCCTTTGCACAACAAAGGTGTGCGTAGCTTTATCGAACCTCCACAGGATAATTTGGCTTCTAGGATTGAGGGGATTAGTTGGCAGCTTGTCCCCTTTTCTTGTGTCCAGCAGAGTCACCGGTCTTCTTCTTAACTTCTTTTCATCTTCGTTGAGTGTATCAGAATTAGTGGCTAGAAGTTGGAGAGCTTGGTCTAGTGTTTCCCTTAGTAGATCAAGGAATTCATCTCTTATGAGGGAACAGGAAGAGCCATCAATATACTTCAGTTTTATTGACTCTTCCTCATAAGAGATATCGCTCAGGGTTGTGCAGTTGATGAGCTTTTTCTTTAGTTCCTTGAATTCTTCTAAGGACAGGGGCTTAGAAGGTTCAAAAGATGGTTTGGGTTGAGATTGGGTTCGGGATTGTGTTTTGGGTTTAAGGATAAGTGGTGGTGGTGGTTGTTGAGAAGCAGTGGGTGAAAGTGTAGGCATGGCTGATGGTGTGGGTTTAGGAGTGTAAGGTTCAGTGGTTGGCTTAGTTTTAATGGGGAAGGGAAAAGGTGTGGGCATTGGTTATGGTTTGGGTGCTGGTCTGGGTTTGGGAGTTGGTTTGGGTGCCATCCTCTGAACACTTTGCCTTTGGAGTACCTCCTGCCTTCTTCCTAAGCGAATGTCAACCTTGATGTCGCTGACATGTCGTTGTAGGGTCTTCAGTGACATAGGATCCACCTGCCTGCCAAAGAATCCGTAGGCTTTAAGGTAGACTTTCATCCAATCCTTATCCCCCTCACTCTTCTCCTTCAGCTTCTCCCTGGCAGCCTTCTTCCTTTCCTTGTTGATCTGATCTTGTTCTTTGTGGAAAAGGAACAAGATCAGATCATAGTCATTAGGGTCTAGCTCCTTTTGAGAATAGCCTCTAGTATAGAGAAAGGCTATTCCCTCCATCCTCTCTTCTTCTATTGCCTCCTCCTTCTTTCTTCTCTTTTCCTCCTCTATGGCCAACCTTGCTGCTTCCTCCTTTTCTTTTTGCAGCAAGGTTGCCTTCTCCAGCTTTACAGGCTCATCAAGTGGGAGTAGAAGGATTTCTTCATTGTCTACTCCTAGGCTGATGAGCCTGTCTATGACCTCCACTCTCCTTTGGTTGTTGATACTTTCTTGAGTGGCTGGTGCTGCTTTGTTGCTTGCAGCCAACAGCTTCCAAGTATTAATTCTTCCTTTCTTCTTAAGCTTTTCCAACCTTTCCTCCTCTAGAAGCTCTTTAGCAGTGAGCTTCCTCTTCCCCTTAGGATCAGAGGAAGATTCAGCCTTTAGAGACTCAGGCTTAGAGGATTCAGGCTGGGGAGAGGGGGTTTGAACTTGTGGTGCATAGGAGATGGGAGTTGTAAGGAAGTCCTCACTGTTGACCTCACAAGCTAGGTCAAGAATGGCCTCTGTGATGAACAAGTCATCAAACAAGGAAGATAGTTCAATTATTCCTTCGGCAGCTTGGATTTCTGCTTCGGAAGTAATTGGAACTGCACTACCTGTCCCTTCTAAGTTGGTTGTTGGGCCGTCAGTCAGTATTTCCCCTTTGAAGTTAATCTTAGGTTTAATAGAGACCTTAGGTTGACCAACTTCCTCCTCAGAGGTAGGTGGTGCACTCAACCTTTGAAGATTTTCCGCTCTAAAAACGACAACGGCAACATCAAGCGAGGGTTGTTCAACGGAGGAGCTTATCAGAAATTTGGTTAAGAATCTGTTAAGGTCAATAAGCATCTTTGGGTCCACTTGAATGGTAATAAGAGGTGGTTGAAGAAAGATGGTTGCAGGGTGTTGTTGTGTAGGATAGAATAAAGAAATGGCATCAAGGGAAGTTGTCATGGCAAGGCTGGGTTCCAAATGTCTTTGTTTCCGTACATTCTCCCCTTTTTTGGTAGCATCATCTTGAGAAGTAGATGAGCTGGAGAAAGAACTTAAAGAAACCTGAATTGGTACATGCCTAACAAACTTCTCAATCTGTTTCTCAGCTAGTTGAGCCTTGAGATTTTCAATCTTAAGTTGTTGAGTGGCAGACCTATCCTCTAAAGTCTTAACCTTTGATTCAAGGTGTGAGACTTTAGAAAGTAGGTCTCTGATAGCGACTTGCAGACTACCCTTATCTTCTTTTGAAGAATCATGGGGAGATGAGATAACATACCTAGTATGTTTATCATCACCACCAGTAGTGGTTTCTTGGAGCCCTAGATACCCTTGCTTACTGATGTCTCTTTTAGAGGCATCAATTTGCAAGGTTGCCGTAGACTCAGTCTTACTGATATTACCACTGTCCTGAGAGGCAAGTGAAACACTCTTAGTAGTGGCAGCTGAGTCTACATGAGTCACCTCCACACCGGTTGGACTCACCTCAGTTAGGCTTAACTGATGTGGGCTAGACATCAGCAGTTCCTGAGGCTTAGTTAATCTTAAGAGTGGTGTGGTAGATCAACATCATGGCCCTGATGGAACATGATATCCTCATCAGGTCATGTTAAACGGTCAAGAAAGGATAGGGAGGTTATATCTATTGACCCGAGACCTTGATCAGCACCTAATGGTTCTTCTACAACAGCAGTTAAGCCAATGATGTGGCTGCCTCTTTTTGGCTTCTCAGGGGAGTGTTGAGATTCACCCTGAGGGCTTAAGGCTTTGGTAGTAGGCTCATCAGATTGAGACTGAGGAGTCTCAACACTAACATTGAGATCAATGGTGGAGGATGGTTGGACCTCTGGCTGAGTGGGAGCTCTGAATTCCACTCTAGCCTTTTTGGTTTGAACAGAGTGGACTTGACCAATCAGAGTAGATTGATAAAGGGTTCGTTTGGGGCATCTTTTGTAGGTAATCTTGATTGGGTGGGAAGAAGTAATTGGCATTGTAGTGCTGGTGTTTGGTGTCGGTTCATCACCTGCTGGGCTTGTAGGGATGTCACCAGGAGCCATTGGCTCAAGCATACCAGGAAGAAGGTCAGTGAATCTTCCAGTGAATTTGGTGGACACTTTCTTCAGAGTTTTGAAGATGCCAGGCCTCATATGAGAGACCAGTAGAATATTTTCACATTGTAGTTTGTCTTGGTCCGGCTCACAGTTGATTTTGTGCTGAATGAACCGGGGATACATATAGAATGGATCCCGGATGAGATTACCTCATAGATTATGTAGCACAAACCTTAAGTAGTTGAAGCGTAGGCCTTTTACCAACCTGTGGACTAGGCAGCCCAGATCATATGGGATTTGATCCCATTCCCCGGACTTGTTGGATAGGCAGTGCAGAATAATGTGCAGCAAGAACTTCCAATAGTAGGAGAAATTAAACTTGTAGACCATATACTTCCTTACATCACCGCTATATACCATCTGAGTGTAAGTATCTTCCAACTTAGACTTGGGGAATTCAGTAGGGGCACCCTCATCATGGAGCTCCAGATACTCCCTGACGGTAGTTTCACTTACAATGATCTCCTATCTGCAGACCCTTGATCAAATAATCCTTTCATCATTTAGGGTTTCACAGCGACCATTGGCCTAGAAATCAGCCAGATGGTTTGAGTAGATGGTAGGGTTTACGGTAAGGGCTGTGAAGTATGCGGACTGTGACAGAAATTGGACAATGGGGGCAAAATTGACATCCTTTGAAGAATCAAGGATGGCGACTTGGTTATGTTGGGGATTCAAGGCCATTGTTCGAAGAGTACTGTTTGATTGGGGAAATTGAGAGTGAGTGAAGAAGAAGATGGAAATGGCTTTAGCAGTGGTAAAGAAAGTAGAGAAAGAGAGTCGGAAGTTTTTAAATGGGGGGGGGAAGCTAAACAGATAAGGTGAGAAGATGGGTCAAAGGACGGTTTAGGTTTGGATTTGACTAGGGCGGCAAGGTAAACCATTTAAAATATTCCAACAATCATCAATAAAATCTTACTTTTTACAGAGTGGGGCCCAAAGATTTCGAGAGTACAGTCTTCTTCCGAGAGAAAACACTTGTTTTTTTCAATATTATCTTCCAAAGCCATTTTTACTTCCAAAAGCAAACCATGTCTTAATGACAAGTTTGCTTCCGAGAGTACAGTCTTCTTCCGAGAAAAGAAGTTAGTAAGCTTTGGAAGTAGATTTGATCTATGATCAAATGTTCTTCCAAGGCTAAAAACACTTTGGAAGAGAATATTTATGCAGAGGAATTTGCCTTCAGATGATAGATAAAGATCTCTTTCGAGGGTAAATTTCTCTTCGGAAGAATTCACACTTAGAAATTTGAAGAAAGCCTTTTTGTAATAGGGCTTAGATTGTATTTAGACAACATAGACAAGACACATTTAAAAAGGTTTTTTTCAAAAGAGAAAGACTAGTCAATGTTAATCATCCCAAAAGCTGTAATTAAATATTTAAATATTTGTTCATTAAAGGCTTTTATGAACAAGTCAGCATCTTGTTCATCTAAATTGACTTTGACTAGTTTGATTAGATTTTTTTCATGAATATCTCGAATGAAATGGTACCTGATGTCAATGTGTTTAGTCTTGGAGTGCTTGACCGGATTTTCTATGATAGAAATGGCACTCTTGTTGTCTATATGGATAGGAGTCTCCATGAAGTTGAAAACATAGTCCAACATCTAATTTTGAATCCATAGTAGTTGAGCATAGCAGCTCACAACAGCAATGTATTCAGCTTCAACAGTTGATGTAGAGACACATGATTGCTTCTTGCATTGCCAGGAGATGATCCTTCCACCAAGAAATTGACATCCTCTATATGTGGATTTCTTATTGATGTTGCAGCCGCCATAATCACTGTCAGTGTAACCATAGAGATTAAAATCCTTATTCTTAGGATACCAAAGACCCAGTTTGGGAGCTCCTTTGAGGTATCTAAGAATTCTTTTGGCAGCAATTAGGTGAGACGCCTTTGGAGAAGCCTGATATCTTGCATAGATGCATGTTGCAAACATGATATCAGGTCTACTTGCAGTGAGAAACATCAGAGATCCAATAATCGCCCAGTACTGATGCTGATCAGTATCCTCCCCCTCGGAATCAGGACAAAGATTATGATTTATGGGTATAGGTGTCTTGGCTGGCTTACAATCTTTCATCTCAAATCTTTCTAAGCTGTCCTTGATATACTTAGATTGATTAATGAAGAGCCCTTCTTCCATCTGCTTCACTTGAATTCCAAGGAAGAAGTCCATCTTTCCCATAGAACTTATTTCAAACTTCTTTCTCATGATGCTTTCAAAAGCCTTGCATATTTGGTCATTAGAAGAAGCAAATATGATGTCATCAATATAGACTTGTACAAGCAGCATGTCCTTCCCAGACTTCCTTATGAACAATGTCTTATCTATGGTGCCTCTAGTACAGCCATTGTTGAGAAGAAATTGAGACAGAGTCTCATACCACAGCCTAGGTGCTTGATGCAACCCATAAAGAGCTTTATCAAGTTTGCACACATAGTTGGGGTGTTGTAGGTCTTCAAATCCAGGTGGCTGGAACACATAGACTTCTTTATCGAAATCCCCATAAAAATGCACATTTGACATCAAGTTGATAGACTATGAAGTTCTTGGATGCTGCAAAAGCAAGGAAGATTCGCACAGCCTCAAGTCTTGCAACAGGTGCAAAGACATCAGTGTAATCTATGCCTTCCTCCTATGTGTATCCTTAAACAACAAGTCTTTATTTGTTCTTGATGATCAAACCTCTATCATGTCTTTTGTTTCTGAACACCCACTTAGTGCCAATAGGGACTTGGCCAGGTGGCAATGGACAGAAGTTTCATACATTTTGCCTTTTGAACTAAAGCAACACCTCTTGCATTGCTTCAACCTAATTGTTGTCCTTAAGAGCCTCTTCCACCTTCTTTGGTTCCATTTGAGAAAGAAAGCATGAGTACAAGCAGACATTCCTATTGTGGGTCTGACTTCTTGTTCTCACACCTTCTGAGACATCCCCAATGATGTTTTCAGCTGGATGAGTGTTATGTATCCTAGGCCTAGAAATCACATCTAGTTGCATTGATAGATCCAAGTTTGAGAAGTTTTGCTCAGGATTTTGAACACCTTCACCAGCTGATGTCTCACACTCATTCAATGAGGACTAATTGAATGAATAAGAGACAACATTAATGGTGTTTTACTGAGAAGCAGCATCAACAGTTGCATGTTCCTCCATATTACTATCTTCATCAGTTTGGTGTTGAGTACTTGAGTTGTTAGTTGTTGAGTTGTGAGGCTCAGTTGGCTGACAACTTGTTGAAGCTCCATTGTTTCCTGAGATATTCATGCTTTTAGGACATTCAGTAATGGGAGCTTGATCTTCAATTCTTCTTCAAGAACTTGGAATGGGTCTGGGTAACTCAAACAATTAATCTGCATAGGGGTCACTTTGAGTTCCTGTTCCAGCTGAAACATTCTCACAAGATGATTTAGAATAGTTGGGAAATAATTCTAAATTGAAGATATGATCAGGACCATTGCCCTTAACACAAGGAGTGTGCTCATTTACAACAATGTTGGATGATTCCTAAAATTGTTGATTTTTGATATTTTACACTCTATAAGCAATAGAGGTTGAGGAATATCCAACAAAGATAGCATCATCCGACTTTTCAGCAAATTTTGCTAAATTGTCTTTTATGTTAAGTATGGTACACCTGCTGCCAAAGGACCTAAGAAAGCAAATAAATGGTGGCCTCTTGTTCCATAACTCATAAGGGGTCTTTCCATGTGGCTTAACAATGAGAACCTTATTCTGCACATAGCATGCAGTGCTGACTGCCTCTGCTCAGAAAGTTAGAGGCAGCTTTGAATCAGCCAACATAGTTCTTACAGCCTCAATAAATGTCATGTTCCTTCTCTCAGCAACACCATTCTGTTGAGAAGTTCTAGGAGCACTATGCTGTCTGGCAATCCCTTTTGAGTTACAGAATGAGTCAAGAACTTGATTCTTAAACTTAGTCCCTTGATCACTTCTAATGATTTTTACCTTGTGATCCTTTTGATTTTCAATTTTAAGAATAAAAGATTTTAAAGTTTCAGCCATTTCATCTTTAGCTCTTAAAAGAAAAACCCAAGTAAATCTTGTGAAATCATCAACAATCACAAGGCAATATGATTTCCTTCCAATGCTTATTATACTTGTGGGACCAAAAAGATACATGTGCAATAAGTGTAATGGGGTGGTGATAGAGTTAACTTCTTTGGATTTGTGAGGAACTTTGTGTTGCTTACCTTTCAGACAAGCAAAACAGTTGTCTTTACAGAAAAACTCCTTTTTAGGCACACATTGTACCAAATTATTGTTAACCAATTTATTCATGGTTTTAAAATTAACATGGCACATTCTTTTATGCCAAAGAGTTGACTCATCACCATTTGCCTTGGAAAGAAAGCATGATACTTCACCCATTGGGGAAGCATTGTTCATATCCAGCTTGTACATATCCCCTCTCCTAGGAGATCTAAAAAGCACCAATTCCTGAGGAATTATCATCTCGGGTTTGAGGAAGATGCACTCATGTTCTATGAAAAGCATTTGGTGCTTTTGATCACAAAATTAAGAAACACTTAAGAGATTGTGTTCAAGCTGTTTGACAAACTTTACTTTGTTAAATCTTAACTTACCATTGGATACACTACCTCTACCAGAAATATATCCTCAGGCTTCACCTCCAAACTGAACAGGACCTCCATCAAACTTTTCAAACTATTTGTGAAGAGATCTATTCCCTGTCATGTGCTTGGAGCATCCACTGTCCACAATCCAAACATTTCCATTCTTGTCATGTAGATGTCCCTGCACATAAGGTGAAATGATTAGTTACTATTGGAAACCCAAGCCTTGTTGGTCTTGGGCTCTTCCAATGCAGATGATATAATTGAACCAAAATGTATGCATGGGGCTTCAATTATGGTTTGAGAAGAAGAGGGTTGGGCTGTAACATCTTTTCTGATCTTCCATTCCATCCCATAGTTTATCAGTGTAGATGAGCCTAAAGAGGCTTGAGCAGCATGACTTCCTTTCGAGGCTTCTTTCTTCTCCGAAGAAGTTATCACCACCTTTTCTTTTGAAGCAGTCTTTTTCTCAGAAGGTTTCAAAGGATTCTTTTTGTTCCTTTGTTTGTTCTTTAGCTTATCTTTTGAAGCTATTTTCCTTTCGGAAGCATGAGTTTCTTCCAAAAGCAACTTGACTTCGGAAACAAGCTTTCCTTTCCTTAACACTTGGACCATGTGGTAAGGTCCAAATGTGAAACCATCCTTGACTCATTTCTTAACATTGGTTGCATAATGTGTGATTGCTGGATTGTAGTAATAATCTTTAGCCATGTGGTTATGCAGACCACAGATTATGCACTCAATGGTATTCTTGATGGGGCATGTGGGATGTTGTTTCTTGCACTTCTTTTCTTCTTCAATAGCCTTCCCCTTCAACTTTTGATACCTCATCTAGATAGGAGTGCTGGTACTACACTCTTTTCCAGAATTAGGCTTTCCAACCACTTGGAATCCAGCTGAGATGAATACACCCTTTTGCGTTGGGTCTATCTTCATCTTTGTCTCAACCACCTTCTTGGCAGTTTTTCTTAATGCCCTAATTTTGTTCTTTCTAGCTTTGATGGTTAAGGGTTGATCAGTTGTGGGAATGAGGTTTTCTACCTTATACTTCCCTGTTGTGGTCTTCATCATTGCATCATTCTTCTGCTCTTTGGGTAGTGGGTCAGCAGTTGGAACCTCTTGCTCATCATTACCACATCTTGGCTGTCTAACAGACATAAAGTAGTGTGGTGGAGCAATTTCATTGGTTCCCAACCCACTTTTGTTTTGATAGCACACCTTGGAGTGAGATGATGATGCAATGATGGTGTCGAAGTTATGCTCTTCAATGGCATACTTCTTTACTTTAGCCTCAGCTATTACTAGCTGGGCTTGAGCCTCAGTCAACTTGGATATTAGATCTTCTACCTGAGCCCTGTAGTTTGAATGTTCATGTTTTAAAGAGGACACATTTTTCTCTAACTCTTCTATTTTGAGTTTATAGTCAGATTCTGCTCTTTTAAAATCAGATTTTAGGATATTTAAAGACTCAATACCAGATCTAATTTCCATGTTGTAGTCCTGATACAATTTAACCTTAGCAATACAGGCTGGAGTACAGAGGTGTTCATATACCTTACTGTCTTCAATTCCAGCCATGAGAGCTTGAGCAGGTATGACATCATGTACCATGAAGCTCCAATCAACTTCTTGAGCAACAGCTACAGTTTGTTGCTTAGTGGATTTGGTTACAGCTTTAGGGGTAGTAGGATGTTGGGAGGCTTGAGTTGCTCCAGGATTAGATTTAGGAGCTTTGTATTCCCTTGCAAAGTGACCAAGCTGGTTGCAATTGTAGCACTTGGCCTTTGTCTTGTCAAACCCAAATTTGTTGTTGGTTGGGTTCTGAGGGAAATGCATTCCAGTTCTTTTGAAAAACTTCTTTGCTCTGTAGGCCATGAGAGCCATTTGTTGGACAATATCCATGTATTCAATATCATCTGGGCTGAAACACTCTAAATCATCGAAACAAAATTGAAAATCTCCAGAGTGCTCACTCCCTGAAATAAAAGCACAACTATCCAGGAAAGAATTTTGTTAAGCCTGTTGAGACCTGGGTGTGTCAGGGAATGTAATGTATGGCCCAGAAGAAGATGATGGTTGTTGGGGGTAGTTCAGGTACAACTGGGGCTGGGGAGTTCTTGAACCTTCAGCAACATGTAGAGCATTGCTAACAGGAAGGTTCAAGGATCTATTCATCATATGGCTTTTCTGAGTTTCCATCTCCATACGGTATCCATCAAAGATTCCATATGGTTCAGTCATGGTGAGAGTGTTGAGATTCTTAGTTCTCTTGATTGAGACATAATAGAAAGTCCACTCATGAGGAAGTGCACTCGTGAATTTTCTTACTATGTCTTTCTTCTCAAGAACCACTCCGATAGACTGAAGAGAGGTGATCAAGTCCATGTACCTGAAGTATTGTTGGCTCAAGGTCTTACCAACAATATATGTGAAGTTCTTAAACTTTTGCTTCAGCACATCTTTCTTGGACTCCTTGGATTCAGCAGAACTAGAGTACATCAGCTTCAAAGCATCAAAGAGCTCTTTGGCTGACTCGCATTGCTTAAAGCCTACCATTATGGAGTTTGGTATAGCCGTAAGCAAAACAGTCATGGCTTTGCAATCAATGTCTGTCTTCTTGAAGTCTTCATCAGAGTAGTCCTCAACGGCCTTCTCAATCATGGCACCAATACTAGTTGGGGATTCCATCTTTGGTTGGTATGGACCATGAGTAACTAATCTCCACATGCGGCTATCTTGATACTGATAAAGCCTTTAATATGTTTGCACCAGGTTCCAAAGTCATCAGGAGTGATGATAAGAGCCTTGGTCATGGTTCCCATCTCAGACTCAGAAAATTTTTGGTTAAGAACCATTTGAGTGAAGTGAGTGAGTGTGAAGAAAGCAAGGGTGATTTGGGATGGTAAGATCTCACAATAAAGAGACTAAAAAGCTCTGATACCAATTGCAAGATCAGTGTTTGTCTCTCAACACAAGATTATCTCACAAACTCACTTAAAGTCACTCAGGTTTGATGAAGCAGAATCTCTACTAAGTTCACAAGTAATATAATAAGTTAATGAGAACACAAGAACACAAGAGTGGTTTTCAAGATACTTGTATATATTACTTCTCAACTCAGCTTTACCTGACTCTTGCAAGCAAAGTTACTTAAATTACAATGAGAAACTATATATACTACTATCTACAGCCGGTTATACTTAAAAAACCAGTTGGAATCTACAACTAGACAAATACTACATTGCTAGAAGTAAAGTATCTAAGATAAAATAATATCCTAGATAAGGTAGTCATGATAGGTCCATGACTTACCTTTTGTCATCAACTAAAAGTTGCAACTGTACTAATTGATAATGGGTGAACAGTGGATCAAAGTATGGTCAACTACATAGGCGTGGGAAAGCACCATGTAGTATATCAGAGTTTGTAGCGGACTGTCAAACAGACCATACTTATGTCCACTGGTTCATAGTTGATTCTTCCGAAGCTAAATGGCTTCGGAAGAATAAGTTCTTTTGAGGCCATTTATACTTCAGAAGAAACAACTTCTTCCAAGTCTTCTGCAAGTCTTCAGGACTTTATTCTTCAGAAGACTTTGTCCTTAGGATCTTCTAAGTTGTATACTTAAGAAGGAGAACTACTTAGTCTTGGAAGACTAAGTTCTCTCTTCGAAAGTTCTTCTTACTTTGAGCTTCGGAAGATCTTTGATTTGTCTTCGAAAGAGCAGCTTTGTCTTCAGAAGACTATTTCAATTGTACATCAAAATCTTCTAACTGTTGTTTTGGTTGCACCAGCCTCATATGATCCAACAGTTCGGTTTCAAAATTATTAGGTCGGTCTTAAAATTTACCGGGGGTCGGTGTCAATATTTATTTAGGTTTGGTCTCAACATACATTTAATGGGGTTGCCGTCAAAATTTCCTGGGGGTTGGTAAGAATTTGATTGTATATATACCATTAGAATTAAAATTTTCATGGGTGCGGACGACCCCTTTTAATACAATAGGACTGTCAATGGCTCCAAGTGGGCTAGGATTTTACCATAGTGGGCCTTTAGGTGAGGGTTTCCCCTAAATGTTAACCATTTATTATTACAATAATCGTGTTAACTCTTTATGATTAATCAAATCATTATTTATTTTTGTTGGAATAATATTATTATACATATGTGCAAAAATATGTTATTTATTTATATGTGTAAATTCGTAAGCGAAAAAAAGTTTACACTAGTGTAATTTACACTTACATCTTTTATATTTACAAGATGTAAATATAACTTACAAACTAGTGTAAACTTTTCTATGCTTGCGAATTTACACATATACATAAAATAATATATTTTTATATATGTTTAATGATGTTATTCCAACAAAAATTATTAATTACATAAAAGGTCCCCGTGGTTAGGTATGTTTTCACTTTCGGTCCCTAACTTTGAAAAATTACAGGCTTGGTCCAAGGGTTTGCGAAAACGTTACACAATTTATCCTCAACTTGAATGGGCTGTTGACTTTTTTGTTAACTACGTGTAAATTTACCAAATTGCCCTTGATTATTAATTTTATAATAAAAAAAAACATAAAACAAAAATAGAGACTACTTGGCTAATAATAACTTTAGTCGTCCCCACAAGACCAAGAGCATACCCTCCCCCAAGCAATGTTTTCACGCTTGGTTCGGACTGGCCGGTCTGACCGGGATTCGGTGTTGCTGCCGATCCGATCTACATTGGTTCGTTTTATATCTCAAGAATCGGCCGGTTGGAAGCGATTTGGTGGTCGAATCGAGATTCGGTGAACCGGTTGGCTCGGATCTAAATATGAAAGGTCGTAGACTAATGTTAAAGATCTGAACGGAGTTTGTCAGATCTGCTGCATCAATGTCGGAGTTGCTACAGCAACGAACGCTCGAGCTTCAACATCAATAGAAAGTTGTTGCATCAATGGCTAACATGAGGGATTCTATAACCTTCAATTGATGACTTCTGTGGAGATCTCAAAAAGGGCGGTTATTTTCTTGCACCGGGAGGAGATAGTGAAGATGATATGGAGATGGTATGAAGATGGTATGGAGATGGTGGAGGATATGGTATTGGGAAGGAGGAAATTAAAATGTGATGATAAGTTTACAGCTAATATGTACTATTATAATTAACGCTTTTCAAAAAAGAATTTAATACTTTAGTGATATAGGTACAAATATGTATACATTAATTATTCTTTGGTTTAATACAATAATATTAAATGGTTTTGAATATATATAGTTTAATATGTATGTATTTTATTCAAATTTATAGATCACAATCATATTCTTAAAAGTTCTATCTTTGAAAAATTAAAGTTACTTAAGTACTCATCCGGTTCATAAATTCGGTAAGACCGGTTTGACGGGTCCAACCAGCAAACCAGTAAGACGACCGATTTGACGTCCGATCCAGTTCTGAAAATATTTCCCCCAACCTTGGCGGTTCTCTTCCTCGGCAGCCTACTGTCATCGCTTTACAACCACATTTCAACCGTCGGTCATCTTCCTTGGGCTATAAAATCCACCGGAAAAACAAAAGCCGATAACATACCAGTTGTACAGTTGTAATTCAAGTGGAAAATAGAGGATAACAGTTTCAAATTTGGTTGAATCTAACGAGAATATCAATTTTCCATCATAGGGTTACCACCCACCAGTCCCCTAGTCCTCCACCATCGTTAAAACCAAGAGACCCTGCTACTACCATCACCATCCTCCACTGTCATTTATTCTTCAGTCGATGGCCACCATAACAACTCTAACGACCAAATCAGATGAAAACTTCTACCACACTAAATCAGATCCAAAGTTGTCATTTTTGGATTTGAGCAAACCTTCTTTCTTCAGGCCACCATTGTCAACAACTGTTGCGTAGCCGCCATCAGAAACACCCTTTTTTCACTTGAAACTAGGAGAGGTGATGATGGGGTGTTCTGGTGACGATGAATCGGTGGTGGTGCGGATGGTGGTGGCGTCCCGATGGTTCTAGAGGTTGTGGTGGCAGCTTGGCGATGGTTGGAGAATGATGGTGTCGATGAGAGGGTAGGGTTGGGGGTGGGTATTTGCGTAATTTTATAATATAAATATTATTTTAAATTTATGTTTTAGCTTTTATTGTAAGGGTAGTTTAGGTATTATCAAAAATTAACTGAAAAGTTAATGACCCATCTAAGATGGGGATCAATTGTATAACGTTTTGGCAAACCATTAGATAGACCCTGTAATTTTTCAAAGCTATGGACCGAAAGTGAAAACAAACCTAACCATAAGGGTCTTTCATGTAATTAACTCTAACAAAAAAATAAAGATTTTGATTGATCTTAAAGAGTTAACACGTTTATCGCAATAATAAAAGGTTAATATTTGAACCTTACCTTAGAGTGATTTTGATGGAGGAATTTAGAAAATATATAAAAGGATGAATACAAGAGAAAACTAGGACGTTATTCTAACATGTGGAGTGAGATATCGAGTGATGAAGAGACAGCAAGTTTTGCCGGAATGTGATAGAAAAAAGTGAATAGAGAGCGCATAAGGGGGTTTGGTAAGAGTACCATTTAATCCTACCTTGTAAGGATTTAAACTTTTAACTACTTGGCATATTAAAACTGTTAACAGGAATTACAAAAGTTATTGTAACTTTTTTAAATGGTTATTCATGCATTCATCTACTTCTACTTTTAAACTATATTAACTCTTAATCTATAAATTTATAGGGTTCGAACTCTATATTTTTTTTCTCAAAAAGGTCTTTGACTCCTGAAAGTTATTGAAAATAATTTTTTTATTAATAAAATATTTTTCCCCGGCTAATAATTGAGCTGAGGTGCACAAGACAATTAAAATGAAGATGTCATGAGTTCGAGTCTTAATAAAAGCAAAAATACTTTAGGATGATGAAAAGTTTTCTTGGTCGTGGGTTTTCTCCTGAGAGGTTGGATGTGTGGTCCCGGTAGGACACAAACATGTAGCCCCAATTAAGATAACATTGATCCTCCAAAGCATGGTCGTATATTTTCAGTTCAAAAAGATATATTTAACGTTAATTGCAAATATATCGGCGCCTTTATATATTATATTTACTATATTGGTAAGTTAATACATGTTCCTATGTCATTACGAAATTATCACAAGGTAAATTCTTTTTTATGGGACGCTCAAGAAGTGACTCTAACTTCTTTAAAATGGTTTCGAATAAGTAGTGTTTCTCATCTGAACGTGTCACCCACCCACCCACCCACACACACACACACACACACACACACACACACATATATATATATATATATATATATATATATATATATATATATATATATAAAGAGAGAGAGAGAGAGGAATGGTCATGAGAAACCATTATCGATTAAGAAAATAAACAAAACTAAAATCAACTTATCACATTCTTAGGATTTGTGCCTATGCTTCAATTGAATCTGGGTTAAATATAAATTAATTTCATTCAACCCGAATGTGTAGTTTGTAACGAAAGAAAACAAAATCATATCAACTTAAATAATTTTAGATGAAAACAATTAAAATTGAAATAAAATTATGACATCCGTTACCAAAACAGATGTGTTGACCGTTGGCTTTGACTTTTTAACTTTGAGTTGGACTAAATATGGACTTTGACTTGAAAATTGACTTAATTTTGACTTGAACTTAGAAAAGTACATTACACGTGTGTAAACATGTTAAGTTTTAAAACTGTGTATTATGGGCCTAATATGTACTAATAGATCTAGGATTGGTGATAGAGGGACGCTCACCAAACTAGATGTATTATGATGATTTGTGCTTTGGATTTGATTTATGATTAACAAAACCTAAAATATTAAAACTTACGTTAAAAATGCAACAAAAATCAGCATCAATGGATTTTGCCTAAAGTTTACTAAATAGATTTTATTTAATTTAAAAAATAGAAATTAAATAATTTATATTACATATAATAATCCGTTGGAATTCTATTAACACGTAAAATTTAAAAACGCAAAAACTGAACGACGCTTAGATCAGGACAAGACGAAATTAGACTAAACGGGCCAAGGGCCCGAGAGGGGCCCACCCCCTCCCTTTTGCGACTACAAACCCTTAAAAAAGGGGGTTCCCCTTTGATTTTTCCTTCATTCTTTTCATTCTCTACTCATTTTCTCCAAGTTTTCTCTTTAGAGAAAACTCTAATCGTCGTTATGTTTCTTATTGTTCTTCTATCATCATCGACATCTAGTTCATCATCAACATCAATTTTAGTATCGTTTCTTCATTCAAGATTGGATTTTGGTCAAGTCTTGATCATCTACACTTTTACCAGTAAGAAAACTGTTTATTTTGACGATTTTAGTTTCTATTGTTTATGTTCTTGATGATTTTCATCATCAAACATCTAAAACATCAACTAATATTCATATATTCTTCGTATTGTGCTTTGGATCGTGAAGGATTACATGTTTTGAGACTTAGATCGCTACGTGCGGGTAAAATCCTAGTTTTACACTTTCTTTTATAATGGTATTCGTTTGATTGTAATCTGTAGATCTCTGGTCCTTGTGCAAAATTTAGGAAAATCTTTTTCTTAAAATTATCTAAGGATTCATAACATTATGTTCAAACTTGGATTAACGTGGAAAGGAATTAAAATTTTAGTGCTAATCAACAAGAAACGCGAACCGAATCAATAAATCATAGCTACTCAAATTGGAATCATAAACTATGATAACATAAGGGTCTAATACAATGGATAGAAAAAATGGTCCACAAAATAAGCGTTCATTTAGGTCTCGGGTCAATAATGGTTAAAAATCATGGTTTGGGATACAAATGACAAGGTTAGGATTTTGGATAATTTGCTGTTAGAAAAATAATATGTTTTGCATAGGTCGTCACTTGATGGTACGGAGTTCAAATGGGAAAAAATTTATGTCTTAAAATAATTTTATAGATTCCTCTAACTAACTCAAATGGTCTCACGTCAATCCGACATTGTTCGGTCCTCCAAACGCAATAAATAAAATCAAAGGTCAAAGCTGTTAAATTCGGGTAGAATGTTGGTCTGTGTTCCTAAGATCATACCTCCCTCATACTTTGTCCAATTGATGTGATTATTTACCTTAATTTTAATTTAAGGTCTTAGTTTTCAAATGATGCCTTAAAGGCGACGTTTCACTATCGCTTTGATCTCCTAGCAGCCTATGCAAGATCGATGCGCGATCAGCTCTACAAGCTAAAATATATTTTTATAAACTTAAATGTTAAGATTTAGAATTAATTAACAAAAAAAAAACTTAATAATTGGGTTCAAGGACGGATTCTAAGATGTTTAAGGATAAGGTCATGTAAGGTTAATTAATCATTAAACTTGGGCTAATGAACGTTCATTTTGAGACGGAAATAACAAAAGCACACGATAAGGATTTGGAAACTTTAATATATTGCAATTGCGAAACATAAGGAAGGACTTTGAACTTGGAATAATAAACAAACAACATTTTTATTAAAATAAGTAGATGGTTGGACATTAAGGACTGGACTACGAGGATTACATCCAATTAGGTATTCTCGACCTTTAGTAATCATTTTTTTTGTTATCTATAGTTACTTGATATACTTGTTGTGGATATTGGATTGTTCTATCATGGAGGTGAATTTCACGGCCCCTTTCGATATGTTTTACTTGGAGGAAAAGCATGCGTAAAGTTTTTGGACTGTGTCGTACTAAAGTTATTTTGGACTTGGATCAGACTGTCGTGTGTGGTTTGAGTCATATGATTGAGTCTAGATTCCCTTCATGAGTATTTGTGTTTATTTTGGACTTGGATTGCACTATTTTATGAAAAGGTGTTGTTAGTACTAATTGGTTGACGCCCTACCTTTGTTGTCAGTATGCTAATTAGGATTGACGTGGTCTGTGTGTGCTCTAATCCGGTTATTTGGACTCGGATTGGTCATGAGGTTATGTTTAAATATATGACTTCTATATTCGCATACACATGTATTTTATACATGACTTACACGATATCATATTTTGTACATGACTTATACGACAACATATTTTGTAATTATAAACCTGTGAACTTACCAACGTATGTTGACTTTTTAAAGCATGTCTTTTCAGATAACAATGTTTAAGGACTTGGGCAGAGGGTACTTTAGACGAGACCGCTCCTGCAAAAGCAATAGACATATTAGACTATTAGGATTTTGTTTACTGGATTGCATTATATGTTCGTTTGGAAATGCCCCTTGTTTCGATTTGTGTTCGTACTCTGTAGTTTCGTATTAAAACTTTTGGATTATTTGTGCATTTATGAAATAACGCTATGGTATTGATTGTTCTTGACACTTGTTTTATTGTGTCAAGCGACATCATGATCCATTGACGAATAATTCCTTTGGCTACCGATGAGGATGTGACAACAATGGGCCATCATAGATTAATTTAACGGAGAACCATTACAAGATTGCAATTGATTACAATGAATATAATCCTGCTCAAATTATGTTCTCTATCACACAAAGTTCCTTTTTATCTCACACACAAGCTCAATGAACAAGTGGTTCGCATAAAATTACATGAGAGAAATGTTGGGGACTCTCGTCTCGCTTTACACTTTTCAAAAATATAACAGTTGACTTGAGGATGCATTCATTGAGATTCAGATGTCAGGATATAAAATACATGGTAAAGATAATTTATTATACGACATGACCAGATAGGTTACTTAGGTAGCATCATATTGATGTGAATATTGAATACTTACATTTTGGACAGACACCCCTCAAATAATTTAAAAAGAATTGCTAACAAAATACATATCATGTGTAGTGTGCTCTTCTAGCAAAGTAACCTTTATGTCCTCAAAAATATCTTTTATTTTTAGAAAAATATCCAATGGATATATGAAAACATATCAATCTCTATGTGAACATTTTAGTAATTTATTATCTTAAAAGAAGCATCTTTATACGGTCATATGTGAGTTTCTCAAGCTACCTGAATGTGGCATTTGCTCGATATATAAAATGTTGTTCTTTGACATTATGAGGACAATAGTTGGGCATAATGTGAAGTCTAGTGAGAGGCGTATGTAATTGATATAAGATATGCATTTATTAGAGAGTGGAAAGGTGCTTGATTTAAAAGTATCATACTTAAACGTAGCACATCTCATAGATATCACAAGACATGGTATTGCATTTATAAACACATATGCTAGTTAAATATAGTTTTAATCCAAAACGTGACACTTTTTTTTTCTTCACTAAGTTTTTATCCCTTTGGGTTTTTTAGAAGGATTTTTAATAAGACGAAACAACTTATTCAATAGAATCATTGTACCTTATATGTCCTAAAGTTTATTTAACAATCATTGTAAAGTATATTGTTAATTATATATATACGAGTCATGTTGTATTTTTTTTTCTTAGCTATTGTTTTATCTCAATAGATTTTCTTAGTAAGGTTTTTAACGAGACATCTTCACAAGCGTTTCAAAAAATAAGTTGATTTTTGTAAGAATCAAGACATGAAAGTGTTTTATCGGAAAAAACATTAAAGTATCCACAACCTATCAAATGCCAAATGTTTAGTAACAATATCATGACGGTATAATAATTACGAGAATCCTAATACCTATATCATTGAGATCACCAAAACCAAGAAACCCTAGAAACTATGAGTGCGACATTCTCATACGTGTTCAAAATCGAACTGCAGTGAAGCGCGGGTTATAATCCGCTAGTATATATGATGTATGTATTTGATATGTAATATCAATAAAATAAATCAATTTCTACTCTCTTTCTTGTTTATGTCAAATAGTATATATTTATTAATTTTTTTATTAATTAACTACAAAACTTTTGTACCTTGAAGTTCGACAATAAAGTTCTCATTTATAAACTTTTAATAATTACGTTATAGTCTCATCAACTTTAATTAAACATACAATATACATTTATTAACATATCATTATAAAAACTTATTATAAACTTTTTTCTTTAGTGTTTAGCCCTAAAGTTTCATTTTCCCGATCAACTTTAATTAAACTTATAGCATAGAGATGATTTTAATCAATTTTAACATGCTTTTCAACGTACATTTTATTTAAAGCACAAATATACAAATAATTAAAACTACTTCACGATTTAGCTTTTTATATAAATTGATACGGATTATCCTTCTCATGATCATGTGATAAAATTCCA
>CM046426.1:31008714-31376709 GCA_025506505.1 Flaveria sonorensis | reverse complement strand
TTCATGTCCTATAGCACAACAACCTCAGCCCTACCTGAGCCTCAAACCATCTCCATCACAATCTCAACATCATCACAGCTCTTCACACCAGGAGTTGTTGACTGGAGCAGCTACCAGATGATCTTTCTGGTTTCAATGAGCAAACTATCTGCTGGTGCTGGTCAACATGGTGGTGAACATCCTTTTGGAATCTTGCTCTCGGGCCCTGGAGTCTACTGAGGGTTCCTGCTCAGATGCTCATCTTCACAGTAACCCAGATATCTTCTGAGGCTAAAGCCAAGTTATTATGTTCTGAATCATGCATAGCTGCCTTTGTCTCTATTAGAGAGGCAAATGTAGCTTTAATCAGTCAAATCTTGAGCTTGAGAAAACTATTTCCAAAAGAAAAGATGAGTATGTGTCTGCTTAATGACAAAGATGATGAGATTTACAAGCTTAAATGCCAACTTAATGATGAAAGGCTAAGGTAGAGGTCATACTCGAGAACACAGAAAGTCTCAAAGAGACACTTGCAGCTACCCAAGTTGAGTGTGACCGATGGGTAACATCCTGCAAGGGATTTGAAATGCTTCTCAGCAAGCAAAAACAGCTTCAAATGTGAAGTTTGGAATAGGTTACAATCATACTGCACCACTACTGATTTTACTTCAAATCAATAGTAAAATCTGAAGGTGAAAGTAATTTCCAAACCACATCATCATGTGATTCATCCTCAAATGATAATACAAAATTAGAGGATGAAGTCAGTGTAAGATCTCAGCAAATCAATTGCCTGATGGTTTAAATGCTGATAAACACATGAAGCTGAGAAATTCAGATGTTGTTCCTCAAAGTACTCCAAGTACTGAAGGGCAAGTCACAACATCTGAAAAGCATTTCAAATCTGATGAAATAAAGGATTAACAACTGCTGAGGAATCTATCATACGGTCTTTCAGGACGGATAGAGAACAGCTGAAGAACAAGTCTTCAGTTGTTACCGATCCTTCAGTACTTAACACAAGTACTGAAAGGAGGAAAGTACTGAAGATCACACCTTCAGTAGTTTCCACTTCAGCAGTTGATCAATCCAAGATGAAGAATAAGCCATGTGAAATAGTGGTAAATTCAATCATCTATCTGATGAATGCTGGTACAAAAAGGGTTCCAAACTCAACAGAGATAAGCTCATTAAAGAAGAAATAAATAAAATGAAAAATGAGTTTGAAACCAAGTTTGTACCACAGTCATCTAAACTGATAAACCCAAGGCCTCACCAAAATCCAAAAAGAAGGATGGGGTTTATCAGAAAACAGCTGATAGTGTTCCTCATGATAACATCAGACGAAGTCTGTGAATTTCAAGAAGGAGGAAATGGTGGGTCACAGGAACTCATCAAAAACAAGTACTGATGTGTCAAATGAGCTGAAGGCTTTAGCAACAAATCAGACACAACTTGTTATGATGGTTCAGCATTTGTTGGGGAGAGTTAACCAACTAGATGCACCTGTGATCAAACCACTGAAAAGGAAATCCAAGCCCAAATCTAAGAATTCCATTTCAGCACCATCTCCACCTTCATCAGCTGTTAATCATGAGAAACAAGTTATGGTTAAATCTGTTGATGAAAACATACCCAAAACCAAAAAGGTTTGGGTCTCTAAAGCTAACTAGTTTCTTATGATAAATGCAGGGTTCTTCAGCATGCCAAAGAAGCATCTGGTATGTAGACAGTGGAGGATCTATGCATATGACTGGGAGCAGTTCTCTTCTTAATGACTACTCTCAAGGAAGAAGGGATTTGTCTCATTTGGAAATGATGCTAAGGGTTACATCATCGAAAGGAATGATTGTGTCAAATGGAGAAATCAGATTTGATGATGTTAACCATGTGGAGAATCTCAAGTATAATCTACTGAGTGTCAGTCAGATGTGTGATAAAGGGCATGTTGCACTTTTCACAAGCCAGAACTGCCGGATTCTGTCTTCCAAAGTTCTGAGGCTGATTGACAAGGTATTGGATGAACATACTCTCCTGAAGGCCAACAGGATAGGAAGAGTATATGCCTTGGATTTGTCAAAGAAGATTGATTTAAAAGGTCATCCTTGCCTGTTCTCCAAGGCCTCTCCTCAGGAATCTAAACTGTGGCATAGAAGGCTGGGTCATGTTAATCTCAAAAACATGAATCAGCTGATCCACAAAGTTTAGTAGAGGTCTACCAATAAAGGAGTTCCTCTGTGATGAAACCTGCACTGCTTGTTTAAAAGGAAAACAACACAAAGTCTCATTTCCTCCTATAGAAGAACCAAAGTCCACTGCCTGCTTGCAATTACTGCACATGGATCTCTTTGGTCCTGTGAGAGTAATGAGCATGGCAAAGAAGAAATACTGTCTGGTAATTGTGGATGATTACTCCAGATTTGTATGGACCTTCTTCTTGCATTCAAAGGATGAGGCTGCTCAGACAATTATTAACTTTGTGTTGTATGTTGAGAAGCAGTATTCCCTATCAGTCAAGTGTATAAGAAGTGATAATGGAACTGAATTTAGAAACCATACACTTGATGATTTCTACCTTTCAAAAGGAATCAAGAGGCAGTATAGCATCCCAAGGACTCCAGAACAAAATGGAGTAGTGGAGAGAAAGAACAGGACCCTAATTGAAGCTGCAAGGTCCATGTTGGCTGACTCTGGTTTGCCACTGACCTTTTGGGCTGAAGCTGTCAACACAGCATGCTATGTGCAAAATAGAGCTTTAGTGAATCAGAGTTGATGAAGACTCCTTATGAAGTTCTACATCATTTGGCTCCTCTAATTTCATTCTTCAGAGCATTTGGGTGTCCTTGTTACATTCTCAACACAAAGGATCAACTCCAAAAGTTTGATTCTAAGGTGGATGCAGGGTATTTTGTTGGGTACTCATCCACTTGCAAGGCTTACAGAGTGTTCAACTGTAAGACAAAGATGGTTGAAGAAACCTTGCATGTGAAGTTCAATGAATCTCCTAAGGACAAAATCCCACAAAACCCTGTGGAGTTGTTTGATCTGGACATACTGCAATATGTTCCTTATCAGCCTCCAGCTGTTGCAGATCATGTGAATTCATCACCTTCTGCAGCTAGTCATCCATCTGGTGGTACTGATGTTCATGATGATCCCAGTACTCACCTATTCAAGTTTAGTGATCAACTGCCTGAGTCTACTCAACTTGATGTTCCTGTAGCTTCAGTAGCACCATCCACAACAAATGCTGATGAGATTTCTGAATCCTCTACTTCATTTGATATGCCATCTAACACTTGGTTTCAAGAATCTGGATCAACATCTGTTGCTGCTGAGCGTGCTACAAACACTTGCACAGATCTCATAGTGCATCAAGAGCTGAAGAATCACCCAAGTCTCAAATCATTGGTGATATCAATGCTGGTGTCTCAACTAGAAGTCAATTGTCCAACTTCTGCTTCTATGCTCTTTTCATCAGTCAGCAAGAGCCAAAGAACTATCATATTGCATTAAGAGACAATGGATGGGTTGATGCCATGCAGCTTGAGCTTCTTCAGTTCAAAAAGCAGCAAGTGTGGGAACTGGTTCCTCTACCCCCAGGTAAGTGTGCAATAGGCACTAAATGGGTGTTTAGGAATAAAACAGATGAAAATGGGCAAATTGTCAAGAACAAGGCCAGACTGGTTGTCCAGGGTTTTCACAAGAAGAAGGTATTGATTATGATGAAACCTTTGCCCCTGTAGCCAGACTGGAGGCAATTAGATTGTTCTTAGCCTATGCTGCATTCCACAATCTTAAAGTTTTTCAAATGGATGTCAAAAGTGCGTTTTTATATGGTAAAATAAAAGAAGAGGTTTATGTGTGTCAACCACCAGGTTTTGAGGATAATAAACATCCTGATTGGGTGTATAAACTTGATAAGGCTCTTTATGGGTTGAAACAAGCTCCTAGAGCCTGGTATGAAACACTGTCAAATTTTCTTCTTCAGAATAATTTCACTAGAGGCTCCATAGATAAAACTTTGTTCATTAAGAAAGTGGGTCAGCATAAGCTCCTTGTTCAAATTTATGTTGATGATATTATTTTTGCTTCCTCTGATCCACAGTTGTGTGATGCATTTACAAAGTTGATGCAACAAAATTCGAAATGAGTGCCATGGGAGAATTACAGTTCTTTCTAGGTCTGCAAATCAAACAAAAGGCTGATGGAACTTTCATTCATCAGTCAAAATACACAAAAGTCTTTTGGCAAAGTTTGATTTACAACACTGTAAGCCCTGTTCTACTCCCATGTGCAGCACCACACAACTGGATGCAGATCAGAAAGGTAAAGCTGTTGATGAAACACTTTACAGATGTATGATTGGGTCCTTGATGTACTTAACAGCTTCTAGACCAGATATTATGTTTGCAACTTGTGTTTGTGCTAGATTTCAGGCTGCTCCTAAAGAGTCCCATTTGATTGCAGTCAAGAGGATCTTTAGATATCTGCAAGGTACTCAATCTCTAGGTCTTTGGTATTCCACTGGGCACTCTTGCAAATTAGTTGCTTTTTCTGATAGTGACTATGCAGGGTGTAAATTAACTAGAAAATCAACTTCTGGTGGATGTCAATTCCTAGGCAACTGTTTGGTTTCTTGGCAGAGTAAGAAACAAACATCTGTTGCTACATCCACTGCTGAAGCCGAGTACATTGCTGCTGCAAGTTGTACATCTCAGGTACTCTGGCTTCAGAATCAATTACTGGATTATGGCATTACAGAGACTAAGACTCCATTACTAATGGATAGTGCTTCAGCTCTTTGTATCGTCAAGAATCCAGTCCAGCACTCTAGGACCAAACATATTGAGATCAGACACCATTTTATTAGGGATTGTTTTGAAAAAGGTCTGATTGATCCAAAGTTTGTTCCTAGTGCTGATGAGCTTGCAGATATATTTACTAAGCCTTTGGACAGTTCAACTTTCCAAAACCTAGTGTTAAGGCTTGGTATGCTGCAGCTAGAATAAGTGACAACTACTGATGATCTCAGTGAACAAGTACTGATGAGCATTCGTATACTACTGTCACAAATAAGTACTGCAGTTCTTTTATCCTCAGTAGTTTTCACAACTACTGAAGACTAAATTACTTAAAAGTACTGAAGTACTCATCTGTTGAACAGAACTAATGTGGTTACAACTACTGATGTAGTTACAACTGCTGATGTCAGAATAACAGATAAGTACTGATGACCTATGAAACATCTGAAACTCAGACAAAGTCTGATGAAGTGTTGAGGTCAGAATGAAACAGCTGATGAGCTAAGAATTGACGACAACAGCTGATGAGAAAATTTTCTCTTCAGTTGTTTCTACAACAGCTGCTTCACTTACAACTGAAGCCAAACCATGTCTTCAGTAGTTTCACAACTACTGATGACTAACACCAAGTCTTCAGTTGTTACAACACCTGAAGCCAAAACCATGTCTTCAGTAGTTTCACAACTACTGATGACTAATACCAAGTCTTCAGTTGTTACTTCTGAAAGTTAAAACCAGGTCTTCAGTTGTTTTCAAACAACTGATGACAGCACCAACACTTTCAGTCGTTTTATATCAGCCTTTGTCTTACCCTATAAATACCTAACCTACTTTCAGACGTTTCATTAGCCGTTTTCCGTCCTTTCTCTCTCACCAATGGCGACCATGAAACTCAAACCCAGACACAACTGTGTTGCCTACCTCTCAAAATCGGCCTTCTGGAACAAATTTGATAACGCCATCGATCTTATGGTAGATTCCCAGTACCGAACCGCGTTTCTTCTGAATCCTACCATATACCCCGATTCCCTAAGCCAGTTCTGGACCAACGTCTCCGTGCAAACTAGTGAGAATGATAGCCAAATCACTCTCCAGTCGTTGGTCAACCAGAAACAGGTGGTCATCACTACGGACATCATTCGACAAACCCTAGATCTACATGATGCCACCTGTGTCACAGAATACCCGAAAGGCACAACCGATATGTCTTTCATCAACAACGGGTATGAAGGAGACTTAAGTGCTACCACCATTATGAAGAAGCACTTCCATGATGCTGAACGTCTTATCTTCCACATGGTGAATGTCTGCCTTGCACCAAAACCTCTTCATGGGATCAAATGTCTTCCCGATGGCAACAGGTATTATACTCTATCTTTGAACGCCAAACTTTAAATTTTTCTGAGATAGTGTTTATGGAACTAAAGGATCTGGCCTTGAAACCTGTGGCAAACAGATGGATATTATATCCCAGGTTTCTCATGGCCATAATTTTAACACAGCTAAAATCAGACGGCCTTGTTGGCCTTGGAGTCCCTGCTCCGGCTGTATTGCCTGAAGTATACTCCAGGCACAACTCTGACCCTACAATGAAAGGGGCTGCCCGGCTGCTCAAACCCAAGCAGCGGGAACCCACAGCCTCCACTTCCAGATCCAAAGTCCCCACCAAACCCAAACCAAAAAGCCCAAAAAGGCTACTCAGGGAGATGAGTCCCCTGAGGATGCCCCTGTAACACCAATACAGGAAACACTTACTGGTTCTAACCCCCCAGTAGTGTCCAAGACTCCACCAACCGTAGCCGCTCAGGCATCCTCTCAACAGGATCCTGATGCAACCAAAATTGGGGATACCACAATGCTGGAACCTATCTCAATTGAGAAGGTTACCATTGAAGAGCACCAGTCACCCCGGGTGCAATCTGCTTCAACCCTATCTCCAAATGCAACCGCCCCTCAAAGCCCAACATTTATTGTTGCACAAGTGTTGAGTCAGCTGCATTCCTCTCCTCCTCCCCAGACACCAATTACAATGGGGAGAACATCTGAGGAAGAGGACCAAAATGCTGCTGATAGCCCACAGCACAGGGGTTATAATGTTCAATCTCCCCGTGTAGAGGAGGAGGTTAGAACATCTGGTGAGGCTGCCACTTCTACTGATTCAGCAAATGAACAGGATGAAGTTGGTAACATCTCTAAGACCTCACCAGAGGCAACTGCCGATGAAGGACTCAGTCCTGAGGCAGGAAGTCCCCAGAACCAAGAACAAGGGGCACATGCTACAACTGATCTACACTCAGGGCATGTACATCCTGATTCAATCAGGAGGTCAGGTGATTCAGCAAAACTGATGATGACCTGGGCTTTTTCTATGATGTCTTAGCCCATAACACAATCCTTGAGGCTGAGGTGAGTAGACTCAAAGAACTGCTTGCCAAAATGTCTCAGGATCAAAGTCCATCTGCCCCAATAAACCCACAGATGGCACCTTCATCTGAAGGTTTCCCAAACACTCCGCCACTTCACTCAACTGAGCCACCAGCCACTGTTGTTGGCACCACCTCTCAGGGACAGAACCCCTCTGAGCAGATGGTTGCTACATTTCAAACTTCCTTACCTCTCATCACTCCCATCATCAATGAGATTGTACATAAAGCCATTGATGAGAGGATCTCCTCGACTCTAAAAACACTTGTTGATGATGCTGTGCACAAGAAGCTTTCTGCCATTCAAACCCCTGAACCCAATGCACCCAAAAGGGGGAGTCTAAGGTAGTGAAAGAAGGAAAGAGAAAGAGAGTGGAAGAGGATAAACAACAAGAAAAAGAACAGGAAAAACAGCTGATCACATACAAGAGAAAGAAAAGTGCTGGAACTCAAAAGCCTGATGAAGAGAAATCATTGGAAGATCTGATTAAAGAAGCTGATGAAGCTCACAGCAGATCAATGGACAAAATAATAGATCAACTCTTCAGACAGGGCTTTGATACAGCCACATTAGACACTGAGATCAGAAGGCTGGAGATTAATGAGATACAAGAAAGATGGGCCAGTTATAGTGTAATGGAAAGGGAGAGGTTGGAGATAATGATCCGGTTTTTGCAAAATACTTGGGAAGATCATTAATTGAGATTAAATCATGGACCAGAGACAGTATTCTGGCAATAACCACCAGAATCTGTGCTTCTGAAGAATTCAACAAGGGGTTGATTATAGAAGCCTTAGACGAAGCAGGTGCTGGGAAGAGAACTGATATGGCCAAGCTTTCCAAAGCCAAACTCACCATAAAAATGCTAGATCAGCCTTCCCAAACTCCCTCTCAAAAACAACCAACCCCACAACTCTCCAAATCAACTCAACCCTCAAAACCAACTCCCTTACCCCAAAAACCACCTCAAACCACATCCAGTGATGCACCCAGAAGGAGGAGAAGGGTGTTGAGGATGGAAGAAGAAGAAGAAGAAGATGATGAAGAAGATAGTCTGCCAATCTCTGCTGTTCTAAAATTACCTGAGCCCAGAAGTCAACAAATGATAACACCAGACTTTCAGAGGCAAATGGTGAAAGTTAAGATTGAAGAAGAAGAACAACAGAAACAGCACGATGAGCAACTTTTGAAGATGATTGACAAAGAGTTTCCTCAGTCATCATCTATACAAGCCATGAAGAAACATGCTCAAAGGCTGTATGCTCTCAGGTATACCTTTCAATATCAAAAGGAGAGAGTAAGGATTTGGCCAGACCCCAGGGTTAGTTCTAGAATTCATAAGAAATCCATACCAAGTAGATACAATGGCCAAGTGAGAAAGACCATAGATGCTGCTATTATGTTGGCCATTGTAGTCTCACCCTGGGAAATACTTGAAGACTTCAAGAGAGCCTACAAGTCAAAGATGACCCCTCAAACTCTAATGGAGAACAAAATGGTCAAGAAGGGGTTGTTATACAAGAGGCTTGAAGAGATCAAGAAGAATGAACTCCAGTTGTTATTAGAAGGGACTCACCCAGATGAGTTTGCTTACAGAGAGATAACAACTGTTGAGTTGAAAAATGGAAAGACGATAAAGTACTTATCAGAGTACTATGGCCCAGAGTTCTTCTTCGAAGGAGAAGCAGAAGAACTCACTAAGGAGGAACAAGTTGTTCTCCTTGAGGCCTACGTCAGAGAGTCTTATAGACTCATCAATGGGAAGTAGGTTTCATGGTTGGGATAACGGCTCTGTGTCCAGTTCCCCAAGACAGAGTTCCCTTCCATCCTTTGACATTCACATCTACTGAAACCTGTTCCCTGGCCTGTGCTTATCCGATATCTCTAAAGCTGATCAAGAGAGTATTTCTGCCAAGAATAAGTGGGACCTCAATAAGCTTAAAGGTTTTGGCTGCATTGGTTCAGGGGGAGTTTGTTGGACCAAAAGAACCAATGAGCCTGATCAGAAAAACCTTTAAGTCCCACGGACATTACAACAACTGAAGTAGTCTGCAACAGCTGAAGACATCAGCTGATAACAAGGTCTGAAGACAAAGTCTGAAGTGAAAGAGCTGAAGACAAAGTCTGAAGTGAAAGAGCTGAAGACAAAGTCTGAAGTGAAAGAGCTGAAGACAAAGTCTGAAGTGAAAGAGCTGAAGACAAAGTCTGAAGTGAAAGAGCTGAAGACAAAGTCTGAAGACAAAAGCTGAAGACAAAGACTGAAGACCAAGTGTCAGATGATTGTCACAACAGCTGAAGAAGACCTCTTCAGTAGTTGTGATGGTTTCCTTTCAGTAGTTGTAGTTTCTTTTCTGTACTTATAGTTTCAGTAGTTTTATGTTTCTTCGTGTACTTAGAATAATCTGAGATGTTCTCAGTTGTTGTGAACATTCTCAGTAGTTTGCTTACTTTCAGTAGTTTGTAATAATTCTGTTAGATGTCACTATCAAGTGACATCAGCAGACGTCACATTCCTATATATAAGGAATGCTGACCTAATTGTAATCGGTGCAGCTTAGGAAAACCTAGCAGCCGCCACACCGAAGCATGTGTGCATGAATGTTATTATCTCTTTGCAGAAAACCCTATATCTATATAACCGTGTACTGTTCCATTGAATATTTATTGTGTTCTTGCTATATTTGCTTAATTCTTGCTCTAATTCCGCTGTGATTCAACTCTAATTGATCAAACTTAGATCACTGATCCTAACCAGAACTTTTAACAAACTTTATCAAGGGTGATTTGATTTTAAAGTGATTTTGATGATGATGATGATGATTATTTAGAGTCATCAGTCTTTTCTTGAGAATCATGAGATTCATCCTGTTTGTTGGTCATGGAGTCAGGTAAACGAATATAATTATCATTATAAGGTGGACTTACCATAATATATCCTAAACCTGAGGGTCCTTAAAAGCCCTTTGTTGAGCAAGAAGTTCTTCGAACTTCTTGTTACTAACCTGAAACTTCTGAAGTTTCACTTCAGTTTCAGCTTGTAATGATTTTGACTCAGTTAATAAGATAGAGAGTTACTCAACCTGAACTGCCAAAGTCAGTTTTTCTAACATTAATTTGTCTAAATCTATTTGTAATGAAAGTATTTTAGTTGCATATTGTTTCTGTTCAGGTTTTAAACTTTCATTTAAAATGTTTGTTTCTATGACTTTCTTTGACAGTTATCAGCTTGCTCTCTATACCTATTTACCTCATCAATACATGCTTGACTGCAGAGGTTTTCTTTTACCTCTTTCGGGATGTCTGTTAGTTTGTCTTCAATATCAGCCATAAGGGCATGATCTAAAGGTGATGGTATTTCAGCCTCATAGAGGCTCCAGTCACATTCTCCATCCTTTTTGATTATCATTGCAGAAGATGTTGGACGTTGAGTTGGACTAAATTGTGTGATCTGATGTTGAGTTGGTGCATTTGGAATACTGATTGGTGGAGGCACTTGTCTGTTTGAATTAATTCCACTTGAGTGTTGTGCCTGATGAGTGTTTCTATCAACTCTGGGCTGTTGACATTCTCTGGAGAAGTGCCCATAAAGTTGACAGTTATAGCACCTAACTTTGGTTTTATCAAACCAATTTTCTTGTCCATGGTTAAACCTTTATTTCTTTGCAGAAACCTTTTAGACCTGTATGCTATCATGGCCATGGACCATTGTAAATCCATTTCTTCTACCATATCTGGTGGAAGCTCATCTAAGTCCTGTTGGATGATTTGAGATGGAGTCAACTTGCTCCTAAGAATGCTTCAAAACTGGTTGAAAAGGCTGCATAAGCTACCTTTTGCTCTTCACTTTATAGAATAATAGTAAGAGCATCCATAGGTTTTTCAAGTTTGTTTATGTTTGATGTTTGAGGTTTTGACTGTTTGTTTGAGCTAGAATTAAGGGTGATGCTTGCTTTGAGGTGTGACTTCATGTGAAGCATGAACTCCAGTCTTCTTAGACTTGTGTTTGTTGTTGGATGATTCTGGTGCTGAGAAGAATGATGTATCATGAGAATCCAAAAATTCTTCTTCTTCATCTTCTCCAGTGCTTGTGAGGAAAGCACCGTCTGTGTGTTGTGGTTCTTTGAACTTGTAGGCCTCGACATGTCTGATTTGGTTGTTGTTCCTGGATATTTCATCCATTTCTTGTGCTTCAACCTTGGCTACAAGTGAGTCAAGGGATAGTCCCTCCAAGTCCAATGTTGCTTTCATGAGAGACACTGACTGAGTCCAACTCTTAGGCAATGTATGCAACATTTCTTGTTGATTTCAACAGTGTCATATTTAAGTCCATATACTATCATTTTATTGACTAATTGGACATATCTGTGTAATTGTTGAGGAATTGATTCTCCATGGATGTGTGGAAGGTTTTATATTGAGTTCTTAATTTTTCCTTTTTGATCTCTCTTATTTCCACACTTCCTTCACACATGGTGTGAAGAACCTTCCATAGCTCATGGGCTGTTTTGAAATTTTCGACCTGTGTCAAAATTTCAAAAGGCAAAGTCATAGCTAGAATACTGTATGCGTTCATGTCTGTCTTGACCCGCTTGAGGTCATCACCAGCTACACTTTTTAGACTAACTGGTTTCTGTATGTTATAGTCAGGTCCTAAAGTCACTGGAATGTAAGGACCTTCAGTGATTGATGTCCATAGATCTAGATCTTGATATGTAATCCAATTCCTAAACATGATTTTCCATTGCTTGAAATCTGATTTGTTCTTTAACTTTGGGGATTTTAGTCCACTGTTTGAACTCATCAAATCATCAGCCATGTTTGAATGATTTAATTATAACTTAATAATAATTTTTTTAAGTTAAATTTTGTTTGATTAAAATTTTAGTCTGCTGCTAAAATTTAATTAATCCTAATTGTCTTTAGGATTTCTTTGTTAATTTGATAAACTAATTTGTTTTAATTATTTACCAAATAAAGGAATTAAATAATTAATTAATTAATGTCTTATGAAATGTTACTTTCTAGGTCACGATGACAAGAAAGATTGTGGATGATGGGAATATTTGTCCTTTAATGAAAAAGTTAATATTCTTTTTGTAAAAACCCTACAAACAGATTTTGTCTTATGTAAAACAAATTTTTGGATCAAAAAGTTGATTTTGAAACTTTTTAAACAAGATAATTTGTTTTTGATGGTTTTATCAACAACTACAGCAATTCCCGTGAATTGTGTTCTGCAAAAACTAGGGTTTTCCTAGGGTTTTTGCGGTGATGATTTTTCAAAATATTCAACCCGATGGTTGAAAAATGAACAAAATATGTTTTTAGTGAGATTTTCATTAGTTTGTGATGATAATGAACAATCTAAACCTGTTAGATTGTTCACAAAATGATTTATTTTAAAGAAAAATCAATGAAACAGTGTTTAAAAACAAAACCCTTAAAATCCGATTAGGGTTTTAAGGTTTGAATGATGTAAAAAGTTAAAAACCTTCTGTTTAAAGGTTGTTTAACAATGTATGAACAATACCCGTGTATTGTTTGTTGCAAAACCACTAAAAACTTGTGTGGTAGTGTGATGTTCAAGCAAAAATCAACAACACTTTTTCAAAATGCATAAATAATTCAGTAATCATGATGTTTGCATTTAATGAATGTTTATGAGAAGAAGAAGATGAGTTTGATTCTTGAATGTGTGTTTTTGAAGCTAATGAACCACTGAAATCAATGTTGTTGAATGAGAGGATCGAAATCAATGAATGATTGAGCCAAGGCTCTGATACCGCCTGATGAAATCAACTTTACAACAACATGTTGAACATGAACATATTAGAACAATATTCAACATGAACAAGTTGATTCCCCCAAGGATCTTTTCAATATCTCTCAATAATCAACAAACATGAACCATGGTGCGGAAACCCATGATTCAAGTGTATGAAATCAGTGTGTGTATGTGCGTGTTTGTGTGTGTTTGAATGCTAGAAAATAATAATAACTATTTGATTGATTGATTGTTCAAAAGCTTACAAAGGATTAGGGTAGTGTGCTATTTATAGCCTATACACAAAAGCTATATACAATTACTAAACTACCCTTATGTAAACGAATATTACATAAATAATCCTAAGTCTATTTGCTGTCCGCTGTGGATGATTAGCTGTCCACTGTGGATGTTAAGCTGTCCGTTGTGGAAGATACCTCATCCGCTGTGGAGAAGACTTGTCATCCGCTGTGGAATGTTCATCCGCTATGGATTGAACATCCACTGTGAACACTTGTGTGTTTGCTTGTATGTTGTCCGCTGTGGAATGTTCATCCACTGTGGATGAACATCCGCTGTGGACAAGTGTGTTTTCTTGTATGTTGTTCGCTGTGGAATGTTCATCCGCTGTGGACAGTTGTGCGTGTTTGCTTGTCTGTTATCCGCTGTATGTTCTTCATCCGCTGTGGGATGAATGTTCATCCGCTGCACACACTTAGACAGATTTCTTCATCCGCTGCAGATGCTCTTCATCCGCTGTGACTCTTTCTTCATCCACTGCAAACACTTGTTAAAATTTCTTTTATTAGTGTTTGTTATGAATGATAATGATGCTAAAGTGTTAGTAAATGATTGTTGGAATGTTAGAACACATTATGTTTGATATATGTCTGATATGGCAAGCATCATACTTTTATGCATTAATTCTTAATGCACTTGTTGAGTCCAACAGCAACTCTGCGATGCACTGAAGCTCGTGTATGAGGGGCTAAGGAAGCCAAAGAAAACAAGAAAGACCTTATGAAGTAGCAGTTTGAGAACTTTGCCTACAAGTTAGGCTAAACTATGACTCAATGATACTTCAGGTATATTGAGATTGTAGATACTCTCATGAATGTTGGAGTCAAACATAAGAATAGGGACATTGTGAGGAAGTTCATGTTCTCTCTTCCCAGACAATGGACTCACTACTATGTGATCATTAAGAGAACTAAAAACCTCACTAGTCTTACTCTCATAGAGATATATGGTATCCTTAGTGGCTACTAGATGGAGATGAACATGCAGAATCCAGCAAGCAGCTTTTCTAGCAATCAACGGAATTTAGCCCTTCATATGGTTGAAAGGGATAGTAGGGAACCATAACATCATCATATCTCCTACCCTGACAACTCACAAAAGGGTCCTTTTATCACCTTCCCTGAGACACCAAGGAAGAGCTACATCCAAGGAAGCCTATTCCAAGAGACAAGCTCATCTCAAGGCTTTGTGTCTGGTGATGAAAATGGTGTCAACTTTCTCTTCACTCATGAGACTTGGATTGTATCCATCCAAATGATTTGGAGTACATGGAGATAGTTCAACAAATGGCTCTTCTCACTCATGAAGCCAAGAAGTTCTACAAGAGGACAGGAAGAAAGTTTCCCAGCAATGTATCCTGTGGAAAGTTTGGACTGGATAAAAGCAAAGTGAAGTGTTACAACTATAACTAGATGGGACACTTTGCTAGGGAGTGCAAGGAACCAAGGACAAATGGTGGCCAAGCACAATCTAGGCCCAACTACATTAATACAGCTCCCAGATCTAAGAAGCCAAGCCAACCAAAACAACAAGTTGCTATTGCTATTGGAGAGGGAGATTTTGAATGTAGCTTTCAGGTAGAAAATGTTTCTCTCCCAAGCAGCATGATGGCTGACCATGAAGAAGCCAAGGAATAGCTAAAGAGAAAAGGAAATGTATGGATCATTGATAGTGGTTGTTCCAGGCACATGACAGGTAATGGCTCTTTGCTTCAAAACTTTGGAAGAATTAATGGAGGGCTAGTTGCTTTTAGAGGAGAATCAGGTGGTTACATCACTGGAATGGGCAGGGTCACAAATGGTAAGCTCAGCATTGAGGAGGTAAACTATGTCAAGGAGCTTGGACGTAATCTCTTTAGTGTGTCCTAATTTTGTGATCAGAGTCATAATATGCTCTTCACTAAGGATGAGTGCATTGTTCTCAAACCTGGGGTGGTCATTCCTCACGAGCATATCCTACTCAGAGTCCCAGGAAAGGGAACATGTACAAGATGGATTTGTAGGACACCTCCCCATCTGGAGAAGTTTCTTACTTTCTATCTAAAGCCAATAGTGATGAGTCTTTTTCTTTGGTATAAATTTATGTGCTATGTAAACTTTAAGAATATAAATAAACTAATTAAAAATGATTTGGTAACTGGGATGGCAAAGAAAGAGATTATAAGTGATGACCACTGTGTTGCATGTCTGAAAGGAAAGCAACACAAAGTGTCTCATAAGCCAAGGAAAGGAACTCTATCACTACTCCCCTACACTTATTACATATGGATCTCTTTGGCCCTACCAGTATAATGAGTTTAGGGATGAGACCCCTAAGATCTTGAAGAACTTCATTCTGAAAATTGAGAATCATGTGATCATAAGGTTAAAATCATAAGATGTGATGTTGGTCCAACTGATCATTTGAACGTGCTTTTGATGAAGATTTAACACTAAAATCCACAAGATATCACCAACTATAATAGCTTGTGGACCAAGTAATGATGAAATATGAAGACAAATCAAACATAAAACCCATTTGTAAGAGAATTTGTGAAGAATAAGAAGAATAATGCTCAAATATGTGAAATGTAAGCTCCTAGGAATGCATAAACAAAAGATGAACTCAAATCTGTAATAATCAATAAAGTTCCAAGAGTTACACAATGAGGAACAAGGAAACATATATATACTGGACCTAGTTTCCCATGCAGTTTCACATACCACAGAATACAAAACAAGACTAAATTAAACTAGATCCTATTACATTAATATCTAAGCTGTAATAAGCTATACCTAAACAAAAACAAATGGAAAAGGGAATACCACCCTATTCTTGAACATCAATACCTCCCCTAGGGGGTATTCACCTGCCGGGTTTTCGAGATCAGCTCCAGCCTTTGCCTGCTCCATCAATCGGGCCAAGTCTCTAACTTCCGCCTCTAGATCCTCGTGTTCTCGCACACTCTTTTCGAGCTGCTTGATTCCAATCTCATGCCCCTAGCCTTGTTCGCTACCCGCTCAAACAAGCTCGCCTCTGTCTTTTTCTTCTCCAGCTCTGAATTTAATCTAGTTCTCACATAGTATCTTCAGATCTTTGTCACTAAATGAGAATACTTCCATAGGATCAAACAACCTTATCTTATCTCCATCCTTTACCCTCACTACTGCTTCTCCAGTCTGATTGTCATAGAACCATTTCTAAAATTTCTACAGTCTTAAGGCTGTTGATCAGGTATCCTCACTCTGTTGATGGTCTTTGCAGGCTTTAGTTTCAACACAATCTTTCCTTTCCATGTCACACAATCAGGATCTTTCTTTGACCTTCTCCTCTCGGGCTTCATGTATCAAAAAGCTTTAAAGTTGTTCTGAATGCCCTAACAGATCTCGTGCTCTAACATTTCTGCACATTCGCTCAAGCCCGAGTCAAGGAGGGGAATCTCAGATAGTCTCCTTCAATCCCACTTAGGAAGGGTCTTGAACGCCTTCCTTTTGTGCATATATGAGATCCCGCCTCCACGCCTTTTGATCATAAAGATTTTCAGCTTTGCGTTGTATTTCCAGCTCACTATCTTCTTGTCTGTCTCCTTCCTCCTTGGTTATTGAATGTTTTGGAAGAGAGGTGTTAGTTTCTCTAGTTCTTCCTCCTTATAGAACCAGTCCTCTCTGTCTATTTCAACCACATCTCCTTCAACTGAACTCCTCTGAGTCACATAAGTCATTGGCCTCTCATCAACTATATTAAACTCTGGCTCAAAATCATAGTTCACTAACTATTCTTCCACCTCTTCCTCCTCATCAATCAAATTTAGCTCAACATGTCCTTTCTCTTCTCCTTTTCTCTCATCCCTTATCACCTCATTCCTTGTCAGATCAGTATCTAAATCAAAGCCCATATCAATGAATCCACCCTCAAACACCTGATAAGCATTTTCTTTATCACCAACTCCTTCACCACTATCTCCAGCAACACCTCCACCAGCTTCAACACCACCACCAGCTTCATCACCATCATCAGCTTCATCACCCCCTACACCACTTCCACCAGCTCTAGACATTCCAGTACCACTACCTCCAGCCCCGATCCTCCTACACCGCTCACACCTGATCTTGATGTCTTATGAATAAATGGGAACTTGGATGTGTCAATCATTTCCCTGATATGTTCAGCACTTAGTACATCTCTCCTCAGATCACATACTTCCTCTAACAACCTTCTGATCAGATCCTATTGGTTCAATATAACTTTCTTTATCTCCTCTATCTCTATATCCCTCAGTTTCTCCCTCTCCTCTGAGTTAATCAGTTCCGTCTGTATCATGCTTAGCTTATTTGATAAGGATGTGTTAACGTTTCTAATCACATCCTCATCAAAATCTAATCTGATATCCCTCCTTAGCCTTTCAGCTTCTCCTGCAGGCCTAGTCTCAGGAATGACTGGCTGCTTGCTCTTACTCCTCTTCTCTGCACCCTTCTTCTTCCTCTTCTTCCTCAGCTACTCCTTAATCTCATCCAGTCGCTCTTTAAAGGTCAAATCAGTCTCCTTCATGTACTTCTTTCTCTTTCTAATCTCCTCCATATTTCTTCTAGTCTCTGCTGCTCTTCTTTCCTCAAGAGGGATCAGAGTCTTGATATAGTTTCACCTTTCTTCAGTGTACATGCTCTCAAGCAGATATGTGATCTTCCCTGAGAAATCAAGCCTGGAGGCAGCACAATCTGCAAAGATCCTTGGGTTTATCGGAGTCAATCCCAGTTCATCCCTAAGCCTAGGTAAGTTTGGCTTTAAGTAATCTAGAATGATCTCAATAAATCTTCACTTATCCTTCTTCAGAGCCATGATGTTCTCTAGCAAATAATCATGAATGATCTGAGCTATGTTTGCCTTCTCACCTTTACAGAATAGAATCTTAGCAGTGGACCATCACAGATTTAGCCCATCTGATCCTCCCTTCCTATGATCCAAATAGCTAATGAAGACATGAGCGATGAACCTCCACTCCTTTGATAGAAATGACTTCTTGTTCTCCTTTCTCTTTTCAAAGTTGGTTCCCTCGTAACCAATATCTTTAAATGCTTTAATGACCTCTAAATCAGTCATCTTAATGCTCTCCCCTATGTCATCTTCAGATGCAGGGCCTTAGCCATTGATATCTCAAATAGCTCTCCCTGAACTGACACTTTGATAATCCTCTGCTTGGCATCATACTCAGCCGTTCTCCAGAACTCTCTGGTCTATTTCTCATCTATAATGGGAGAGTGAGAAATGGCATAGTAGATGGAAGATCTCTTCAGCCAATCGATGACACCTCTATAGCCGGCAGACTTTGGATCTCTATCATTTAGGCACGCCACCATGTTTGATCTAGGATCATACTTCAAACTCCCCATAATGACTGTAGGAGAAATCGAGAATTTGTTAGATCATAAGAGATTACTAAACATTTAAAATTTTATAATTTTAATTATTATTATCTATTTACTATTTTTTATTATATATATATATATATATATATATATATATATATATATATTAGTTTCGCAGATAATTTTGCATGAAGAATATAGATTCGCATTGAGGAAGGAACACGAGAGGATTTATAGTTTCGCAATGGAAAACATAGTTTCCCAAGGGGTTTGAGAAACTATAGTTTCGCATTGAGAAACTCTAGTTTCGCATTGGAAACTATAATTATGCATGGTCTACGAAACTATGGAGTCGCAAGATCCGGTCGAAACTGTTCAGTGCACACGGCCAGCATGACTAGACAGTTTCGCACCGATCAAACAACTTTTGTTCAGTTTCACAACATAACACCTTAGTTTCGCACATTGAATGTGCGAAACCCAAAAGTCACCGAATAGATTTTTTGTCTTAAAACCCAAAAAAATACATTCCACGGTTTAAAACATGTTAAAGAAAAAGATTTACTGATTAGATATTCAAGAACACGCCTCAGAATACGGATTTGATTTCAAGGTTAGAAAAACGGTTCGAATTCAAAATATTTAGGGAATTTCGCAAATGGCGAAACTACCAACGAAACTATTATTTATACACCACAGTTTTGCATATGCCGAAACTATAGATTCGCATGACGAAACAATACTTTCGCACAGCCAACAAATTTATAGTTTCGTTTGCAGAACCAAGTCAGCGAAAGAGTAGTTTCGCATGGCGAAATAATAGTTCCGCACTACGAAATAACAGTTTTGCATGAACAAAATTTTATATTATCATATTTTTAATGTGAAAAGAAGACTTCTCAACCCACGAGACTTGACAAAAGGAAGAATTTGAAAAACAAAGCATAGAGGCAAGGATATCGGACACGTTTTTGCAAGAAATCATCTAGAGAGTCGAGGATTGGCGGGATTGCCAATATTCTTGTCAATTTAAACCCATGATTCTTTTCAATGAAGACTTGTAGCATAATTTTGTCATGTTTTGGGTTCGCTTAAGAACGCTCTAGAAACTTGGTTCCCACAGTCATTCGGCAAAGAACTCATCTCGTCATCATGGTTGATTGAGTGTAATCAATGATTCTGCTTGAAATTTACAGGGGTGGACATAACATGGATCATATAATATACATAATAACGGATGATGGGTGGACAATCAGAGCCATAGGTCTATACTCATGTATAACAGAGGAGATAATCATTTATGCAAAATGATGAGAATTTTAGGTCTATACTCACGTATAACAGAGAAGATCATCATTTGAGCGTGTTGATGAGAGCTTTAGGTCTATACTCACGTATGACAGAGAAGATCATCACTCCAAGTCAATGCTTACGCATAGCAGAGGAGTTGGACATGCAATTTATTTAAGGTTTAGGGATGAGGTAAATTTTCGAATTCAAGGTCAAACACAGAAAACAACCACACTCAACACAGATTATGACGAGACTTGTAACTTTATGCAAACCGAGATGAAATGAAAATAAACCTTATCATTGAGGTTGATTCTTAGTTTAGTCACACCATCACCGTCTACTTTGTTTTAGGCCACCGGGCCTACCGACATATCCCAACACAACGCCTCTGACCTCCTTCAAACACTATCCAAGCTTCCTAAATCCTACACCAAAGATAAGATTAGATTATATACACAACAACTAAAAAGGAAGAGCCAAAGAAAAATTTAAAAAGGTCAAACTCTATTCTCCCCTGAAATTTCTATTAAAGTGCAACAAAAGATATTTATTTTTAAACGTGATACACTTTGGGGAAGTGTGGGTTTTGAAGCTTCTTAGCACATGAATTAGAAAGAGATTTTTTTTAACAAGAACTCAAACTCAAAACAGATATTAAATATTTACAGATCACCGCCAAAATTTCCATTAAGAAGATATGAATCAATTCATAAAAACAAGGTTTATCAAAAGTTTTTGTGAAAAGATTGACCTTTTGACTTTTGATGTCAATGGGAATAATATCAAAAAGCCCTTTTCTTGTGCATCTCGGATTGCATGAATTCTTGATTCAATGTGCTTGGTGCGAGTATGATGGATTGGATTTTTTGCAATTCCAACAGTCGCTTCATTATAGCAGAAGAGCGGCGTGTGAAGAAAATTAATCCCATAATCCATCATTTGATGTTGAATCCATAGCACTTGACAGCAACAACTTGAAGCAGCAATATACTCAGCCACTCATGTGGATAGAGAAACTGTTGTCTGCTTCATACTTTGCCATGAAACCAAGCAATCCCAAGATATTGACATCCGCCGGTAACAGACTTTCTATCAAGCTTACAACCTATATGATCACTGTCAGAGTACGCATGAAGATCAAAATTTCCTCCCTTTGGATACCAAAGACCCAAACGAGGAGAGCCCTTCAAGTAGCGGAAGATATGTTTAACAACTTTTTCATGTGATTCCTTTGGATTGGCTTGATATCAAGCGCAGTAATAGACAACAAATGTAATATCTGGACGACTCGCGGTGAGATACATTAGGGATCCGATCATAGAACGATAACGGTGAGCATCAACTGGCTTTCCATTGTCATCAGGGATTAGGCAGGTTTGTGCAGAAAATGGAGTAAGCTCGAGAGAAGCGTCATTCTTGTTGTACTTTGATAGGATTTCTAGAATGTATTTCTCTTGATGAATGAGAATTCCATCTCACTTTTGTTTGACCCGTAATCCTAAGAAGAAGCATATCTCCCCCATTATTCTAATTTTAAAGCGTTCTTTCATCACTTCTTCAAACTCTCTATGCAACTTCTCATTCGTTGAGCCGAAGATGATGTCATCGAAATATACTTGAACAATAAGCACATCTCCATTAACCTCCTTCTTAAACAAAGTAATGTCTATAGTTCCATGTATGAAGCCTTTTCCGAGGAGATACTGTGTTAGGGTTTCGTACCAGATTCTTGGAGCTTGATGTAATCCTGGTGGTTGACATATTGTAAACTTTTTCAAGAAAATCTGGATCATCAAAACCTGGTGGTTGACAGACATAGATCTCTTCATCAATAGCTCCATACAGGAATGCACACTTGATGTCCATCTGGAATACTTTAAAGTTTTTATGAGCAGCATGAGCTAGGAAAATCTGAATGGCTTCAATCCGGGCCACGGGGGCAAACACCTCGGTATAATCAATCCCCTCCTCCTGAGCAAATCCTTGAACAACCAACCTTGATTTGTTTCTAATAACAACCCCACGATCATCTGGATTGTTTTGAATACCCACTTTGTAACAATTGGATACTCATTTGGAGGAAGATCAACTAATTGCCACACTTTTAGTTTTCGGAATTGTTGAAGCTCTAATTGCATTGACTCCATCCAGCTTGGGTCTTGAAGAGCCATTGCCACATTTTTTGGGACAATTTGAGATAGAAAGCAAGCAAAGAGACATTCATTGATTAGCCCTGATTGGCTTCGAGTCCTAAAAATATCAGTTATTGAACCAATGACATAATCATGTGGGTGATCTTTTAGGGTTTTAAAGTTAGTGTTGAGGGTTGAGGAATTGGATGAAGTGGGTTGTGAGGAAGATGGTTGTGAGGTGGATGACGGTAAGGTGGATGGTTGATTGGAAATAGGACTTTGTGGCATTTGTGATGGTGTCAAAGGGATTTGTTTTTCAGGTTCAGGTTGATATTAAGGTGGGAGATGTGGTTGAAGATGAGGTTGTAGTTCAGGTTGAGGTAGTGGTTTGGTTATGGTTGAGGTTGTGATTGAACAGGAATGAAGAGTTGACCACTTGATTGTCATTGTCAGGGAAGAATAGTAGATTGAATGAATTAAAAACGGTGTTTGAATCATAGAACGAATCTGGATCAGAACCAACGTTGGAAACGTTAGACTCTTGCTAATCAACATAGAATGATTCTTGCACTATTCGTGTCCGTTTGTTGTATACTCTGCAAGCCTTTTGAGTTGAAGAGTATCCAACAAAGTAACATTCATTTGACACTGCTCCAAATTAGGAATTTTGAGCTTGAGTATTCAACAACGTGCAAGAGCAACCGAAAGGACGAAAAAAGTCAATTAATGGTTTTGCATGTGAAACAGTTCATATGGAGTCTTCATCTTGTCTTTCACGATCAGAACTCTGTTTAGAATGTAGGAAGCATAGGTGACTGCTTCTGCCCAAAAAATAATAGGATGTTTAGATTCAATGAGCATAGTCCGTGTTGCTTCAATAAGAGTTCCATTCTTTCTTTCTGCAACACCGTTCTGCTGAGGTGTTCGGGTAGAACTGAATTGTCTTAGAATCCCTTTGCCTGCACAGAATGTGTTGGATCATATGAGGCTAGTGCAACCAAAACAACACTTTGAGTATTTTGAAGTACAGTTGAAGAAGTCTTCTGAAGACAAAGCTGCTCTTCTGAAGGCAAATTGAAGATCTTCCGAAGCATAGGTATGAAGAACTTCCGAAGAAAAACTAAGTCTTCTGAGACTAAGTAGTTTTCCTTCTGAAGTATATAAAGAACTTCCAAAGGTAGAACCACGTCTTCAGAGACCAAGTATTTCTTCTTCTGAAGCATTTACACTTAGAAGATCTAAGACAAAGTCTTTCGAAGAATAAAGTCATGAAGACTTGTAGAAGACTCGGAAGAAGTTGATTCTTTAGAAGTATAAATAGCCTCGGAAGAACTTATTCTTTCGATGACATTTTCCATCGAAAGAATCAACTATGAACCAGTGGATATAAGTATGGGTTGTCTGACATCCGCTGCCAACTCTGATATACTGCATGGCGCTTTCCCACGCCCATGTAGTTGACCATACTTTAATCCACTTTTCACCTATATCAGTTAGTACAGTTACCATACTTAGTTGGTAACAAAAGGTAAGTCATGGATCTGCCATGACTACCTAATCTAGGATAGTATTTTATCTTAGATACTTTACTTCTAGCAATGTAGTATTTGTCTAGTGGTAAATTCCAGCTGGTTTTCCAAGTATAACCGGCTGTAGATAGTAGTATATATAGTTTCTCATTGTAACTTAAGTAACCATGATTGTAATAGTCTTGTTATACTAAGTTGAGAAGTAATATATACAAGTATCTTGAAACCCATTTTTGTGTTCATTAACTTATTATATTATTGTTAACTTAGTTAGAGATTCTGCTTCATCAACCAAGTGAGACTTAGTGAGTTTGTGAAATAAAACTTGTGTTGAGAGACCAACACCGATCCTGTAATTGGTATCAGAGTTGTCTAGGCTCTTGATTGTAAGATCTAACCATTCCAAATCACCCTTGTTTCTTCACACTTACTCACTTCACTCAAATGGCTCTTAACCAAAACTTTTTTGAGTCTGAGATGGGAACCATGACCAAGGCTCCTATCATCACCACTGATGATTTTGGAACTTGGTGCAAACGTATTAAAGGTTTCATCAAGTATCAAGACAGTAGCATGTGGAGATGTGTCACTCATGGTCCTTACAAGCCAAAGGTGGCGGCCCCGGCTGGTAATGGCGCCATGATTGAGAAAGTTGTTGAAGACTATTCAGATAAAGACTCCAAGAAGATGGACATCGACTGCAAAGCCATGACCGTGTTGCTTACTGCTATACCAAACTCCATAATGGTAGGCTTTCAGCAATGCGAGACTACCAAAAAACTATTTGATGCTTTGGAGAACAAGAAAGATATGCTGAAGTAGAAGTTTGAGAACTTCACTTATGTTGTTGGTAAGAGCTTGAGCCAAAAATACTTTAGGTATATGGACTTGATCATCTCTCTTCAGACTATGGGAGTTGTTCTTGAGAAAAGAGACATAGTCAAAAAATTCATGAGTACACTTCCTCATGAGTGGACTTTTTACTATGTCTCAATCAAGGGAACTAAAAATCTCAACACTCTCACTATGACTAAACTATAGGGAATCCTTGATGGATACCATATGGAGATGGAGACTCCGAAGAGCTACCAGATGAATAGACCCTCATATCTTGCAATCAACAATGCTCTACATGTTGCTGAAGGATCAAGAACTCCCCAGCCTTAGTTGTACCTGAACTCCCCCCAACAGCCATCATCCCCTTCTGGGCCATACGTCACTTTCCCTAAGACACCCAGGTCTCAACAGGCTCAACACACTCCTTTCTAGGATAGTTGTGCTTTTGTTTCAGGGAGTGAACACTCTAGAGATTTTCAATTCTATTTTGATGATCTAAAGTGTTTCAGCCCAGATGATGTTGAACATATGGACATTTTCCAGCAAATGGCTCTTTTAACCTACAGAGCAAAGAAGTTCTTTAAAAGAACCGAAAGGCAGTTTCCTCAAAACCCAACTAACAGCAAATTCAGGTTTGATAAGAACAAGGCCAAATGCTACAACTATAACCAGCTTGGTCATTTTGCTAGGAAATGTAAAGCTCCAAGATCTAATCCTGGAGCAGCTCAGGCCTCCCAACATCCTGCTACCTCAAAGACTGCAACCAAACCCACTGAGCCGCAAACTGTAGCTATTGCTTAAGAGGTTGACTGGAGCTTTATGGTGCAAGATGTCACCCCTACTCAAGCTCTCATAGCTGGAACTGAAGACATCAAGGCCCATGAACATCTCTGTACCCCAGCCTATATTGCTAAGGTTAACTTGTATCAGGACTACAACATGGAAATTAGATCTGATATTGAGTCCTTAAATATCCTAAAATCTGATTTTAAGAGAGCAGAATCTGACAAAAAACTCAAAATAGAAGAGATAGAGAAAACTATGTCCTCTTTAAAACATGAACATACCAACTATAGGACTCAAATAAAAGATCTAATATCTAAGTTGACTGAAGCTCAAGGCCAGCTAGTAATGGATGAGGCTAAAGCAGAGAAGTATGCTATTCAAGAGCATAACTTCAACACCATTATAGCATCATCCTCCCACTCCAAGGTATGCTATCAAAACAAAAATAGGTTGGGATCCAATGAAATTGCTCCACCACGCTCTCTTGTGTCTATTACACATCCTAGATATGGTGCTAATGAGCAAGAGGTTCCAACTGCTGGCCACTACTTAGTGAGCTGAAGAATGATGCAATAATGGAAACCACCACAGGGAAGGATAAGGTAGAAAACCTTATCCCCACATTTGATAAATCCTTGACCACCAAAGCTAGAAAGAACAAGATCAGGGCAGAAAGAAACACTACCAAAAAGGTGGTTAAGACTAAGATGAAGACAGACCCAAGGCAAAATGATGTTTTCATCTCAGCTGGATTCCAAGTGGTTGGATGTTCTGATTCAGGAAAGGAGTGTAGTACCAGCACTCCTATCCAACTGAAGGATCAAAAATTAAAGGGAAAAGGTATTGAAGAAGAGAAGAAGTGCAAGAAACAACAGCCCACATGTACCACCAAGAATAACATTAAGTGCATAATCTATGGTCTGCATTACCATAAGGCTAAAGATTATTACTACAATCCAGCAAGCACACATTATGCAACCAATGTTAAGAAAGAAGAAGTCAAGGATGGTTTCACATTTGGACCTTACCATATGGTCCAAGTGTTAAGCAAAGGAAAGCTTGTTTCCAAAGCCAAGTTACATTCAAAAGAAACTCATTCTTTCGAAAGGAAAATAGCTTCGGAAGACAAGCTAAAGAACAAACAAAGAAACAAAAAGATTTCCATGAAACCTTTTGAGAAGAAGACTTCTACGGAAGAAAAGGTGGTGAAAACTTCTTCTGAAAAGAAAGAAGCATCGGAAGCAAGTCATGCCGCCCAAGCCTCCTCAGGCTCATCAACACTGGTCAACCATAGGATTGAATGGAAGACCAGAAAAGATGCTGCAGCCCAAACCTCTTCTTTACAAACTATAATTGAGCCCACATGTATACAATTTGGTTCAGTTATATCATCTACATTGGAAGAACCCAAGACCAACAAGTCTTGGGTTTTCAATAATAACTAATCATTTCACCTTATGTGCAGGGACATCCACATGATAAGAATAGAAATGCCTGTATTGTGGACAGTGGATGCTCCAGGCACATGATAGGGAATAGATCTCTCCTACAATAATTTGAACATTTTGATGGAGGTCCTGTTTAGTTTGGAGGTGAAGCCGGAGGATACATTTCTGGTAGATGTAGTGTATCCAATGGTAAGTTAAACATTGACAAAGTAAACTTTGTCAAACAGCTTGAACATAATCTCTTAAGTGTTTCTCAATTCTGTGATCAAAAGCACCAAATGTTTTTTACAGAAAATGAGTGCATTATGCTCAAACCCAGGATGATAGTTCCTCAGGAATTGGTGCTTCTTAGATCTCCCAGGAAAGGGGATATGTACAAGCTAGATATAAATAATGCTTCTCCACTGGGTGAAGTATCATGCTTTCTTTCGAAAGCTAATGGTGAGGAGTCAACTCTTTGCCATAAAAGAATGTGCCATGTTAATTTTAAAACATGAATAAGCTGGTTAAAAATAATTTGGTACATGGTATGCCTAAAAAGGAGTTTTTCTGAAAAGATAACTGTGTTACTTACCTGAAAGGAAAGCAACACAAGGTTTCTCACAAATCCAAAGAGGTTAACTCCATCACCACTCTGTTACACTTATTGCACATGGATCTTTTTGGTCTCAAAAGTATAATGAGCATTGGAAGAAAATCATATTATCTTGTGATTGTTGATGATTTTACAAGATTTACATGGGTATTCTTTTAAGAACTAAAGATGAAATGGCTGAAACTTTAAAATCTTTTATTCTTAAAATTGAAAATCATAAGGATCACAAGGTAAAAATCATTAGAAGTGATCAAGGGACTGAGTTTAAGAATCAAGTTCTTGACTCATTCTATAACTATTACCAGATAATACAGTGCTCCTAGAACTCCTTAACAGAATGGTGTTGCTGAGAGGAAAAATAGGAGAGGCTGCAAGAACTATGTTAGCTAATTCAAAGTTGCCTCTAAGATTCTGGGCCGAGGCAGTCAGCACTGCATGCTATGTGCAGAACAGGGTTCTCATTGTTAAGCCCCATGGAAAGACCCCTTATGAGTTATGGAACAAGAGGCCACCGTTCATTGGCTTTCTTAGGTCCTTTGGCAGCAGGTGTACCATACTTAACACAAAAGACAATTTTTAGCAAAATTTGATGAAAAGTCAGATGATGCTATCTTTGTTGGATATTGCTCAACCTCTATTGCTTAGAGAGTGTATAATATTAAAAATCAAATAATTTGAGGAATCATCCAACATTGTTGTTAATAAGCACACTCTTTATGTTAGAGGGAATGGCCCTGATCATATCTTCAATCTAGAATTGTTTCCAAACTATTCTAAGCCATCTTGTGAGAATGTTTTAGCTGGAACAGGAACTCAAAGTGACCTCTATGAAGATCAAATGTTTGAGTTACCCAGACCTTCCTAGTTCTCCAAGAGGAATTAAAGAACAAGCTCCCGCTACAGGAAGTCCTACAAGCTTGAACATCTCAGGAAATAATGGAGCTTCAACAAGTTGTCAGCCAACTGAGCCTCAAAACTCATCGGCTGACAACTCTAGTATTCAACACCAAGCTGATAAAGATAGTAATCTGGAGAAACAGGCAATTGTTGATACTGCTTCTCAGCAGAATATCATTGATGCTATCATACATTCATTCAATCAGTCTTCATTGAATAAGTGTGAGACATCAGCTGGTCATGGTATTTAAAATCCTGAGCAAAACTTCTCAAACCTGGATCTATTTATGCAACTAGATGTGATTCCTAGGCTCAGGATACACAACACTTACCCGACTGAGAACATCATTAGGGATGTCTTAAAAGGTGTGAGAACAAAAAGTTAGACCCATAATAGGAATATCTACTTGTACTCATGTTTTCTTTCTCAAATGGAACCAAAGAAGGTGGAAGAAGCCCTCAAAGACAACAATTGGATTGAAGCTATGCAAGAGGAGTTGCTTCAATTCAAGAGGCAAAATGTATGGAACTTATGTCCATTACCACCTGGCCAAGTCCCAATTGGCACCAAGTGGGTGTTTAGAAATAAGAGAGATGATAGAGGTTTGATCATCAAGAACAAGGCAAGACTTGTTGTTCAAGGATACACATAGGAGGAAGGCATAGATTACACTGATGTCTTTGCACCTGTTGCAAGACTTGAGGCTGTAAGAATCTTCCTTGCTTTTGCAGCATCCAAGAACTTCACTGTCTATCAAATTGATGTCAAATGTGCATTTTTATATAGGGATATTGATAGAGAATTCTATGTGTGTCAGCCACCTGGATTTAAAGACCCACAGCACCTCAACCATGTGTAAACTGGATAAAGCTCTTTATGAGTTGCATCAAGCACCTAGGTTGTGGTATGAAACCCTGTCTCAGTTTCTTCTTAGGAATGGCTACACCAGAGGCACCATAGACAAGAATTCTTCATAAAGAAGTCTGGGAAGGACATGCTGCTTGTTCAAGTCTATGTTGATGACATCATAATTGGTTCCTCAAATGACCAAATGTGTAAAGACTTTGAAAGCATCATGAGGAAGAAGTTTGAGATGAGTTCAATGGGAAAGATGTATTTCTTCCTTGGAATTCAAGTGAAGCATATGGAAGAAGGGTTCTTCATCAATCAATCTACGTATGTCAAGGACATCTTAGAGAGATTTGAGATGAAAGATTGTAAGCCAGCCAAGACACCTATACCCAGAAATCACAATCTTTGTCCTGCATCTGAGGGGGAGGATACTGATCAGCATCAGTACAGGGTGATTATTGGATCTTTGATGTATCTCACTGCAAGTAGACCTGATATCATGTTTGCAACCCGTAACTGTGCAAGATATCAGGCTGCTCCCAAGGTGTCTCAACTAATTACTGCCAAGAGAATTCTTAGATACCTCAAAGGAGCTCCCAAACTAGGTATCTGGTATCCTAAGAGTAAGGACTTCAATCTCTATAGGTACACTAATATTGATTATAGTGGTTGCAACATCAACAGGAAATCCACATCCGGAGGATGTCAATTTCTTGGTGGAAGGATTATGTCCTGGCAATGCAAGAAGCAATCATGTGTCTCTACATCAACTGCTGAAGTTGAATACATTGCTGCTGCAAGCTGCTGTGCTCAACTGCTATGGATTCAGAATTAGATGTTGGACTATGGTTTCAACTGCATGGAGACTCCTATCCACATAGACAACAAGAGTGCCATTTCTATCACAGAAAATCCGGTCAAGCACTCCAAGACAAAGAATATCGACATCGGGTATCATTTCATTAGAGATATTCATGAAAAAAATCTAATAAAGCTAGTCAAAGTGAATTCAAATAAACAATATGTTGACTTGTTCACCAAAGCCTTTGATGAACAAAGATTTAAATATTTAACTACTGCTATTGGGATGATTAACATTGACTAGTTCTTCTCTTTTGAAAAACCTTTTTAAATATGTCTTGTCTATGTTGTCTAAATACAATCTAAGCCCTGTTACAAAAAGGCTTTCTTTAAAAATCTAAGTGTAAATACTTCCGAAGAGAAATTTACCCTCAAAAGAGATCTTTATCCACCTTCCAAAGGCAAATTCCTCTGCATAAATATTATCTTCTGAAGAGTTTTTAGCCTCGGAAGAACAATTGATCATAGATCAAATCTACTTCCTAAGCTTACTAACTTCTGTTCTCGGAAGAAGACAGTACTCTCGGAAGCAAACTTTTCATTGAGTCCTGGTTTGCTTTCGGAAGTAAAAATAGCTTCGAAAGACAATACTAAGAAAGACAGGTGTTTTCTCTCAGAAGCAATTTTACCTTTGGAAGAAAACCATTACTGTGTAACGAAAATCTTTAGACTCCACTCTGTAAAAAGTAAGATTTTATTGATGATTGTCGGAATATTTTAAATGGTTTATCTTACCGCCCCTGTCAAATCGAAACCCAAACAGTCCTTTCACCTTATCGGTTTGATTTTTTTAACCCCCATTTAAAATTTCTGACTCTCTTTCTTTATTTTCTTTACCACCGCAAAAGCCCCAAATTACTACTATCTTCTTCACTCACTCTCAAATCCTTTCAATCCAACAGTACCTCTTAACAATGGACCTAAATCCCCAACATAATTAGGTCACTATCCTTGATTCTTCAAAGAATGCCGACTTTGCCCTTATTGTTGAATTTCTGTCCCAATCGGCATACTTCACTGCCCTCACTGTAACCCCACCATCTACTCTAACCATATGGCCGAATTCTGGACCCCTGGTCGAAGTGAAACACTAAATGATGAAAGGATCATCAGATCAAGGATCTGCGAGCAGGAGATCACCATTACTGAATGAACCATCAGGGATCATCTGGAGCTTCATGATGAGGGCGCCCCTATTGAAATCCACAAATCTGAGTTGGAAGACACTTACACTCAGATAGGATATGGCGGCGATATGAGCAAGTCTATAGTCTATAAATTTAACTTCTCCTACAATTGGAAGTTCTTGCTGCACATCATCCTGCACTGTCTATCCAAAAAGCCGGGGGATAGGATCAAATCCCATATGATTTGGGCTACCTAGTCCACGGGTTGGTAAAAGGCATGCCCTTCAACTATTCATGCTTTATGCTGAACAACATAAGAGGCAATCTCACCCGGGATCCATTCTACATGTATCCCCGGTTCATTCAGCACATAATCAACTCTGAGCTGGACCAGAACAGATTCCAATGTGCAGACATTCTTCTGGTCTCTCACATGCGGCCTGGCATCTTCAAACCTTTGAAAAAGGTGCCCACCAACTTCACTAGAAGATTCACTGATCTTCTTCCAGGTATGCTCGAGCCAACGGCTCCTGGTGACATCCCTACAAGCCCAGCTGGTGATGAACCCACACTAGACACCACCACTCAAATGCCAATATCTTCTTCCCACCAAATGAAGATTACTTACACAAGACGCCCCAAACGAACCCCTAATCAATCTACTCAGATTGATCAGGTCCCCTCTGTTCAAACCAAAAAGGCTCGAGTGGAACTCAGGGCTCCCACTCAGCCAGAGGTCCAACCATCCTCCACCATTGAGCTTAATGTCAGCATTGAGTCTCCTCAGTCTCAACCTGAGAGCCCAGAACCCAAGCCTTTAGCCCTCAGTGTGAGTCTCAACACTCCCCTGAGCAGCCAAAAAGGGACACCAATATCATCGGGTCATCTGCTCTAGCAAAAGAACCCTTAGGTGTTGAGCAAGGTCCCGGGTCATTAGATTTACCCTCCCTATCCCTTATTAACCTATTAACCCGACCTGATGAGGATATTATGTTTCATCCTGGCCATGATGTTGATCTACCACACCACTCTCAAGATCAACTGAGCCCCGAGGAACCTCTAATGTCTAGCCCATATTAGCTAAACCTAACTGAGGTGAGTCAAACTGGTGTGGAGATGACTCATGTAGGCTTAGCTGCCACTACTAAGAGTGTTTCACTAACCACTCAGGACAGTTGTAACATAAGTGAGACTGGGTCTACGACAACCTTGCCCCTTGATGACTCTTAAAGAAACATCAGCACGCAAGGGTATCCAGGGCACCAAGAAACCATTACTAGTGGTGATGATGAACATACTAGGTATGTTATCTCATCTCCCAATGATTCTTCAAAAGAAGATCAGGGTAGTCTGAAACTCATTGTCAGAGACTTGCTTTCTAAAGTCTCAAACCTTGAATTAAAGGTTAGACTTTAGAGAACAGGTCTGCCACTTAGCAACTTGAGATAGAAAATCTCAAGGCTCAACTAGCTGAGACACAGATTGAGAAGTCTGTCAGGCACGTACCTTTCCAAATGTCTTTAAGTTCCTCCTCCAGCTCTTCTACTTCTGAAGATGATGCTACTAAAAAGGGGGAGAATGTACAGAAACAAAGACATGAGGAAGCCTGCCTTGCTATCACAACAACTTCCCTTGATGCCATATCTTCTTTTTACCCTACACAGCAACACCCTACAACCATCTTCCCTCAAACAGCTCCCATTATTATTCAAGTGGACCCAAAGATGCTTATAGACCTCAACAGATTATTAACCACATTTCTGATAAGCGCATCCATTGAACAACCTTCCCCTGATGTAGCCATTGCCTACTTTGGAGCTGAGGAGCTTCAAAGGCTAAGTGCACCACCTACCTCTGAAAATGAAGTTGGTCAACCTAAGCTATCTATTGAACCTGAGATTAAGTTTGAAGGGGATATACAGACTCATGGCCAGGCAACCAATTTGGAAGGGACAGGTAGTGCAGGTCCAATTACTTTCAAAGCAGAAAGCCAAGCTGCAGAAGGAATAATTGAACTGTCTTCCTTGTCCAATGATCTGTTCATTACATAAGCCATTCTTGACCTAGCCTCTGAGGTAAACAGTGACGACATCCTTACAAACCCTCTCTCCCAAATACCATAAGTTCAAACCCCCTCTCCCCAACCTAAATCCTCTAAACCTAAGTCTCCAAAGGCTGAATCTTCCTCTGATCCTAAGGGGAAGAGGAAGCTCATTGCTTAGGAGCTTCTAGAGGAGGAAAGATTGGAAAAGCTCAAGAAGAAAGGAAGAGTTAATACTGGGAAGCTGTTGGCTGCAAGTAGCAAAGCACTAGTAGCTGCTCAAGAAAGTATCAAAAACAAAAACAGAGTGGAGGTCATTGATAGGCTCATTAGCCTGGGAGTAGCCAATGAAGAAATCCTTCTACGCCCACTTGATGAGCTTGTGAAGATGGAGAAGGCTACCTTGCTGCAAAAGGAAAGAGTGGAAGCAACTAGGTTGGTCGAAGAGGAAGAGAAAAGGAAGAGGAAGGAGGAGGCTATAGAAAGGGAGAGGATGGAGAGGATAGCCTTTCTCTGCTCTAGATGCTATTCTCAAGAGGAGCTGGCACCTCACAATTATGATACGATCTTGTTTCTTTTCTACAAAGAACAAGATCGGTTCAACAAAGAAAGGAAGAATGATGTTAGGGAGATACTAAGGGAGAAGAAGAAGAAGTAGGAAGAGGCACAACTTACTGCTGTGAAGAAGGAGGGAGATAAGGAATGGATGAAAACTTATCTCAAAGCACTTGGCTTCTCCGGCAGGCAAGTGGATCCCATGTCATTGAAGACCCTACAGCCATATGTCAGCGACATCAAGGCTGACATTCACTTAGGAAGAAGGCAGGAGGTAATTCAAACATCAAGTGTTCAGAAGATGGCACCCAAACCAACACCAACACCCAAACCAGCACAACCTACACCTACACCTTTTCCCTTCCCCATCAAAATTGAACCAACCACTGAGCCACATACCTCTATACCCGCACCATCAGCCATACCTACACCCTCACCCATTGCTTCCCAACAACCACCTCCACTACCTTTCCTCAAACCCAAAACACAACCCAGAACCCAATCTCTAACCAAACCATCTTCTAAAACATCTAAGCCCCTGACTTTAGAAGAGTTCAAGGAGATCAAGAAGAAGCTCATCAACTGCATAACACTGAGCGACATCACTTGTGAGGAAGAGACAATTAAGCTGAAATATATTGATGGCTCTTCCAGCTCCCTCACAAGAGATGCATTCCTTGATCTGCCTAGGGGAACACTGGACCAAGCTCTCCAACTTATTACAACCAATTCAGATGTTCTAACAAAAGAAGAGAAGAAGTTAAGAAGGAGACTGGTGACTCTGCCGGATACTAGGAAGGGGGATAAGCTTTCATCCAAAACCCTCAGTCCTAGAAAACAAATAGTCCAGTGGAGGTTCTATGAACCTTCACACAGCTTTACTGTGGAAAGAGAGAATGGTGAAGTAAACAGGGTTGATACGTCATCTCTGTTACACTCCAACAGACTTGACATTGCTGAGTTAGCAGAGAAACCATTCTCCAATCCCACCAACTCTCAGGTTGCTGCTCATATCAGAAATCATCTGAGCAGTCTTCATCTGGATGAGCTTACAAAGAAAGCCAAGACTGAAGAAGAGTTGAAAAAGAGAGCAAAGGATGAGGAAGAAGGTACAACTACAAAAGGAAAAACATTCCTTCAGATGGTTGAAGGCTCAACTTCTGATCCTATAGTTAGATGGGAATATGACTACAATTCCCATCAACTAACTCTTTTCAGAGGGACGCAGCAAAGGGTGCATGTCATTCAGAACAACAGACTTGATCTATTATCTACGAATGACTTGTATAAGCTCCTCACCACCACATCAGGGAAGAACAAGAAGACAGACAAATTTTTGCTTTCCCTGATGTTGAAGACCTTAAGGAGCAGAAGGAAGTGAAGTTTTGGTAGCATCAGCCTAAGGAGAGTTTGTTGGATCATATGAGACTGGTGCAACCAAAACAACACTTAGAGCATTTTAAAGTAAAATTGAAGAAGTCTTCAGAAGACAAAGCTGCTCTTCTGAAAAAAAATGAAGATCTTCCGAAGTTTAAGTATGAAGAACTTTCAAAGGAAAACTAAGTCTTTCGAGACTAAGTAGTTTTCCTTCTGAAGTATATGAAGAAATTCCGAAGGTAGAACCAAGTCTTTCGAGACCAAGTAGTTATCCTTTCGAAGCATTCACACATAGAAGATCCAAGACAAAGTCTTCCAAATAATGAAGTCATGAAGACTTATAGAAGACTCGAAAGAAGTTGATTCTTTTGAAGTATAACTGGCCTCATAAGAACTTATTCTTCCGAAGCCATTTTCCTTTGGAAGAATCAACTATGAACCAGTGGACATAAGTATGGGTTGTCTGACATCCGCTACCAACTCTGATATACTACATGGCGCTTTCCCACAGTTGACCATATATTAATCCACTGTTCACCTTTATCAGTTAGTATAATGACCATACTTAGTTACTAACAAAAGGTAAGTCTTGGACCTGTCATGACTACCTAATCTAGGATAGTATTTTATCTTAGATACTTTACTTCTAGCAATGTAGTATTTGTCTAGTGGTAAATTCTAGCTGGTTTTCCAAGTATAACCGGCTGTAGATAGTAGTATATATAGTTTCTCATTGTAGCTTAAGTAACCATGCTTGTAAGAGTGTTGTTATACTAAGTTGAGAAGTAATATATACAAGTATCTTGAAAACCATTGTTGTGTTCATTAACTTATTATATTATTGTCAACTTAGTTAGAGATTCTGCTTTATCAACCAAGTGAGACTTAGTGAGTTTGTGAGATAAAACTTGTGTTGACAAACCAACACTGATCCTGCAGAATGAATCAAAGATCTGATTTCTAAATTCCGTTCCATTGTCGCTTCTGGGTGCCATTCTTGTTGCTGATATTCTCAATGGTTAAAAGTAGCTTCTGCAACGCCTCTGTTGTCTCCACTTTATGTGCTAGGAACCGAACCCAAGAATATCTAGTATAATCATCTGTAACAACAAGATAATAAGATTTCTTTGCAATATTCTTCACACTTATTGGACCAAACAGAACATAATGTAATAACTCAAGAGGGTTAGAAATAGAATTTTCTTGTTTAGGCTTGTGTGATTTCTTGTGCTATTTACTTTTAGCACATGATATACATTTTTCGATTACAGAAAAATCCTTTTGTGGTAAACCTTTGACGAGATTATTTTTAACCAACTTGTTAATATTTTTAACATTCACATGACCTAAACGTCTATGCCAGAGAAATGACTCAGAGGGAGAACCTTTTGACAAGACAGGTCATGGTGGAGGTTGATTCTGTAGAGTTCATATCAAGCAGATACGTGTCATTTTTCCTTAGAGCTTGCATGATAACCAAATCATCTGAAACATAAAATTTTGGCTTAAGAAACAAACATTTGTTAGATTTAAAAAGCATAGGAATATTCTTGTCACAAATTTGTGACACGCTTAGAAGATTGAATGCTAATTCAGGTATGAAGTTTACCTTTTCCACGGTTAAAGAACCATTGGATACCTCACCTTGACCTATCCTTTTACCTCCCTTTTTATCAACCGCAAAAGAAACATATCCTTCGTTGATTATTCGATAATTGGTAAGAAGGTCCTTCAAGCCGATCATATGCCTGGAACATCCACTATCTACGTGTGAAGTGTTGTTGATAGCCCTTCTCGAATGTTCCTGGCAAATGAATTAGAGAAAATCATATAGACACGGGGACCCAAACCTTAACTGGCTTGGGTTTGGGAGAAGATGAATTTGTACAAAAGAAACTATCAACAAAATGTTTTATTCTATTTCCTAAAGAATGGTTCTTTACATTTCTATTTACAACCTTTGGGGAATGCTTAACAATGTGATCATCTTTTCCACTGTTGAAACAACGAGATTTTAGGCCTTTTCTTTTATCTTTTTGAATTGGAATATTATCCATAATAATCTCTTCCTCACTCTCAGACATAAGAGAATCACAATCACTGTAAGTGACGTGCACTTCCTGTGATTTGTTTTCTGAGTCAAATGATCTGTCATGATTTTTGGATTCTCTTATCTCTGAAATTTTACAATCATGTGAGGATGTTGTTTCACTTGGATTAGAAATCCGAATAGGAGTGAAAGTGGGAATGGGAAGAGAAATGAATTTTTCAAAACAGTTTAATTTTGAAGAATTTTTATCCCTTACTAAGAACACCAACTTTTTCATTAACACTTAAAACATCAACTTCATTTGATTCAAACATTCTAGAATGAGAACAACTAGAGTGTAAACAATCCAAACTACAATCTATGCTACTAGAACTATTGTCTACAAAAGACTTTTTGGAATCTGAAGAACTAGAACTACTACTGCCAAGACCTCTACTTCCTCCATAATCATAATCTTCCCGAACCTCTTTATGATTCACCCCTTCTAAACCTGCAAACAAACTGTTGGTATCCTTTTTAATTGAATCATTTATAGGATGAGGTGTAGGCATTGGAGAAAAGCAAAAGGTGCTAGGCGGTGGGTAAACATGAGTGGTTTCACCATAACCCAACCCTGTCTTAATTCTAGCTACCTTTTATTTACTATAGAGTTCCTCTAGCTTCATTCTAGAAATTGTCCATTTATCAAGTTTTCTTTTAAGTTTAGTGGTCTCGAATTAAGCTAAACTTACCCTTTCCGTCAAAGTATTGATTTCCACATTTCTCTCCAAAAGTGTTCTTTTTAAATGATCATTTTCTTTTAAAGCTTCGTTTAATTTTACAAAAAATTTTGCTTTATTCCTCTTAAGTTCCATATTTACCCTTTTTAGTTCCCTTCATGTTCTTTTAATATATTGTTTACTTTATAGATCCCAAACAAACGAATTTTGCAAGCAGATGAACACATGTCTTGAACTACCTCATAAGGAATCTCTATCACCTTCTTCTCTGCAGCTAGGGCCTTCTCACAATTGCAGACCCTTGATTCCACTTTCAACTCCTTTTCCCTCATTGCTTTTCCATCTTCAACTTTTTCCTTCTCTTCACAAACATCCAACACATTGACCATCACCACACTCTCCTTCTCCTCCTTCTCACAAGCGTTCTTCAAACTGTCTTTCACTTCACACTCCTTCCTTCTTCCTACTTCATTCTTCACTACCTCTACAATCTCAGCTACCAAGGCATGACTGATTTCTTCTTCAGTCTCGGCTAACTCAGCACTCCAGTCAAAGTTAGTTTGCAGAGCTATTTCCTTCTTCTTGTTGTTCTCTTCCTTATCATCAATCGTAATGACCCGGTTAACTCCCGTTCCAGGTTCAATGACGATGGGAGATGGGCATTCTCTTTTAAAATGCCCGAGCTGTTTGCAGTTGAACCACTTGAACTTTGATTTGTCAAATTCAACCTTTGCATTCTGGTTTCCAAAATTCTTCCTCCCTGTTCTCTCCATGAATCTTCTTGCCCGTAGAGTGATCATAGCCACCTGCCACTGAAGATTAGCTTCCTCCAGATCATCAGGATCCACCTGATACATATCTTCTGTAGTCATTCCTCTTCCCTTTAGTTCACCAGTCACCAATGCTTCATAACTATGCATGAAGAGACCAAATTAAGCCATACTCTCTGATGGAACCTATGGAAGATTTGGTGATTTTGATGTAGATCCACTGCTTGTAGTCTTGTCGGAAGTTCCAGTCAAACCACCATAAGATGACACATGCTTTGATGAGTCTGAACTAGATGAAATAAGAGCAGCATTCTATGAATAAGCTTGAGATGGAAGCATTGCTTGATTGTATTCTCTTCGTTTCAGGTCTAACTCGAAGGACTTCAACTTGTTGATTATGTCCATAAGTTTGTAATCCAGAAATCCCCTTTCTTGCCTCAACATCCTCACCTGCAGACTCGATTATGGTGGTAGAGAATCTAGCAGTTTCATGACCTATTCATTATTTGATAGCTTCTCATCATACTTCTTCAGTGTCCTAGTAACAGACAAAGAGCGATTGGTGAGATCAAAGAGATTCTCATTTGTGTCCAATAAAAGAGTTGAATTCCTTTTCAGCTTGAGCGGCTTTATCCTAGACCAATTCCTCATTACCATCATAGACTTCACACAACGCATCGTATAAAGCCTTTGCACTTTTATACTCACCAAATCTGTTGTATATTTCTGCTGATAGGCACAAGGTCAGAGCACCGAATGCCTTTTGATCCCGATCAATCAGCTTGATGTCTCTCTCAGAGTATTTTGTTGGATCTGCAATTTGAATGGTCACATTATCTTCTATTGAAACAGGCACATGAATTCCTTTCACAATTGACTTGCATTGAGTGTGATCGGTGTACAGGAAGAAGGCTTATAAACATCTGTTCCCATAATCAAAGTTGTCACCATTGATTAGCTTAGGATGTCTGTTAGGTGCCATACTCTCAAGATCAGCAAGAGTAAGACTTGTCGTCATTGAAATTTGATTAAGTCAAAACCCAGTAGTTTCGCAAAACATAATGTAGTTTCACGCAAGAAATATAAATTTTGCAGGTGATAGTTTTGCACGCACAACTTAGTTTCGCAGCTAGTTTCTATAGTAGTTTCGGCAGCAGTTTCGGCAGAAACTATTGACTTTCGTTCAAAGAAGATGGAAGATAGTTTCGCTAGGAAACTAATCAGAATGAAGAACTTTCATTCTAGATTTGTAAAAGAATCAAAACCACCAAAGATCAGTAGTTTCACACTATAGTTTCGCAAGAAGAACAGCAGTTTCGCACATTGAATCTAAAAACCCCCTTTTTGTGAAAAAGACCCAAAAATCACCAAAACTCACTTAGATCACAACCAATTTGAGATCTGATGATTTTAGAGGTTTCCCAAGTTTACACCACACTTTCCTCAGTCAACTTCCATGGATAACACACGTAAAACAGCTTCGAAAAGATTGAAAAGATGAATATGTCAAAAATACACAAAAACAAAAACAATCAAGAGGACAAAGGCTCTGATACCATATTGTTGGTCTAACTGATCATTTGAACGTGCTTTTGATGAAGATTTAACACTGAAATCGACAAGATATCACTTAGTCTAATAGCTTGTTGACCAAGTAATGATGAAATATGAACACAAATCAAACATAAAACCCATTTGTAAGAGAATTTATGAAGAATAAGAAGAATAATGCTCAAATATGTGAAATGTAAGCTCCTAGCAATGCACAAACAAAGGATGAACTCAATAAAATTCCAAGAGTTACACAATGAAGAACAAAGAAACATATATATACAGGACCTAGTTTCGGATACAGTTTCACATACTGCGAAACTTTATGTAACAGAGCGTGCGAAACTACCGGGCGAAACTGCAGTTTCGCATGCCACAGAATACAAAACAAGACTAAATTAAATTAGATCCTATTATATTAATATCTAAGTTGTAATAAACTATAACTAAACAAAAACAAACGGCAAGGTGAATATCACCTTATTCTTGATCATCATGTGATCAAGGAACTGAATTCAACAACCAAATCCTTCATACATTTTGTGATGAGAAAGGTATTACAAGACAATATAATGCTCCTAATACTCCTCAACAAAATAGTGTTTTTGATTGGAGAAATAGGACACTTATTGAAGCTGCAAGAACCATGCTATATGACTCTAAACTGCCTATCACCTTCTGGGCAGAGGCAGTCAACATTGCCTGCTATGTGCAGAACAAAGTTTTAGTAGTCAAGATTCATGGTAAGACTCCATATACGTTGTGGCATAAAAGGAGAACTTTCATAGGTTTTCTCAGATAATTTGGATGTCCTTGCACCATCTTGAATACCAAAGATCAGATAGACAAAATTGCTAAGAAATCAGATGATGGACACTTCATTGGACACTCTTCCCAAGCTAAGGCTTATAGAGTATACAATCTCAAAACTAGAGTATTTGAGGAGTCAGGCAATGTAACCTTCAATGAGCACACACCCAGTATGAAGGTACTGGTCCTGATTGGTTGTTTTATCTTGATTTAGTGACCAACTGTTTTAACAAATCTTGTGAAGATGTTTCAGGATCTACACATCAGGAGATCCTGATCCAAGATTTAACCTATGAAGACCAAGTCAGAAAACTACTTCAGCTCCAGTGGTAACAAAGCCTGTAGTTGGAAATCCTGTCAGCACAACAATGACAAACTCTTCAGCTGGCACATCTAAGGTGCCTACAAATTCCACCACTGAGGCACAGAACTAAAATAAAGATATTTCCAATATAGGATGAGATGGAGGTGGTGATAATAATCAAGAATTTCTTGATGCTGATAACCACCCCATAGAAGACAACATCAATGATGTCATACATTCATTGGATCAAGTTTCTCTTGATAAGTGTGATGTTGTGGTGGGTGATACTCAATCATCATATTTGAATTTCACTAATTTTGATCTATCCAACCACCTTGCTATGATTCCTCAACTGAGAATCCATAAGTCTCATTCCACCATAAACATCATTGGAGATGTTGAGATAGTGGTGAGAAAAAGAGGACAAACCCATGATAAAAATGTTTGTCTACACTCTTGTTTCTTGTCCTAGATTGAGCCAAAGAATATTGATGAGGCGCTAAAGGATAGAAGTTGGGTTGAAGCAATACAGGACTAGCTGCTTCAATTTAAAAGGCAAATTGTTTGGAATCTATGTCTTCTTCCTCAAGGGAAGACCATAATAGGTACCAAGTGCATTTTTAGGAATAAGAAATATGATAGAGGACTTATTATCAAGAATAAGGCAAGACTAGTTGTTCAAGGGTACACACAAGAAGAGGGGATTGACTACACAGATGTTTTTTGCTCCTGTAGCAAGACTTGAAGCTGTTAGGATACTCCTTGCTGTTGCTGCATCCAAGGATTTCAAGGTGTACCAACTTGATTTCAAGTGCGCCTTCTTATATGGGGTGATTGATGAGGATGTGTATATCAAACAACCTTCTAGCTTTGAAGACCCTGATCATCCTGATTATATCTACAAGCTTAAGAAAGCTCTTTATGGGTTGCATCAAGCTCCAAGGAAGTGGTATGAGACACTATCACAGTACCTTGTTTAGCATGGCTACAAAAGGAGACTATTGATAGAACACTATTCATTAAAGGTACAGGAAATGACTGATGCTAGTTTAAGTTTATGTAGATGACATCATCTTTGGTCAACCAATCCAAAGCTCTACAAAGACTTTGAGAAGCTGATGAAGAATAGATTTGAAATGAGTGCCATGGGGGAACTCAATATCTTTAAAGGAATTCAAATGAAGCAGGTTGAAAATGGCATCTTCATAAACCAATCAAAGCATGTGCAAGACATACTTACTAGATTTCATCTAACTGAGTATAAGGTTGCAAAGACACCCGTAGCCGGAAACTACTCCCTAGGACCTGATCTTGAGGGGGAGTGTGTTGACGAACATCCCTGCAGGGCTATGATTGGGTCTTTTATGTACCTCACAGCCAGCAGGCCTGATATTATGTTTGCAACATGTATTTATTCAAGATATCAAGTCAACCCCAAGATTTCACACCTGGTTGCTGTCAAGAGGATTCTTAAATATCTCAAAGGCGCTCCCATACTAGGCCTTTGGTATCCAAAGAGTTCTGACTTCAATCTGTATGCATATACAGATATTTACTATGGTGGATATAATATGACTACCAACTACCAAGCCTAGATCTGGGGGATGTCAATTCTTTGGTAAAAGGATAGTCTTATGGCAATGCAAGAAACAATCTTGTATGTCTGCATCAACTGCTGAAGCTAAATACATTGTTGTTGTAAGCTGCTGTGCTCAAGTGCTTTGTATTCAGAATGAGATGTTGGACTATGGATTCAACTTCAAAGAGACTCCCATCCAAGTAGACAACAACAGTGTTATCTCTATTATAGAGAATCCTGTACAACACTCATAGATAAAGCACATCAACATCAAATATTATTTGATAAGAGATAATTTTGAAAAGGATTACACTTACAGGCTGATGCAACCAAAGAGCTCTCAGCATGCACATGTGAAGTACAAGGAGGTTATTTAGGAATATTTGATACAACTCAATGAATTACACAAAGTATCAAATCTTCCGAAGCCAAAAGGGAAAATATTCTGAAGTTAAAGATGAAGTCTTACGAAGCTTCAAAGACAAAGTCTTTCGATGCCAATAGACTGATTTCTTCCAAAGACAGAGAAGCCATGCTTTTTCTGAATCACCTTTTGCCAAAAGCTGAACCACTTTTCGCTGCCACCTCTGAAAACTCATCAACTTATATGAGTTGGTGAAAAGTCCATACTTTTGTCAAACTGTGTATTAAGGTATTGAGTCTGTAACTTTTTACTTTTGTACTTTTATCCTTTTTGAATTAAATAAGAATGTAAGCTATGGCATGTCATAGTCACTAGTAAAAAGCCAATCTGTCTTTTGACTTTACATTGATCTTGTTGTTTAGATTAGTATTACAGCTGGCCTAAAAAGTATAGCTGGCTATAGGATGTAGTATAAAGTGTCTTAAGTACTTGTCATTTTCTTTAATATTTGTAACATTTTGTTAGAACATGAGAGCAATATACATCATTCTTGAAAATCATATTATCTTGTTCTTGTTCTTGTTCTATTTTTTACTTGTGTTCTTTGTTTCAACATAAGGTGGTTCTCTATTTGATATGCTTAATGTTCTAACACTCGTCTAACACTGTGTAACTACTGCATTGACCCTATTCACCGTTCCTGCAGACTTATTATATTTATATTCTGTGAGGCATTTGTGACACATGATTCAAGAAGATCAGAAAAATTCAAGTCACGTTTTAAATGCCTCATAAATTGTATAAAAATATTATTTTTATTTTTACAACAGTTATTACACTTATCATTAATACTATTTAAATATAAATTTACATAATATAATGATTATTATCTATATTATATAGATACCTTATGTGTGGTATTTGATATATAATATTATCATTATTACTAATGTTTCGTATACTTTGTGATGTATTTACGATATTACATTTAATCTATAAATATTCAAAAACTGTTTATTAATAACCTTGTTAATAATAATAATCATAACTATAGTTATTGTGTGTGTATCTATGTCTGTGTTAGCTAGGGTGTGAACGTGTATAATCAACAAAGATGGTGTGTGATCTGTGATGATTAGATAAAGGCGATAAGGGATTTCATGGACATAGGTTAACCACTATGGCTTGTCAACCAAATATTACATATTATGTCAATAGTAGTCGGCGAACATTTGCATTGACCAATGATCGTCACTATTAGTAGTTAGCGATGGCTAATCGGGTCATATCAATTAATATTGGTCAAGGATAGGAATCAGATACAAATTGATTTAGAAATAGATAAAGGTATATGTGTCCTGTACACTATAAATTGCCTTTTGCAATTTTATCTAAAATTTTTTAATTTAGGTTATTTTATTCATAGTTTAGCAATATTTGTTGATGTTGTAACTAAAATTTTGTTTCAAATTTTTTATGTAATTCTTATTTCATTTATTAGTTTTTTATAAAATAGTAATTTGGATAGCAAATTTGTTGCAAATATATTGGAAATTCAAACTTAAATTAAGTCACAAATGTGTCGTAAATTCAAAATTTGAATAGATACGGTGTGTCGTAAATGGGTTGTAAAGTTAAAATCTAAATTAGTATGGTGTGTCGCAATTAGCATAAAAAATTTAAATTTTAAATCAGTTTAATTTAAATTGCATCGCTAATGCGACGCAAATTTAAAATTTGAATTAAAGTTAGGGGTGTCTTAAATGCATAGCAAACTAAACAATTAGTTAAACTTAAGTAGATTTAATTTTACTAATAATTTTTATATTAAATTTATAGTAACAATTAGTTAAACAATTAGTTAAACGGATGAATGTTCTTCATCCGCATTTGCAAATGCGGATGTGCATTTTGGGAAATGCTGAGGGAATTACTTCATCCGTATTTACAAATACGGATGAGCATTTAAGGAAATGCTGATGAAACTGATCATCCGCATTTACAAAGCGGATGTGCATTTTGGAAATGCTGATGGAGTTACTTATCCACATTTACAAATACGGATGTACATTTGGGAAATGAGGATGAAGTTTCTTCTTCCGCATTTACAAATGCGGATAGAGTTTGTTCATCTGCATTTACTAATGTGGATGAATATTAGAGAAATGTGGTCCCGCCCACTTTTCTCTCACTCTAAAATTCAGTTTCATAGGACGCGCAATATATGATTGCTTTCAACCACTCTCTCTGATAACTAACAACACACACAAAGGTGCAATCGCTGCTCCTGTAGCTTTTCTCTAGATCGGTCGAGGAAAACCAAGAACAGAACCCGATTCAAGTGAAGAAAATCCTAGCAACCTGGTGTTTTGTTGGAAGCTTAGGGTAGACAAGCTTGAGGTTTGCTGCTTTAGAAGCTGCTGTTCAAAGATCTTCTTCCTCTTTCCCATTCGAGAGGTAGAATTCTTAACACCCTTTGGTTGTTTGTAAGCATGATTTTTTATATGACGATCCATTACGGGTTTTCTTTTAACAGATATATAAATTGGTTTATATATTAACAGTAACAAGTTTTTCATTCCACTTCCGCTACCTTTTTCATTTTATAAGGATAAAATGACCCTGATAAACTTGTGAAAACCCAACAGTGGTATCAGAGCCGGTTATATGGATACATGCTTCATCTGGACTGAATTCTCGGTTTCTTGCTATTATTCACCAACAAACCGAAAATTCAGGTCTATGTTTCCCCTGTTTTTCAAGATTCTACTTTACATGTATATTGTAATCTTGAAAAATTTAATCATTTGGATGATTTAAGTTGTTTGGAAAAGAATCATAATATTCGGTTTGTTTATATATTAACCGAAAGTCTATGATTCAAGGGGAAAACTCTCAGATTTTGCTTACATATTTGAATATGTATCTTGATGTTCATAACCTAGTCAAGACCTTGTGTTTGGTTGTGTTGCGATTTGTATTTGATTATTCAAAGGGTTTTAATAATTACATTTATTTGTTCTTTCTATTGGCTATGTAATTTATTTATTTTCATTTGGTATGTAAAGTAAATAGATTAGTTGCATTTCACTTTTACTAGAAAATGTATATATGATATATAATTTTGTAAAAGAAGATGCAACAAGAATGTTTTCGGTTTGGGCCAAATTTGTGCCCAAAGGGCTTCATGGCTCTTTGGGCCAAATTAGTAGCAATCATATTTTGGTGTCAGCTTATTGATTTACATATTTTCTTCATTAAATAAATGGTTGTATGGTGGATGGATCTCCAGCTGTAGAGAATATTAAAAATGATTTGAGAAGGAGACTGGCTAAGTTGTTTTATCTTCTTCACCTTTATGCAGTTTCAATTATTACAAATTTGAAAAATTAATTTTTAGATGATTGTTTAATGTACATAACAGATTATTGAACTTATATATCTTTGTATTTTCAAACTGTTTGAAAGATGTTATTAGATCCAACCTACTAAAGCTACAACTAGGGCCGTTAAAAAAATTCGTGCCTCATAAGTCATTCGAAGCTCGCTCGAAATAAAATTGGCTCAGTTTATAGATGACTCGAACCGGCTCAGCTAGGTTTGTAAACAAGCCAAGCCCAAGCCAAAGTCATCTCGGCTTGTGGCTTGCTCGTGAGCTCACTTGTGAGCTTATACAAATTCAAGATTAAATTATAATTCACTACTGGAAAAGTCTGAGGTTTCCAACATACAAAGTTAACTATCCATGTATATCGAGATCAAAACTGTTACATTTATGCATAGTTAGGACTGTTCTTGCAGTTTTCCAAACTTGATCATGACCAAATGTGTAATTCTAACGTATTACAAGGACTATCTGTATACTTCACACAAAAAGTTAAAAGTAAAACTTTTTTGACAAATTTTAAATTACAGAAAACATTTTACATATATATCAAACTATAGATTTAGTCTTTAATCTTCATTAATTACATTGAATGTCAATTATGTAAAGGGTTTGTAACACGTTAGGTCCTTTAGCTTAACAGAAGTTAAATTTTGTAGTTAACTTTACGTGAAAAGACCAATTTAACCTTTTCTTAAGCTAATAAACAAAATAGTAGGTTCACTAGAAATATTTACCTAAACCAACCGCTCGCACTACTATCTCCTCCAGCCATCGGCGATCTTGAGAATCATCGCAAAAGATTACCTCTGTCATGAAATCGGCCACCATCGTAGCCAAACCGACCGTTGTCGTCGTCAAATTGGCCACCACCTTCGCCACCATCGCCGCCGCCTGTGAATCGTGTAGTGCTAGAATAAGTCCAATCATCATGACCTAAAATAAATGTCAATGTTTTTACGCTCGGATCTGTTCGGCCGGTTCGACTGGGAATCAGCGGAGTCGCCGATCCGAGTAGCCCAGTTCACTTTTGGAAGGGTTCGACCGGCCGGTTCGTCTTGGTTCGAGGGTTGGACCGTTTTTTTTTTTTTTTTTTTTTTTTGAGTTTTAATGGGTTTAACGGGTGAGTTGAACGTTAAATTGAAGTCTTAGAGAAATTACAGGTTTGGTCCCAACTGTTTACCAACTCGTAACACAATTGGTCCTTAACACTAACTTCTATTAAATTTTTCAGTTAAGTGGATGTGAGAAGTCTAAAATACCCTCCTAACTAAAAGAAAAAATATTTAAAATATAAATTAATTTATATGGGTCCAACTTTTTTAGATTAAACAATTACATATACATACAATATATATATATATATATATATATATATATATATATATATACATATATATACACATAATATACATATATATATATATATATATACATATATATAAATATACATATATCCTATATATATATATTTGTATATATATATTTGTATATATATATATATAAAGGGATATGCAGCTTCTCCACTTCACCACCACCGTAACCCAACCATCACCTTCTCTCACAATCAACCACAATCGCCGACAATTAACCACCACCGCCGCCAACCCCATCGTAACACTACCGACATCACCACCATCACCTTCTCCACCGCACCACCACCGTAAACCAACCATCACCATGATGAAACTGCCAGCCATCACCACCATCACCGTCTCCAAAACACCACCAATGCAACACTACCACCACCCTCTCCCCTTCCCGTCGTCCTCTTCCACTACAGGCATACAGCCTCGACCCAATCCTACCAACCGCCACCACCACGTCCGGCGACGCCACCATCATTATCACCATCAGATGAAACCACCACAACCGCCGCTCCACCACTTTCGTCGACATCTCTGCCGGCAGCGATCATCGATCTTTTGATTTGGGTGATTAATTTGTGTGATTCATTGTCACTTGTGAGGCGGATTGATTTCGAGTGATGACGGTGGTTACAACCGCCGCAGGCGGCAAACATTGCCGGAGGGAGGGGGCAGTGGTTGTACGATGGTGGAGGGTAGGAGGTGATGATGTGCTGGCAGTGGTGGTGTGCCGACGGTGGTGATGCACCGGTGGAGGGTGGGAGGTGATCGAAGGGAAGGGGATGGGGTTAAGTTAGGACCAATGATTTTTTTAATATATTTTAAAATTTAATATTATAATATTAAAGGGTATATTTGTTAGGGGTATTTTAGACTTTTGACACCCACTTGACTTGAAAACATAACAGAAGTTAGTGTTAAAACTATCCTCATTCACAATCCAACAAACCCAACTTTTTAATAAAAAATTAATTTCTCTCTCTTCAACCTACACAAACCAATTAAACATAACTTTTTACTCTCATTAACAATCCAATCTTCACTACATTTTTTAAATAAATATAATTTGAAAATTTTAATATTTTACTTAAACTCAGTAGAAATATAAAAATAATTATTTATTTCAAAAAGAAATATATTATTTAATTTAAAAATAATTTTTAGAAAATAAAAAAATATTTATATTCATCAAACATACTTAAATATAATAACCAAATTACAATCATAGAATGAAATATAAAATTACACTTACAAATGATACAACTATATAATTATTCATCATCACTAAATTTTTGCCAAATATGCTCATTAAATCATTTTTTAAAGCGATATGAGCTTCTCTATTGCGAAGCTGTTCCCTATTAGTCATATAATTAGATAAGCTTCCAATTCGTTGAGTGGAGTAATAAAAGTTTGTTCATCATCTTCACTCGAGCTTCTTCATCGCTGATTTGTAGGCCTGTCATTTACAAATTTTGATGGATCATAATAATTAAAGTATGTGTCCCTTTCATCCTCCACGATCATATTATGCAGGATAATACATGCAATCATGATTTTTCCCATCATATCCTTGTTCCACACATGACATGGGTGTCGTAGAAATGCAAAACGAGCTTGTAGAAGTCCAAATGCTCGTTCAACATCTTTTCTAGCGGCCTCTTGATGTTGAGCGAACAACTTGTGTTTCTGCAAGTGTGGAGAAGTTATTGACTTGACAAAGGCAGCCCATGAAGGATATATGCCATCAGTAAGATAGTATGCCCTATTATATTCCTGATCATTCAGGACATAACTCACATTTGGTGCTCGACCTGACAACATATCATCAAAAATAGGAGACCGGTGGAGGACGTTAATGTCATTGCACGTACCTGGTGTTCCAAAGAATGCGTGCCATATCCATAAGTCATATGATGCAACGGCTTCTAAAATGATTGGTTGTTTACCGCTTCTACCTGCATATTGCCCGGCCCAAGCGGTGGGGCAGTTTTTCCATTACCAGTGCATGCAGTCAATGATACCTATCATACCTAGAAATCCATGTTCTACCCCAACATGGAGTAGTCTTCTTAAATCATCTTTATTGGCCTTCTAAGGTATTCTTGACTAAAACATGAAATGACACCTTCTACGAACTTTATAGGAGCATCTCTTGTTATAGTATCACTCATTCTCAAATATTCATCTTGTGCATCTGTTGATGTCCCGTAAGCCAACACCTGCATGGCTCCAGTACATTTTTGCAATGTTGAAAGGCCTTTTCTTCCTGTGGCATCACGTCTTTGTTGAAAATAAATATCACTTGTTGCAATAGCATCCACTTTGCAATAGCATCCACTTTCGCATTCGAAATCTGCGGCGAAATATATCTTCATCATACGTTGGGTTGTCAACAAAATAGTCTTTCATCAAAAGTGCCTCACCCTGGTCACGTTCACGATCACGATACCTTCTTTTTGCTCTAGGAGGATGATCTCCTATGATCATATTTGGCATGCTTACAAATATTTTACAAATGCGGTTAGACTTTGTTCATCCGCATCTACTAATGCGGATGAATATTAGAGAAATGTGGATGGGTTAAAGGGATGGGTCCTGCCCACTTTTCTTTCACTCTGAAATTCAGTTTTCACAAGATGTGCAATATAGGATTGCATTCAACTACTCTCTTTGATAACTTACAACACACACAAAGGTGCAGATCGGTGTTCTTGTACCTTTTTCTCTCGATCGGTGGAGGAAAACCAAGAACTGAACTCGGTTCAAGTGCAGAAAATCCTAGCAACCTGGTGTTTTGTTTGAAGCTTGGGATAGACAAGCTTGAGGTTTCCTATTTGGAAGCTGCTGATCAAAGATTTCCTTCCTCTGTCCCATTCGAGAGGTAGATTTCTAAACACCCTATGGTTGTTTGTAAGCATGAATTTCATATAAGGATCCATTACGGGTTTTAACAGACATATAAATTGGTTATATACATATTAACTGTAACAAGTTTTTCGTTCATATTTTGCTGCGTTTTTCATTTTATAAGGATAAAATGACTCTGATAAACTTGTGAAAACCCCTACAATGACATCAAGAATCGGTTATATGGATACATGCTTCATCTGGACTGAATTCTCGGTTACTTGCTGTTAATTCACCAACAGACTGAAAATTCAGTCTATGTTTTCCCTGGTTTTTCAAGATTCTTCTTTACATGCATATTGTGATCTTGTAAAATTTAATCATTTGGATGATTTAGTTGTTTGGACAAGAATCGTGATATTCGGTTTGTTTTTTACATTAACTGAAAATTAGTGATTCAAAGGGAAAACTCTCTGATTTTGCTTACATATTTGGATATGTATCTTGATGTTCATAACCTAGCCGAGACCTTGTGTTTGGTTGTGTTATGATTTGTATTTGATTATTCAAAGGGTTGTAATAATTAAATGTATTTGTTCCCCCTATTGGCTATGTAATTCATTTATTTTCATTTGGTATGTAAAATAAATAGATTAGGATATATAATTTTGTAAAAGAAGATGCAACAAGAATGTTTTTCGGTTTGGGCCAATTTTAGGCCCAAAGGGCTTTATAGCTCAAATCGAAATGGTTTGGTGCAGAATTTTAAGCCTATTTGGAAGCTCAAACGAATGGGAGAATCACAACACAAAGTGGACACTTGAAGCATTTGGATGCGGGATCAAGTGGGAGTTCACCGACACAAGTGTTACCCTTAGGAAGGACCTAATAACTCACTTGTTTCGGTCAACAAGTGATGTTAGATTAGTTGTCTATGGTTATGAACTTGTTGTTATATGTGTTTATTGTATGGTTGATTTAATTTATTGTTCATGTGATATTTGGATATGCACTGTTAAATAATTCCAAATCAACAACAAGCTTCAAATGGTTTTTCAGAAACATTAACATGGGTAATAAAATGTTTTTATTAAAGGTTAATGTTTTCGTAATAAAATTGGGTTTTATTAAAAGAACTTTGGAAATTGTTTCACTAATGTACCACGCATTTGAATGCATGCAAATGTAAGGTACAATATGTTTTCATAACTAGAATTAATGAAACAAAATCCCTTTTAAACAAGTTTAAAACCATCCTTTTATACAATACTCAAATCAATTGGGAAATATTTGTGGGATAAAGGTCACCTAACCACATTTAGGCAACTTGTGTGTTTGAGGTGGGTTTAACATACTTGTGGGATAAAGGTCACCTAACCACCTGTATGTGTAAACTCACATGTGTGTGTAAGTAAGATGACTTGAGTTGGAAACCATGTGAATAGGGTCACCGAAGCATGGCGTACAATGGTGTTGATGGGATTAAACATGCCGACTAAACATAAAGATGTTTAACCAATCCCATAAACTAGAAATTACAAAGGGTTGTAATTGTCAAAAGTTGACTACCTTGTTAATTTGAATAATGGGATAAAGGTCACCTAACCATTATTTGAATATAACGTTGGATTCTAGATTTTAATTATTAATTGTCTATGAGACATGAAAGGGTATTAATAGTTAAAATGTCCTTTTATGAATACTGAAATTGAACTTTGTTTATATTGTAGTAATGGCCACAAATAATAACAACGCTACCTCTCCGACCGTCCATAACCTGTCACTGAGAACTATCCTGAAAAGGATCGTCTAAATCACAATAATTTCATGGATTGGTCTCGAAACTTGAGAATTGTTCTCAAGCAAGAAAAGAAATCATAATTGTTGGATGATCCTATTCCCGATGAACCCAACATTGATGATGTTGATGCCTACAAGGATTGGGTTAAGCGCACTGAGGATTCTATGCAAGTTTCTTGCCTCATGTTGGGAACCATGATTCCCGAGCTTCAAAAGGATTTTGAACATCACGGGGCATACGGCATGATTACCCAGCTAAAGGAAATATTCCTTCAACAAGCGAGGGTAGAGCGGTTGGAAACGGTTCATGCGCTTCATGCATGTCGAATGGAAGAAACCCAATCTGTATCATCTTATGTGATGAAGATGAAAAGCCACATTGATCGCCTCGAAAGGCTAAATTGTCTCGTCTCAAAAGAGTTGGCCACGGATTTGATCCTCAATAGTCTAACCAAGAAGTTTGAGACTTTTATTATGAATTATAACATGAATAGATGGGACAAGAGCATTAGGGAACTTCATGCAATGCTCAAAACAACCGAGGCAGGGATGGGTAAAAGGGTTTTGCAGGACCGTTAAAGGGCACTTAAGCTTGCACTTAGTTAACACACTTAGGAGGATCTTAAGATCACTTAAAAATTCAAATAAGGAACTGTGAACCTTTACTAAAGATACAAGATAAACACAAGTAAAACAAGAACAAGAGCATAAGATAAAGTTTTCAAGGAAGTTGTATATTGATTCTCTAGTTCTATTACAAGTGTTGTACAAGTATATTTTAAATACAAGAACCGGAGACTACTTATACTACATCCTACAACCTTCAATATGCAAAAAGACAGTTGGAAGTGACTAATCTAGACAACAAGATCAGCCTAAAGTCAAAAGGCAGATTACCTTTTGACTAGTGACTATGACAAGCCATAGCTCACTGACTTTCCTATTACAAAAAGCCAAGAAGAAACAAAAACAGAAACTTGCAGGCGAAGACCTTATCTACTTTATCATAAAGTATGGAAGTTTCACCAATTAGTGATAGCAGGTGAACTACCAGAGCATGCAGTGGAAAGTAGGTTGCTTTATGATAAAGTTGATGGAAAAGGTATCTTTCTCTCTCTTCAGAGGAAAATCAGTCTTGTCTTTAAATAGCTTCGGAAGACTTTGTCTTGAGAGCTTCGGAAGACTTCATCTTTTACCTTCGGATGAGTTGAGTCTTTGGCTTTGGAAGACTTTATACTTAGAATATTTTCCAAGTTCAGTCTAAAGCTTCCGTAGCAGTTTCTTCTGAACTTTGGCTTCGGAAAATTTTACACTTAGAATTTTTCTTGAGTGTGTAAAACTTCCGAAGCTAGTTCACCTTTGTTCCAAAGTGCATGTTGGAAGACTTGGTTGTTTTGGTATCTTTTGGTTACATCAACCTCTTAACTTCAGAGGTTCCTACAAACTCCCCCTAGGCTGATGCTACCAAAACAGAGAGGTTCTTCAGACTGGGATAGTCCATATGAGGATCTTTAGAATTCCTTTCTTCATTAGTAGATCTGGATTCTTCAGACTCATGAAGTACCTTCTCATGTCATAGAGATCATGCAGAGGGAGTTCAAGCATGTCACTTGTGAAGTAGACATGTTGTTCTCCCTGATCTCTAGTGACATACCATCTGTCTGGATCTTCAGCAAAAGTCCAGGATAGAATTTGTCTTCCAACAGAGAGAGGCTCTACTATGATAGGAGTTGGTTGAGAGTCCTCTTCATGCACTTCCTCAGGATGTTCTGACTCATCCTGAGGTTGGGAGGAGGATGCCTTTCTTCTTTTCTTCTTTGAAGATGATCTTCTTTTAGCCATCCTCTTTTTCCTCCCTGATGATTTTAACTGAGAGGGTTGGTCTTCAGTACCAGGTTCTTCAGTGGATTCCCTCTCAGTTGGGATCTCCTCTCTCCCAGTTTCAGAAGGAGAGGGAGGAGAACCCTGCTGTGGGTTAGAAGATGAAGTTGGCTGTTGTGCAGCTTCAGGTGCAGGTGGTGTTGTCTTTGTAGGTTCCACCTTTACCTCAACTTCAGGTTGAGCTTGACTTGATGATGAATGAAGGTCCCAAGCTCTCCTCTTTTTATCTTCTGCTTGATCACCCTTATGTGCTCATCCATTATGGATAGAGACATGGGACCAAGCCTCCTTCCGGAGAACCCATACAGCTTCAAGAAGCTCATCATCCTCTGCCTATCTGCAGACTTTTTTGACTTTTCTGGATGATGGCTCTTGATTTTGCAGCTTCTTCCCTTTGCCTCTTCTTTGCAGCTTGCCTTTCTTTCTTGGCTTGCTCTTCCAGCTGCTTATTGTATTCAAATAATATATAATCATAAGGCAAGGGAAGGAGTGCAGGTGCCTGATAGAGACCTGTGGCACTCAGGTAGTTGATCATTTTTAATCTTTCTTCTTCATCTACCTGAGGTTGTTCAGTTGTTCAGGAGTCTCTGACTCAGGACTTTTTTGAACTGGGGAGAGGAATGTTCTTGTAAAGCCTTTTTCTCCTCATTTCTTCCTTGTGTTTGAGGGTCAAGGCTGCATCCTCTGCTTCCTTCCTCTCCTTTGACAATTCAATGTCAGCCAGTTCATTTAACTCCTCTAAGAGGAGAGAGATGAGTTCATCTATGTTGTAGTTCCTGGTCCCCAGATAGTTGAGCCTGGCTGCCCTTAATTCATCTTCTTGAGTGTTTGGTACAGGGGCAGCAGAATTATAGCTTGTATGAATCCTGGGGAACCACTTGAACTCTCTCCCTTCAGCTTCCTCTTCCTCTCTCTCTTTTCTTCTTCAATCTCTTCAGGAGTCATCTTCCTTTTGCCTTTGTTAATTACAGATCTTGATGACTCAGTTTGAGGAGAGCTTTGGCCTTTATTGCTTGATTCAGCAGTCAAGCTCTGGCCAGAGAGAGGTTGTGAAGCACCATCACTAGCTGGTGCCTCACTGAGGGTATGGGGTGCTGGAGGAGATCTTGTCTTAAGGTTCACAGTCTCAGCCTCTGGGCCTTCAGTCCAGGCTTTCCCTTCGAAGCTAATCTTGGGGTCTACCCCAACATCCAGTTGATCAAAGGCTTCAACTGCTAGCCTCTGTCTATATAATGTTGTTCTCCTTTTGAATTCTGCCAGCACCCAGTCTTGAATTTCATTGGCTAATCTGACAGCTTGTCTGTTATTGCTTGGGTTGACAAGTGCCAGATCTACCAAGTTTATACTCTCATAGAAACTCAGGGTGGAGATGTTGAGAATTTCTTGTTGACCTGAGCTCTAGAGATCACAAGAGCTTTCCTATCTTTGTCATACCCCCAACCCCAGATTGGGTTCTCAGATGGGGCAGACATTGCTCTTGGTACTCCCTCCTCAAACAGTTGTTGAATGAGCATTCCAGATCACTGTCTAGAGGAGGTTGCTGAGCATGGACAACTGCAAGATAGGATGGTGAGTCCTGTATGTCCATACTTGAGGAAGAACTCCCAGGTTTGTGGCTGTCAGAACTTCCTCCCCCTTTTTGGTAGCATCACCCTCATGCATAGGTGAGCTGGGGAAGTGATCCATAACATCCACAGGTTCTTGTGGACCTGGATGAGTTTGTCCTAAGGTCTCTCAGCTAACTGGCCCTTGAGATCGGTGATCTCAAGTTGCTGGTCATGGACCCTCCTTTGCAAGATAGTCACCTGTGATTCAAGGTGAGCTATCTGTGAAACCAGTTGGGTGCAGATGTCTTCGAGTTGGTGCACCCTGAGTTTCAGACTCTCCTCATCTTCAGTTGAAGAATCATTAGGGAATGAAGGAGGTGAACCGAGGTTTGCTCCTTCACCACCAGCATGGGGTTCTTGGCTGCTGGATTTCCCCTGCCCAATGACAGTGTCAAGAGGCTGGGTTGCATTGGTTGAGGTCTTAACAATGTAATCACCGGAAACAGTGAGAGCCTCTTCCACATGGATCTCCTGGACAATCACAGGAAGATCCACCTCAGTTTGGGGTGTCTGATGTTGGCTAGACAGGGGTGAAGCAGGAGTACTCATCTCCCCTTGAGTGTGGGTAGAGAGGGGAGAGTCATGATACTCACTGAAACCCAAATCTTCATCAGAGTAGAAGTCAAGGCTGGGTATGGGGCGGTTGAGATCAAGAGGCTGGGGATGGTAGCTTTCCCCTAAAGGTTGATCACTAGAGTGTTGAGACTCAGAGTGATGGCTTAAGGCTGTTTATGAACTTGTGAGCTCATCAGGCTGAGCATGAGGAACCTCAGCACTGATTGTTTGAAAGATGGGAGTGGTTTGCTCCTCAGGGGAAGTGGGAGCTCGAGATTCCACTTCCTTCTGTATGGGTTGTGATATGGGGGCCTGCACATGCTCAGTAGCAAGTGCAGTGGTTCGCTTGGATTTTCTTTGGTAGGTGAATTTGATGGTGGGTTGTATTTGTGGTGGGTGAGAAGTAGAGGGTGTTGGTTCATCACTAGCTGGGGCTGGTAGGATGTCACCCTGAGCAATGAGCTCAAACATTTTCGGGACAAGGGCTGTTTCTACCCCTGAGAACCCAACAGTTAGGTTTTTCAATATCTTGAAAATGTCGGGCCTCATATGTGCAAGTTTAAGAACATTACCTATTCCCCTCAACTGTGGTCCCAATTCACAGTTGAGAATGTATTGAACATACCGGGGGAACATGTAATATTCTAAGGAATCCAAATTCGCTAGTAAATTTGTATATACAAACTGAGAGTACCTGAATTTGACCTCTTGAACCATCCCATGGACAATGAAGGAGAGGTGCTCTGGAATCTGGTCCCATCCTCCATGTTTGTTGGATAGGCTATGTATGATGACATGGAGGAGGTATTTCCATTGGAATGAGACCTTCCCTTTCCTGAAGGTTTTGACCGAAAAGTCACCTTCGTAGCCTATCTGCGCAAAGGATTGGTTGACAGCAGCTTTTGGAAAGGACAGCTCACCTGCTTCATCATCCAGCTGCAAATGGGTATTTATAATGGCTGGAGTGATGAAAACCATCCTCCCCTGCACTGTGGCAGATAGTGCCTTCTCCCCATCCATGGTGACCTCTTGACAAGTCCGCCAGAACTCAAGCAAGTGATCCTCATAGAGAGAAGGATCGATGTAAGGGAGGTGAAGTAGCGAGACAAAGAAAGATACCTACACACGTCTGAGAAGCTTAGATCCTTCTCAAAGTTTAACAGAGCAACTTGATTGTGTTGCCTGTGTAGATGCATGGTGAAATCAGGGTCGTTACGACGATCAAGATTGGCCATTTGAAGAAGCTTTGTAGTGAAGGAAAGAAGAAGAAGATGAAATTTTGGGGGTAATTTTAGGTTAAGGAACAATGAGAGAAGTGAGATGAAATAGAACCGTTTGGAAAGATATACTCTGGATTTGAGACAAAGTTATGACAAAAAGATAAACTTTGAAATCCGCAAGTGGGTCCTACTTCTGAAAAAGGCGCCCAAAAAGTTAGTTTTCTTGGAAGTAGAAAAAGCTTCCGAAGGCAATTTTGGTTTCGGAAGCTTTGCAATCAAAGCTTCCGAAAGCAATTTTGCTTCGGAAGATACTTCAAAGAGTTTTGAAAATTTTGGCTTCGGAAGAAATAAATGAGTCTTCCGAGACTAAATTGCTTTCGGAAGAAATTTGTTCCTAAAATGCATTTAAGTACTTATACCAAAATTTAAGCTTCGGAAGATACTTCAAGAATTTCTTCCGAAGGTAAATCTCAATAAGCTGTTTAAACGATTTAGACATAAATTTCTTCCGAAGGCAACTTTTGCTTCTTCCGAAGGTAAATTTTCATCATTCTAAGAGATATCATTTTAAATTTTTTTTTCTTCCAAAGAGAACTGGGCTTATGAAGTGATCTCATAGACAACCTAGGAGACACAGTTTTAAGAAATAATATTGATTAAGTTATTAAGAAAAATATACTCAAAGTTAATCATCCGAATAGCTGATACAAGATATTTAAATCTCTGTTCATCAAACGCTTTTGTGAACAGATCGGCCTATTGTTCATTTGTGTTAACTTTGATTAGTTTTATCAATCCCTTTTCAAAATTATCCCTAATCAGATGATACCTGATGTTGATGTGTTTGGTCCTTGAGTGCTGCACAGGATTCTCTGTAATAGAGATGGCACTGTTGTTGTCTATATGGATGGGTCTCTTTGAAATTGAACCCATAGTCTAGCATCTGATTCTGAATCCAAAGCACTTGGGCACAGCAGCTGGCAGCAGCGATGTATTCAGCTTCAGCAGTTGATGCAGACACACAGGATTGCTTCTTGCATTGCCAAGAGACTATCCTTCCACCCAGAACTGACACCCCCCAGATGTGGACTTTGCAGTCATGTTGCAGCCACCATAATCACTATCTATATAAGTATACAGATTGAAGTCTGAATTCTTTGGATACCAAAGGCCTAGATTTGGAGCACCTTTGAGATATCTAAAGATCCTTTTGACAGTGATTAGGTGTGACATCTTGGGGTTGGCTTGATATCTTGCACAAATGCATATGGCAAACATGACATCAGGCCTCTAGTAGTAAGATACATAAGTGAGCCAATCATAGCCTTGTAGAGATGTTCATCAACACACACCCCCTCAAGATCAGGACCAAGGGAGTGGTTTCTGGCTATGGGTGTCTTTGTAACCTTACAGTCAGTTATCTTGAATCTTGTAAGTATGTCCTGTACATACTTTGATTGACTGATGAAGATGCCATCTTCAACCTGCTTGAATTCCTAGAAAGAAATTAAGTTCCCCCATGGCACTCATTTCAAATCTATTCTTCATTAGCATCTCAAAGTCTTTACAGAGCTTTGGATTAGTTGAACCAAAGATGATGTCATCCACATATATCTGAACTAGCAACGTGTCATTTCCTGTTTCTTTGATGAAGAGAGTCCCATCAATAGTACCTCTTTTGTATCCATGTTGACAGAGGTATGTTGATAGTGTCTCATACCACTTTCTTGGAGCTTGATGCAGTCCATAAAGGGCTTTATCAAGCTTGCAGACATAATCAGGATGATCTGGGTCACAAAGCCAGGTGGTTGTTTAATATAAACTTCTTCATCAATCACCCAATAGAGAAAAGCACAGTTCACATCAAGCTGGTAGACCTTGAAATCCTTGGATGCAGCATGAGCCAGAAATATTCTTATAGCTTCAAGTTTTGCAACTGGAGCAAAGACATCAGTGTAATCAATTCCTTCTTCTTGAGTGTATCCTTGGACAACCAGTGTAGCCTTGTTCTTGATGATGATCCCTCTATCATCTTTCTTGTTCCTGAATACCCATTTGGTTCCTATGACACTCTTCCCTTGAGGAAGAGGATATAAGTTCCAAACCTTCAGTCTTCTGATTTGAAGCAGCTCATGTTGCATAGCTTTAATCCAGCTTCCATCCTTCAAAGCCTCATCAACCTTCTTCGGCTCTATCTGGGATAAAAACAAGAATGTAGACAAACATGGCTGCATGGGCTTGTCCTCTTGTTCTTACCCCTGAGTCAACATTTCCAATGATGTTTGTGGAGGGATGTGACTTGTGGATCTGAAGTTGAGGGATCATAGCAAGTTGGTTAGACAGATCTAAATTTGAGAAATTCTGATCTGGCAATGAGGTGTCTCCCACCACATCAGCACACTTATCAAGAGAGTCTTGATCCAATGAGTGTGTGACATCATTTATGTTGTCTTTAATGGAGTGGTTTTCAGCATCAAGAAATTCTTGATCACTGTCACCACCTCCAGTTCCTCCTCCTGCATTTAAAGTTCCTTCTCCTGAATTCTAAGCCTCTGAGCTGGAATTTGAAGGCAATTCATTTGAATCAGCAGTATTTGTCATGCTAGTGTTGATGGGAGCTTCAATTGTATGGTTAGTCACCATTGGAGCTGAAGTAGTCTTCTTGTTTGGTCTTCTTAGCTCAAATCTTGGATCAGGATCTTCTATTGACCTGTTATCTGTAGATCTTGAAACATTCTCACAAGATTTGTTAAAACAGTTGGTAACTAAGTCAAGATCAAATAGCCAATCCGGACCAGAACCTTTTACACAGGGTGTGTGTTCATTGAAGGTCATATTGGCTGACTCCTCAATGATTCTAGTTCTGAGATTGTATACTCTATAAGCCTTAGCTTGAGAAGAGTACCCAACAAAGTGTCATCATCTGATTTCTCAGCAAACTTGGCTATTTGATCTTTGGTATTCAAGATGGTGCAAGGACATCCAAATGTTCTGAGAAAACCAATGAATGGTCTTCTTTTGTGCCACAGTTCATAAGGAGTCTTACCATGTGTCTTAACTACCAAAACTCTGTTTTGCACATAGCAGGCTGTGTTACAGCCTCTGCCCAGAAGGTGATGGGCATCTTAGAGTCAGACAACATGGTTCTTGCAGCTTCAATAAGTGTCCTGTTTCTCCTCTCAGCAACACCATTTTGCTGAGGAGTCCTGGGAGCACTGTATTGTCTTGAAATACCCTTTTATCACAAAATGTATCAAGGATTTGGTTTTTGAATTCGGTTCCTTGATCACATCTTATGATTTTGACCTTGTGATCAGATTGATTCTCAATTTTCAAATGAAATTCTTTAAGATTTAGGAGTTTCATCCTTAGTTCTAAGGAAAAACACCCAAGTAAATCTTGTGAAGTCATCTGTGATCACCAAACAGTATGAGGTCCTTCCTAAACTCATTACACTGGTGGGGCCAAACAGATCCATATGTAACAAGTGTAGGGGAGTAGTGATAGAGTTCATTTCCTTTGGCTTGTGAGACACTTTGTGTTGCTTCCCCTTCAGGCATGCAACACAGTGGTCATCACTTGTAAACTCTTTCTTTAGCATTCCAATTACCAAATCATTCTTACTCAGTTTATTCATGTTCTTAAAGTTTACATGGCATGTTCTTTTATGCCAAAGGAAAGACTCATCACTGTTTGCTTTAGATAGAAAGCAAGAAATTTCTCCAGAGGGAGATGTTTCCTGCAAGTCCATCTTGTACATGTTCCCTTTCCTGGGGGCTCTGAGCAAAATATGCTCTTGAAGAATGTCAACCCCGGGCTTGAGAACAATGCACACATGCTTAGTAAAGAGCATGTGATGTTTTTTATCACAAAATTAGGACACACTCAAAAGATTGTATCCAAGCTCCTTGACAAAGTTTACCTTCTCAATGCTGAGCTTACCATTTGAGACCATGCCCCTACCAGTAATGTAACCTCCTACATCTCCTCCAAAAGCAACTGGTCCTCCATCAATTCTCTCAAAGTTTTGAAGTAGGGACTCATTGCCTGTCATGTGCCTAGAGCAGCCATTATCAATTATCCATACATTTCTGTTTGCCTTTGGCTATCCCTGCATAAGAGAGATGATTTAGTTACATTTGGAAACCCAAGCCTTATTGGTCTTGGGCTTATAAAGTTCAGATGAAGGCAATGAAACAGTAAGTGATCCTATGTTCAGGCTTTGAGGATCATTTGTTGTTGCTAAAGAGGGGTTTTTAGTCTCAAGGTCTTCCTTCATCTTCCACACCACCTTTGGAAGATTGGGCTTGACCTTCACTACTTCGGAAGCTTTTGTAGCTTTGGAAGCTTTGGAGACGGATCCTTCGGAAGATCTTGCTTTCACTGTAGCAAGCTTCAGTGCTTCAGAAGCATTCCTTTCTTCCGAGACCAACTTTTCTTCTGAAGGCAATTTCCTACTTGCCTTCATCTTCATTTTGGAGCTTCCGAAGGAAACAGATTTTCCTTCCGAAGCTGTTTGTTTCTTCTTCTTCTCAGAAGTTTTCTTCTTGATCAAGTGGATAGTACTCTTGGGATTGTATTGACAATCCTTAGCCAGATGTGAAGTACTACCACACATAACACAATCCAATTCTTTCCTTCTGAGAGTCTTCTTTCCCAAAGAAGACTGAGCTTGAACACTTTCCTCTTCTTTATCCACCTTTTCAGATGATGCAGCAGGCTTCTTAGGGTGAAGCTTGCTTTTAGAAATGGATGGTTCAGGCTGTGTAGCAGTGACATACAGCTGATCAATCTTCTTGTTGTTGCTGGAGTGAGTTGAAGCTGAAGTAGAACTCTTGGTACTAGAATTCTTGGCAGGATCTTCAGCTTTTATCACCTTGAACCCTGCAGAGACAAATACTTGTTTATGTTTAGGATCAAAGGTGGTCTTGACCACTTGAGCTTTTATTGATCTTCTTTTTTCTCTTCTGATCAAGTTCTTCCTTTTGGTTTTGCTCAAACCAGCTTCTTTTTCCTCCTTAGGAGCATGGTGACCTTTTTGGATTGACTCTCTTCACTCATCTCAGAATCATCCCTCACCTTCTCCTCTTCATCCTCTTCATCACTGGGGTCTATGGATCGCAGCTCATCTTGACCAGTTCCACATCTAGGAGATCTTACTGATAGTAGAGTGTGTGGAGGAGCTATCTCACTAGATCCCAGTCCATGCTTATTCTGATAACATACTTTTGCATGCAGAGATGAGGATATCATGTTCTTGAAGGTCTCTTCTTCAAGAATACATTTTTCTGCCTTGGCTTTGCTGATCACAAGCTCAACCTGGCATTCAGTCAACTTGGTAATGAGATCCTTAATTTGAGTCCTGTAATTTGTCTGCTCATGTTTAAGAGTTGAAACTGTTTTCTCTAAATCTTCTATCTTAAGTTTATAGTCATTTTCAGCTCTTTTAAAATCAGCTTTAAAATATTTAAAGACTCAATATCAGATCTCATTTCCAAGTTATAGGACCTGTATCTATTTACTTTAGCAATACATTTAGGAGAGAAAAGATATTCAAGTACCTTGGCTTCATCATGATTAGCCATGAGTGCTTGGTTTGGAGATGCATCTTCAGCTTGAAAGCTCCAGTCAAAGCCTCCTTCTTCAACAGCAACTGCAGCTTGCTGTCTTCGCCTCTCATTCTGGTTCCCTCCTTTAGTGTAGTTTGGCCGGGATGAAGCTTGGCCACCATTTGACTTAGGTGCCTTGCATTCTCTAGCAAAGTGTCCCATCTGGTTACAGTTGTAACACTTGACTTTGCTCTTGTCCAGCCCAAACTTGCCACTGGCAGCATTGCTAGGAAACCTTCTTCCAATCCTCTTGTAGAACTTCTGGGCTCTGTGAGTGAGAAGAGCCATTTGCTGGACTATCTCCATGTACTCCAGATCATCTGGATAGATACAGTCTAGGTCTTCAAGAGTGAAAAGAAAGTTGCCTGTATTTTCATCAGTGGAGACAAAAGCTTGAGAAGAACTTGTCTCTTGGAAGGGACTTCCTTGGATGTAGCTCTCTCTGGGTGTCTCTGGGGAAGGTGATGAAAGGACCCTTTTATGAGTTTTCAGGGTAGCAGATGAGATGATGCTGTGGTTCTCTGCTATCCCTTTCAACCATATGAAGGGCTAAACTCTAGTGAGTGTTGGAGTTACCAGATGAATTTTGCATGTTCATCTCCATCTGGTATCCACTGAGTATCCCATACAACTCAATGAGAGTAAGGGTCTTAAGGTTTTCAGTCCTCTTAATGATCACACAGTAGTGTGTCCATTGTCTGGGAAGAGAGGACATTAACTTCTTACAATATCCCTGTTCTTAATAGTTACCCCAACATCAGCCAGAGTATCCACAATCTCAACATACTTGAAGTATTGTTGAGTCATGGTCTCACCTGTCTTGAAGGTGAAGTTTTCAAACTGCTGCTTCAGGAGATCCTTTTTGTTCTCCTTGGCTTCATTTGAACCCTCATACATCAGTTTCAGTGCATCCCATAGCTGTTTTAGCTGTCTTGCACTTCTTGAAACCTCTGTAGATGGAGTTTGGAAGAGCAGTTTGGAGAGCTGTCATAGATTTCTGATCAACATCAATTCTTTTCCAGTCTTTATCAGAAAAGTTAGCCCTCTCCTTTGGTATCATTCTACCACCAACAACAGCTGAAGAGGTGCATGGTACATGAGGTCCATTGACAACAGACTCCCACATCCTGGAATCTTGAGACTTGATAAAGCCTTCCATTCTTTGACACCAAGTGTCAAAATCCTCAGGAGTGATCAGTGGGGATTTTGTCATGGTTCCAGTTTCTATATCAGCTTTGGAGATAGCTACCATTTGAAGAGTTAAGTGATGTGTGTAACTAAGAGGATTTAAAGATGGTGAGATCTTACAATCAAGAGCCTGGAACGCTCTGATACCAAATGCAGGACCGTTAAAGGGTACTTAAGCTTGCAGGTGTTGTACAAGTATATTTTAAATACAAGAATCGGAGACTACTTATACTACATCCTACAACCGTCAATATGCAAAAAGACAGATGGAAGTGACTAATCTAGACAACAAGATCAGCCTAAAGTCAAAAGGCAGATTGCCTTTTGACTAGTGACTATGACAAGCCATAGCTCACTGACTTTCCTATTACAAAAAGCCAAGAAGGAACAAAAACAGAAACTTGCAGGCGAAGACCTTATCTACTTTAACATAAAGTATGGAAGTTTCACCAACTAGTGATAGCAGGTGAACTACCAGAGCATGCAGCGGAAAGTAGGTTGCTTTATGATAAAGTTGATGGAAAAGGTATATTTTCTCTCTCTTCAGAGGAAAATCAGTCTTGTCTTTAAACAGCTTCGGAAGACTTCGTCTTGAGAGCTTTGGAAGACTTCATCTTTTACCTTCAGAAGAGTTAAGTCTTTGGCTTCGGAAGACTTTATACTTAGAATATTTTCCAAGTTCAGTGTAAAGCTTCCGCAGTAGTTTCTTCTAAACTTTGGCTTCGGAAGATTTTACACTTAGCATTTTTCTTAAGTGTGTAAAACTTTCAAAGCTAGTTCACCTTTGTTTCGAAGTGGATGTTGGAAGACATGGTTGTTTTGGTATCTTTTGGTTCCATCAGCCTCTTAACTTCAGAAGTTCCTACAGGTTTTGCCGGTTCTCACGATCAATGAGGGTGGCAACAAGAAGAGGCATCACCCCGAACCCAAGGCAAATGTTGCCAAAGGCAAGGGGTACATCAAAGGAAAGGGTAAGGGAAAGAATAAAGCGGGATAACCAAAACCGAGGCTTAAGAAGCCTAAGGTTACGGAGAACGATCCATGCTTTGAGTGTGGTGAGATAGGACATTGGAAGAGGAACTGTCCAATCTATCTCAAGGAGTTGAGAAACAAGAGGGATGCTGGGCAGACCTCTGGTACAACTTTCATGATCCATATTGAACTTAATGTTATTTCTTCAAACACATGGGTATTAGATACTGGATGTGAAACTCAAATTTGCAATTTATTGCAGGGTTTTAAAAGAAATAAGCATTTTAAGAAGGGGGATACTAGTCTTTATATGGGCAAAGGAGCAAAGTTGGATGTCAAAGCCCAAGTCATTTTGAAGAATGTTTTGTATGCTCCTAGTTTGACTAGGAACATACTTTTAGTTTCCCTTCTAAAACAATTTGGTTATGTATTAAAGTTTGTAAACGATGGTATTTGTGTACTTATGGATGATATATTTTATTTTAAGGCTATGCCTTTTAATGGTATTTATGAATTGGTTTATGATGACTCGTCCTTTAATAACTCGTTATACCAGTTGAGCACCAAGAAGCTTAAAATGGATTTAAGTGAATTATATCTTTGGCATTGTCGTCTTGGTCACATAAACAAGAATCGTACACTTCAAAAGAATGGTCTTTTGGAAGCAAATGAAGAGGGTTCATTTGATAAGTGTGAATCTTGTTTACAATGAAAGATGACCAAGGAACCTTTTAGTGGTACTAACCAAAGGGCAAAAGACTTATTAGGAATCATACATTTGGATGTATGTGGTCCTTTTAAAGCAATGACAAGGAACGGTGAAAGATAGTTCATTACCTTTATCGACGATTATAGTCGTTATGGTTATGTCTACTTGTTGAGACACAAAGATGAATCTTTTGAAACGTTCAAAATCTTCAAGAATGAAGTAGAAAATCAACTCAACAAAACCATCAAAGTTCTTTGTTCAGATAGAGGAGGTGAATACCTTAGTGATGCCTTTCAAGATCATCTTAGGAGTTGTGGGATTGTCTCACAGCTTGCTCCACCTGGAACACCATAGCATAATGGTGTGTTTGAGAGGAGAAACCGAACCATATTGGATATGGTTCGATCTATGATGGATAGAAGCACACTACCTCTGTCATTTTGAGGTTTCGCATTGCTCTCCGCGGCCTGTATTTTGAATATGGCCCCAACCAAGAAAGTATATAAGACACCTTTTGAAATATGGCATGAAAGGGTTTCATCGTTGTCATATTTAAAGGTATGGGGTTGTGAAGTTTATGTTAAGCTGAACACCTCAAACAAGTTAGAAAGTCGATCCACTAAGTGTATCTTTATAGGATATCCCAAAGACTCAATGGGATATTACTTCTACAATCCAACCGAGCAAAAGGTATTTATTGCTCGAAAGGCTGAGTTTTTGGAAACTAAATTCTTTATGGAAGGAACTACCGATAGAATAGTGGAACTTGATGAGGATCGAGAACCACAAGCCGATACACGTTTGGTTGATACTAGCAATCAATAAGAGGTTGTTGATAATGATCAAGTGGTTGATCAATACACATAAAACGTTCACAGATCTGGTAGAATTAGCTATCCACCTGAAAGATATGGATTTTTCATGAATGGATGCTACGTAGTTGACTCGGATGAACCAACTACGTACCGTGATGCAATGTCCAATTAGGATTGTGACAAGTGGCTTGAAGCCATGAACGTAGAGATTCAATCCATGCATGACAACCAAGTCTGGGAATTGGTTGTGCCACCGCTTAACTCTAAACCGGTTGGATGTAAGTGGGTTTTCAGAAGAAAACTGATATGCATGGAAACTTGGATACTTATAAAGCAAGACTTGTAGCAAAAGATTTCACTCAGACTTAAGGGGTTGATTATGATGAGACCTTCTCGCATATGGGAATGTTAAAGTCAATTAGGATATTATTTGCCATAGCTGTATATTATGACTATGAGATTTGGCAAATGGATGTCAAAACTGCTTTCCTTAATGGACATCTCGAAGAGAATGTCTATATGGTTCAGCCTGAAGGTTTTGTCGATCCATAATATCCTAATAAAGTATGCAAGTTAAAGAAATCAATCTATGGATTGAAAAAAACATCGAGAAGTTGGAATCAACGTTTTGATGAAGAGATCAAGAAATTTGGATTCATCAAGAACGCTGATGAAGCTTGTGTGTATAAGAAAGCTAGTGGGAGCATCATCACATTCTTGGTATTGTATGTTGATGATATATTACTATTTGGAAATGACATTCCAACCATGGAAGGTGTTAAAACCTGGCTTGGAAGTTGTTTTTCCATCAAAGATCTTGGTGAAGCTGCCTATATTTTGGGAATAAAGATCTATAGGGATACATCAAGGCGGTTGATAGGTTTAAACCAAAGTGCATACATTGATAGAATCTTGAGAAGGTTCAAGATGGAGAACCCTAAGAAAGGTTTGGTACCTATTCAAAGAGGGACACTATTGAGTGCATCTCAATATCCAAGCTCAAAGGATGAGCAAGAAAGGTTGAAGGAAATCCGATATGCATCTGCTATAGGATCCATCATGTAGGCAATGATATGCACTAGACTGGACTTGTCATGTGCCTTAAGCATGACAAGCAGATATTAGCAGAACCCAGGAAATAGTCATTGGATGGCTGTTAAGAGTATATTAAAATACCTTAGGAGGACTAAGGATATGTTTCTTTATATGGATCTGGTGAAGAGGAACTCATTGTAAAGGGTTACACAGATGCGAGTTTCCAAACTGATCGAGATGATTCTCGATCACAATCGGGGTATGTCTTCATTATAAATGGAGGGGCAGTGTCCTGGAAGAGTTCAAAGCAGGATGTGGTAGCATTGTCCACTATAGAATCAGAATACAGCACCGCTTCATTGGCAGCACAGGAAACTGCATGGTTGAAGAAATTCATTGCCGATCTAGGGGTTGTCTCTACCATTCAAGATCCCCTAGAAATCTTTTGTGATAACGAGGGTGCGATTGCTCAAATCAAGGAACCCCGTGCACATCAAAAGACAAGGCACATTGAGCGATGATTCAACAACATAAGGGATGAAGTTGAAAAAGAAAAGATATGTGTTCGCAAAGTTCACACTGATCAAAATATTATGGATCCACTCACGAAGCTCCTTGAAAGGCCAAAGCATGAGAGTCATACTTGTGCCTTAGGACTTCGATATTCTAGTGATTGGATTTGATCTATTTGGTATTTAAATATAAGAACAATTGTTATTTTGACTCATATTTATATATGATTATAATACTATGAGTTATGTTCCATTTTAGCATGTTTAAATCCATGAATATGTTTATTAATCTAAATGTCTGTAGTCGGTCATATTTGTGGGAACAAATATGAAGTAACACTATTATGAACTTGGATTGGTGGATATTCATGAGGTATGAATATAGAGCAAGAGGTTGCTACCAAGGTTCATAAATATTTGTGGGATACAAATATTGGACAGACCCGCTCTCAAATTTTACTGCATGGAATTGTGTAATTGATCATAAGTAAATTTGAGTAAAGGAGAATATCGTTGTATCCTCCGACCTGAGATACATATTGGGTTTTGATATTCACCAAATATTATACTTTGATCTAGTTCTTCACTGTTTTGAAATAATGGACAGTACATGAGGCTAGTTTCAGGTGTTATACGAGGTGATTGTGAGAAACGTATGTAGTCAAGATAGGATTTGTTCCTCTTATTCGTTGAGAGTATGATGTCTAAGGCCTGATTAAGTTAAATCAACAGAGAATGATCATTCTGTGTTTTTGGATTTAACCTGACATCTGTAACAAAAGGATAAATGATAGATTCACGTAAATCATTTCAAGTTAGGGATTTGAGGAAGATGATGTTATTGAATGGCACTTCGTCATGCCTATTAGGGGTAGTAAAAGATTGTTAGGCGGTATTTACTGCTTGCATCAATTCTCTATGTATCTTGTGCAAGTGGGAGATTGTTGGGAACAGTCTGCCCAAGACATATATTGAATTGATGTGGCTAGTACGTTATGATCCAAGTTGGGTCATACCCAATAACAAGCTAGACAAACACCTGCAATATTTAATTTATGATATGATCATGTAAATAAATATTGACACTTGAAGTATTTAGAAATTGGGTTTCTAAATATTTGCACTAGTGTTATGAATAAATTATATGGATAATTTATTTAAAGAGAGAGTACTTTGTATTGTTATTCAAATGATTGAACAAGCAATACAAGTGTTTTGTCCGCATTTCTTTTACTCATCCGCATTTACAAATGTCGATGTGTTACTGAGGAAATGCGGATGAATGTTCCTCATCCGCATTTGCAAATGCGGATGTGCATTTTGGGAAATGCTGAGGGAATTACTTCATCCGCATTACAAATGCGGATGAGCATTTAAGGAAATGCTGATGAAACTGATCATCCGCATTTACAAATGCGGATGTGCATTTTGGAAATACTGATGGAGTTACTTATCGCATTAAAAATGCGGATGTACATTTGGGAAACGCGAATGAAGTTTCTTCTTCCGCATTTAAAATGCGGATAGAGTTTGTTCATCCGCATTACTAATGCGGATGAATATTAGAGAAATGCGGATGGGATAAAGGGATGGGTCCCGCCTATTTTTCTCTCACTCTGAAACTCAGTTTCATAGGACGTGTAATATATGATTGCATTCGACCACTCTCTCTGATAACTTACAACACACACAAAGGTGCAATCGGTGTTCCTGTAGCTTTTCTCTCGATCGGTAGAGGAAAACCAAGAACAGAACCCGATTCAAGTGAAGAAAATCCTAGCAACCTGGTGTTTTGTTGGAAGCTTGGGGTAGACAAGCTTGAGGTTTCCTGCTTTGGAAGCTGTTGTTCAAAGATCTTCTTCCTCTGTCCCATTCGATAGGTCTTTGGTTGTTTATAAGCATGATTTTTCATATAACGATCCATTACGGGTTTTCTTTTAACAGATATATAAATTGGTTTATATATTAACTGTAACAAGTTTTTCATTCCACTTCCGCTGTGTTTTTCATTTTATAAGGATAAAATGACTCTGATAAACTTGTGAAAACCCAACAGAAGGGACATATGGCGATTTTATCCTTGGTTACTGAAAAGGCTGTAGAGGAAAAACGACTAGACGAAATTCCTATTGTTAAGGACTTTCCTGAAGTGTTTCCAGATGACTTGCATGGTCTTCCTCCACACAGGCAAGTGGAGTTTCAGATCGAGCTAACACCTGGAGCTACCCCTATCGCTCGGGTTTCGTATCGTTTGGCACCGAACGAGCTTCAGGAATTGTCAAAACAGTTGCAGGAATTGTTAGACAAGGGGTTCATACGCCCTAGTTCTTCACCTTGGGGAGCACCGGTGTTATTCGTGAAGAAGAAAGATGGAACCTTTTGGATGTGCATTGACTACCGAGAACTAAACAAGGTTACAATAAAGAATCGTTACCCTCTTCCACGTATCGACGACTTATTTGACCAACTACAAGGATCGAGTTACTACTCAAAGATTGATTTGAGATCTGGATATCATTAGCTCAGGATTCGAGAAGAAGACATATCCAAGATTGCTTTTAGAACTCGAAACGGGCATTTTGAGTTTGCAGTCATGCCATTTGGATTGACAAATCTACCGACAGTCTTTACGGACCTCATGAACCGTGTCTGTAAACCCTATTTAGACAAGTTTGTCATCGTCTTCATTGATGACATACTAATTTATTTCAAAAATAGGGAGGAACATAAGGAACATTTGAGACTTATTCAAGAGCTTTTGAAGACAGAACAGCTATATGCCAAGTTCTCTAAGTGTGACTTCTGGACAAGAGAAGTACAATTCCTAGGGCATGTTGTTAACGAGAATGGTATTCATGTTGACCTGTGGAAGATTGAGGCAATCAAGAATTGGCCAACGCCGTCGACACCTACTAAGGCGCGCCAATTTCTTGGATTAGCGGGTTATTATCGGCGTTTCATAGAAGGATTCTCGAAACTTGCACAGCCTCTAACTGCCCAAACCCACAAGGGAACTATTGCAGCAACGAGGAAGCGGCTTTCCAAGCACTTAAAGACAAGCTATGCAGTGCACCAATTTTGGCGTTGCTAGAGGGAACAGATGACTTCATGGTGTATTGCAACACGTCAATCCAAGGGTTGGGTTGTGTGTTGATTTAGTGAGAGAAAGTGATAGCTTATTAATCAAGACAGCTCAAGGTGCATGAGAAGAACCATACAACTCACGACTTAGAGTTGGGAGCTGTGGTATTTGCACTTAAGATCTGGAGACATTATCTTTATGGAACCAAGTGCACTATCTTCACTAAGCACAAGAGCCTTTAGCACATCTATGAACAGAAGGAGTTGAACATGAGATAGCGACGATGGTTGGAATTATTGAATGATTATGACTGTGCCATCAAGTATCATCCGGGAAAGGCTAATATGGTAGCTGATGCCCTTAGTCGAAAGGAAACCCTAAAACCTCGTCGTGTCCGTGCATTACAACTAACCATTCATTCAGATCTACCAATACAAAATAAGAATACCCAGGTTGAGGCATTACAAGAGCAGAACATCAAGTCAGAATCTCTTAGAGGAGCTATGAAATAGTTTCAAGAAAAACCCGATGGGATTCGTTACTATGAAGATTGAGTATGGATTCTATTGTTTGGGAATCTTAGGGAATTGGTGATGGATGATTCTCACAAGTCCCGCTATTTGGTACATCCTGGATCTGACAAGATGTACCAAGATCTGAAGGTCATTTATTGGTGGCCTAACATGAAAGATGAAATTGCCACTTACGTGTCAAAGTGTTTGACATGTTCCAAAGTCAAAGTAGAATATCAGAAACCGTCAGGTTTGCTTCAACAACCAGAGATCCCAATGTGGAAGTAGGAGAACATATCTATGGATTTTGTCACTAAACTACCTTGTTAACAAGCTGGAAACGATACCATTTGGGTAATAGTGGATCATTTAACAAAATCAGCACATTTCTTTGCCATTAGTGAGAACTACAAGATGGATAAGCTAGCAAAGATATACTTGAAGGAAATTGTTTCACGAAATGGCGTGCCACTCTCGATTATCTTTGATCGTGACGCTCGATTCACTTCGCACTTCTAGCAGTCACTACAGAAATTACTAGGCACTCATTTGGATATGAGCACGGCTTATCATCCACAACATATCCCCAATCGACCATTCTCTCTCCTCATACATCCATTCTCTTGACCCTCCAGCCATTGCAACATGTTTTCTTGTCTGCCCACTTCAAGTTCTAAGGTAAATATCGATCCTTTGTGCTGCAACTTGATGATTATGTGCGTTGGATGTGTTTCGTTAATTTGATTATGTTTTTGCTAAGATTCTTGTTAGAGATCATAGGTATTGTGTTATGATTGATAGAAATCCAGATTTGGGTTGATATTGGGGCTGGAAGTTGATTAAAGTGGGGGCAAATGGGTTGTGTTTGTCGATTGTTATGTGAAAATAAAATTATCGGTAGGGTAATGATCATTGGAAAGAGGTTGAGTATAAATCGTATGGTTTGAGTATTGATAAAGCTTGTGAACGTGCAAAGACACTTGGATGAGTGTCCAAACTTGTTTTATATGATAACATGGTCTTGTGAAGTCATTTGGTAATTGTTAGGATGCTTGTTTAGTGTAAACTTAAATGTTTCCTGATTCTGGCAGATTCTGTTAGCCATTCACGTCATAACTTGATGATAGTAAACTCAATCACTGTGTTTATTGAGTCCAAATTGTGTATTTTTTAGTCTAGTTTCCATAAAGTCCAACCACACTCAATTTGGACGTGTAAAACTCGAGTCATTGCATTTTCAGTGAAGGTAGGTCAAAAATGCCCTTTTTAACAGCAAACAAAGGGTCAAGTGTTTTGATACATGGTTTGTATTTTGAAGAGGTTATGGTCGAATTAAATTATTTAGGGAGTAACCCCATGAGTCTTGGAGCACCTCCAAGTGGTTTCATCCCAAAATAGTGAAAAGATAATTTGTAATGAATTCTGGCTTGATTTTAATTGTGTGATATGACTAGGACATCGTAAGCATGTCTTGTGACTAGGACATCATAAGCATGTCTTGTGAACATTGTGGTATTTGGTTTCATTTGCCAGCACTACACCCTAAGGTGAGTTTACGGCCCCACATTTATTATATTTTGTTAGGAAAAAGAAACATGTTCATTTTAAATGTTCTTTCATTTGATCAGTATTATTGTATTATCACATGTTTACTAGTGTTGTACCAATTTAAGTCCTCACTTTCGAATCATTAATTTATGTACTTTAGCAAGGTATTTCTAAGTAGATCTACTGGGTTTGACAAACCCCACCCGAGCTAGTCGCGCTAGCACGACTGCACGTCAAACGGGTGTTTAATTGACCTAATTTCTGTTGCTGTAGTCTGGTAGCCACAGCCGAGGCATTCATTTACATTGTCAGCTTTGGTTGCGAACTTCATACACTAAGTAACTTGTTATGTAGACTAGCTATCTACTTATATTACTTTGTTTACTGGATCTGCTTTTGATACGGAACTGTTTATCAAAACCTGTGAACTCACCAACCTTGTGTTGACACTTTAGCATGTTTCTTTCAGGTTTTTAATTATACATGGCTAGGATCATCACATCATTGCATTCATCATCAATTAGGTTAAATGAACTATTCATATTTTTACAAGTCGCGTGTTTTTCACCATCTAAATTATGATTGAATTACGCTTCCACAAGTATTTTCATGATTTCGTTATTAACTATATTTTTGGGAATTTTTACTATTAATGAATAACTATGTCTTGTAATAAATATGTCATTGGGTGTAACTATCGGCTGAGATCCTGGTATGTCATGCACCTAATGGTAAAACTCTGTTCGTGGAATTTAAGGGTGTGACAATTAGCATGGGCATGAACAAACTCAACTCGACTGTGGTTACACACCACCTTCGGCTCTCCATGGTTGTTTTGCACAATCTAGCCTGCTAGCGGGTAAAATGTCGACAGCACCCCTCACAACGATTTCCTGATGATATTCACCACTGTTTCAAGTGACACGTTTTTCTTTTTCTTGTAACAAAAGAACACTCCGGCTTCAATCGGTGGTAGAAGCAGGTCTAGATTCGACAAAGTCAGTTGCAGAACTAGAAGTTCTATTTAACGGGATCAGTTTTTCGGGTACTCGGGTTTCTCTCAACTCGACATTATAGTGTTCGGGTTGGGTCGGGTTTTTATCACTAAATATTGCAGGAGCGGTGTTAGTCTCACAACACAGGATGATCACACAAACTCACTTAATGTCACTCGGGTTGATGAAGTAGAATCTCAACTAAGTTCACAAGTAATATAATAAGTTAATGAAAACACAAGAACACAAGAATGGTTTTTCAAGATACTTGTATATATTACTTCTCAACTCTGTTTTACAAGACTCTTACAGGCATGGTTACTAAGTTACATGGAGAAACTATATATACTACTATCTACAGCCGGTTATACTTGGAAAAACCAGCTGGAATTTACAACAAGACAAATACTATATTGTTTGAATTAAAGCATCTAAAATAAAATAATATCCTAGATTAGGTAGACATGACATGTCCATGACTTACCTTTTGTTACCAACTAAGAATGGCAACTGTACTAACTTGAGAATGGTTGAACAGTGGATTAAAGTATGTTCAACTACATGGGCATGGGAAAGCGCCATGTAGTATATCAGCGTTGCAGTGGCCTGTCAGTCAGACCATACTTATGCCCACTGGTTCATAGTTGGTTCTTCCGAAGCTAAATGACTTTGGAAGAATAAATTCTTCGGAGGCCATTTTGGCTTCGTAAGAAACAACTTATTCCAAACTTCTTCAAGTCTTCAGGACTTTATTCTTTGGAAGACTTTTCCTTTGATCTTCTAAGTTGTATACTTCGAAAGGAGAAAAACTTAGTCTCGGAAGACTGAGTTCTTCCTTCGGAAGTTCTTAATTCTTTAAGCTTCGGAAGATCTTTGACTTAGCTTTAGAAGAGCAGCTTTATCTTCGAAAGACTACTTCATTTAGAACATCAAAATCTTTCTAAGTGTTATTTTAGTTACACTAGCCTCATATGATCCACCAAACTCCCCCTAGGCTGATGCTACCAAAACTTCACTTTTTCCTACTCCTTAAGGTCTTCAACACCAGGGAAAGAAGATATTTGTTTGTCTCTTAGTTCTTTCCTGATGTGGTTGTGAGGAGTTTGTAGAACTCATCTATTGATAGTAGATCTAGTCTGTTGCTTTGGATGACATGTACTCTTTGTTGTATCCCTCTGAAGAGAGTTAGTTAATGGGAACTGTAGTCATATTCCCATCTAACTATAGGTTTAGAAGTTGGTCCCTCAACCATCTGCTGAATTAAACTGCCTTTTCTGGTTGCTCCTTTTTCTTCTTCTTTTGCTCTCTTTTTCAGCTCTTCTTTGGTTTTGGCTTTTGTTGTAAGCTCTTTAACATGAAGGCTGCTCAGATGATTCCTTATGTAAGCAACAATCTGAGAGTTTGAGGGATTGGAGAATGGTCTCTCTGCTAACTCGGTAGTATCAAATCTACTAGAGTGTAGCAGAGCCGATGTGTCAAGTCTGTTTACTTGACCATTCTCCCTTTGCACAACAAATCTATGCATAGGTTCATCAAACCTCCACTGGACAATTGAACTTCTTTGACTGAGGGGATTAGATGGGAGCTTGTCCCCTTTTCTTTTGTCCAGTAGAGTCACCAGTCTTCTCCTTAACTTCTTCTTTTCTTCTCCAAGTACATCAGAGGTGGTGGCAAGAAATTAGAGAGCTTGGTCCAGTGTTCCCCTTGGCAATCAAGGAATGCATCTCTTATGAGGGAACAGGAAGAGCCATCAATGTATTTTAGTTTAATTGACTCTTCCTCATAAGAGTTCTCGCTCAAAGTAGTGTAGTTGGTGAGCTTTCTTTTTAATTCCTTGAATTCTTCTAAGGTCAGGGGCTTATAAGGTACAGACGATGGTTTTGGTTGAGATTGGGTTTTGGGTTGTGTTTTGGGTTTAAGGACAGGTGGTGGTGGAGGGTGTTTAGAGATAGGGGATGAAGGTGTGGGAACGGTTGATGGTGTTGGTTCAGGGGTGTAAGGTTCAGTGGTTGTCTCAGTTTTGATAAGGAAGGGAAAAGGTATGGGCTTAGGTTTTATAGGTTGTAGTTTGGGTGTTGGTTCTGGTTTAGGTTTAGGAGTTAGTTTGGATGCCATCTTCTAAACACTTTGTCTTTGAGATACCTCCTGCCTTTTTCCTAAGCGGTAGTCAGCCTTGATGTCACTGACATGTCACTGTAGGGTCTTTTCAGACATGGGTCCCACATGCCTGCCAGTGAAGCCGTGGGCTTTAAGATAAGCTTTCATCCAATCCTTATCTCGCACCTTCTTGGCAGCAACAAGTAGTGCATCTTCCTCCTTCTTCTTCTTTTGCCTCAACCTTTCCCTAGCAACCTTTTTTCTTTCCTTGTTGATCTCCTCAGTTTCTTTGTAGAAAAGAAACACGATCATATCATGATCATGATGGGCCAACTCCTCCTCCTTATAGCCTCTTGAGCAAAGAAAGGCTATCTTTTCCTTTTTATCTGCTGTCTTTGCCTCCTCCTTATTTTTCTTTTTCTCCTCCTCTAATGCCAACCTTGCTGCTTCCTCTCTTTCTTTCTGCAGCAAGGTTGCCTTCTCCATCTTTATAAGCTTATCAAGTGGGAGTAGAAGTATTTCTTCATTGTCTACTCCCAGGCTGATGAGCCTGTCATGACCTCCACCCTCTTTTGATTATTAATACTTTCTTGAACCGCTGCTGCTGCTTTGCTGGTTGCAGCCAGCAACTTCTCAGTATCAAGTCTTCCTTTCTTCTTCAGCTCCTCCAACCTGTCCTCCTCTCGAAGCTCTTCAGTAGTAAGCTTCTTCCCTTTAGGATCAGAGGAAGATTTAGCCTTTGGAGATTCTAGTTTAGAGGATTCAGGTTAGGGTGGTGGAGGTTGAACTGTGGTGCAGGAGAGATGAGAGCTGTAAGAAAGTCCTTACTATTAGAAGCTAAGTCAAGAATGGCTTCTATGATGAACAGCTCATCGGACATAGAGGAAAATTCTATAATACCTTTTGCAGCTTGGACTTCAGCTTCAGAGGAAATTTCCAAAGCTTTTGAAGTAAATAGAATTGCTTTCGAAGCTTGAGCTTCCACAACTTGAGCTTCCACTTTGGAAATTGTTCTCTCAGCCTCAGAAGTAGCAAGAATTGCACTATCTGTCCCTCTTGAGTTAGTTGTTACGCCATCAGTCTGTGGATCCCCTTCGAAGTTAATCTTGGGTTCAACAAAGACCCTAGGTTGACCAACTTCCTTATCAGAGGTAGATGATGCAGTCAACCTTTGAAGCTCTTTAGCTGTAAAATAAGCAATGGCAAGATCAGATGAGGTTTGTTCAAGTGAGGAGCTTATCAGAAACTGGGTTAAAAATCTATTAATGTTGATAAGCATCCTTGGGTCCACTTGAACTGAAATGGAAGATGGTTGAGGAAAGATGTTTTGCAAGGTATTACTGTATAGGATAGAATGAAGAAATGGCATCAAGGGAAGAAATGGCAAGGTTGGGTTCCATTTGAGTTGATATTTGCTCCAAAAAGTGAGCTGATATCTCTTTATCATGTCTTTGTTTTTCTAAATTCTCCCCCTTTTGGTAGCATCATCTTGAGAAGTAGATGAGCTAGAGGAAGAACTCAGAGAAACCTGAGTGTGTACATGCCTAACAGACTTCTCAATCTGTTTCTCAGCTAGTTGAGCCTTGTGGTAGAGACTGAGGAGACTCAACACTAATATTGAGGTCAATTGTGGAGGATGGTTAGATGTCTGACTGAGTGGGAGCCCTAAATTCCACTCTAGTCTTTTTGGTTTGAACAGAGGGGACTTGACCAATCAGAATAGATTGATCAAGGGTTCGTTTGGGGCGTCTTTTGTATGTGAGTTTGATTAGGTGGAAAGAACTAGATGGCAGTGTAGTAGGGTGTCTGGTGTGGGTTCATCACCTACAGGGCTTGCAGGGATGTTACCAGGAGCCATTGGCTCAAGCATACCTGGAAGGAGATCAGTGAATCTTTCAGTAAAGTTGGTGGACACATTCTTCAGAGTCTTGAAGATGCCAGGCTTCATATGATGGACTAGTAAAATATGAGCAAATTATAGTTTGTCCTAGTCCAACTCACAATTAATAAACTGCTGAATGAACCTAGGATACATATAGAATGAATCTATTGTGAGATTTCTTCTCGAATTGTTCAGAACAAATCTTGAGTAGTTGAATCTGAGGCCTTTTACCAACCCATGGACTAGGCAGCCCAGATCGTAGGGAATCTGATCCCATCCCCCTGATTTGTTGGAGAGGCTATGCAGGACAATATGAAGCAGGAACTTCCAGTTGTAGGAGAAGTTGAACTTGTAGACCGTCAACCTGCTCACATCACCTCCATAACCCATTTGAAGGTAGGTTTCCTCTAAATTTGATTTGGGGAAATCAGTGAGGGCGCCTTGATCATGGAGTTCTGGATGCTCCCTGATTGTTGTTTCAAATATAATGATCTCCTGTCCGCAGATCCTTGATCTGATGACCCTTTCATCATTGATAGTGGTCCTTCAACCATTGGCCCAGAATTCGGCCATGTGGTAAGAGTAGATGGTGGGGTTAACAGTAAGGGCAGTGAAGTATGTCAATTGAGAAAGAAATTGGATGATAGGGGCAAAATCGGCATCCCTTGAAGAATCAAGGATGGCAACTTGGTTGTGTTAGGGATTCAAGGCCATTGTTTAGAAGGAGACTGTTTGATTGAAGCGGGAAAATAGCAAAAGCAGGATGAAGGAGATGAACAGTGAAATCTTGGGGTTTGATGAACGGTAAAGAAAGTAAGAAAGAGAAATAGCCGGTAATTTTATATGGTGAAAAATCCACTCGATAAGGTGAAATGATGAGTGAAATATTTAAAATTCCAGTATCTTTATAGTAAAATCGAGTGGGACACAAAGATTTCTGTTGCACAGTACATTGCTTCCGAGAGTAAAAATTCTTCCGAATCCGAAGATTTTCTTCTGAAGGCATTTTATTTCCGAAGGCAAACATTGGTTTATAACCACATTTGCTTCTGAGAACAAAAATGCTTTCGAGAATTAAAGTTTAATAAGCTTCGTAAACTTTTTGATTGATAGTCAAAATTTCTTCCGAGACCAAAAACTCTTCGGAAGAAAATATTCTTGAAGGAATTTTATACTTCGGAAGAGTTATGTAGAACTCTTCCGAGGCTAAAATTCTCTTCGAAAGATTTCTTACTTAGAAAATTTTTACAATTTTGAAAAACTTTCTGGCAACAGGGCTTAGATTGTATTTAGACATCATAGATATTACATATTTTAAAAGGTTTTCCAAAAGAGAAAGACTAGTCAATGTAAATCACCCCAATAGTTGTGATTAAGTATTTAAATCTTTGTTCATCAAAGTTTTTGTAAAAAAGTCAGCATATTGTTCATTTGAATTGACTTTGACCAGCTTGATTAGATTTTCCTCATGAATATTTCTAATGAAATGGTACCTTATGTCAATGTGTTTTGTCTTGGAGTGCTTGACTATATTTTCTATGATAGAAATAGCACTCTTGCTGTCTATGTGGATAGGAGTCTCCATGAAGTTGAAATCATAATCCAGCATCTGATTCTGAATCCAAAGCAGTTGAGCATAGCAGCTTGCAGCAGCAATATACTCAGCTTCAGCAGTTGATGTGGATACACATGATTGCTTCTTACATTGCCAGGAGATGATCCTTCTGCCAAGAAATTAACATCCTCCGGATGTGGATTTCTTATTGATGTTGCACCCACCATAATCACTGTCAATATAACCATAGAGGTTAAAATCCTTATTCTTAGGATACCAAAGACCCAGTTTGGGAGCTCTTTTGAGGTATCTAAGAATTCTTTTGGCAGCAATTAGGTGAGACACCTTTGGAACAGCCTGATATCTTGCATATATGCAAGCTGCAAACATGATATCAGGTCTACTTGGAGTGAGATACATCAGAAATCCAATAATTGCCCTCTACTAATGCTGATCCGTATCCTCCCCCTCGAAATCAGGAAAAAGATTGTGATTTCTGGGTATAGGTGTCTTGGCTGGCTTATAATTTTTCATCTCAAATCTTTCTAAGATGTCCTTGACATACTTAGATTGATTGATGAAAAATCCTTCTTCCATTTGCTTCACTTGAAATACAAGGAAGAAATCCATATTTCCCATGGAACTCATTTCAAACTTCATCCTCATGATGCTTTCAAAGTCTTTGTACATTTGGTCATTAGAGGAACCAAATATGATATCATCAACATAGACTTGTACAAGCAGCATGTCCTTCCTACACTTCCTTATGAACAGTGTTTTATCTATTGTGCCTCTGATAGAGCCAAATTTGAGAAGAAATTGAGATAGAGTCTCATACCACAGCCTAGGTGCCTAATGCAACCCATAAAAAGCTTTATCAAGTTTGCACACATAGTTGGGGTGCTGTGGGTCTTTAAATCCAGGTGGCTGGCACACATAGACTTCTCTATCGATATCCATATACAGAAATTCAAATTTCATATCAAGTTGATAGACTGTAAAGTTCTTAGATCTAGCAAAAGCAAGAAAGATTCACACAGCCTCAAGTCTTGCAGTAGGTTCAAAGACATCTATGTAATCTATGCCTTCCTCCTATGTGTATCCTTGAACAACAAGTCTTGCTTTGTTCTTGATGATCAAACCTCTGTCATCTCTTTTGTTTCTGAACACTGACTTAGTGCCAATAGGAACTTGACCAGGTGGCAATGGACACAAGTTCCATACCTTTTGCCTCTTGAATTAAAGTAACTCCTCTTGCATTGCTTCTATCCAGTTATTTTCCTTGAGGGCTTCTTCTGCCTCCTGTGGTTCCATTTGAGAGAGAAAGCATGAGTACAAGCAGACATTCCCATTGTGGGTCTGACTTCTTGTTTTCACACATTCTAAGACAACCCCAATGATGTTCTCAGCTGGATGAGTGTTGTGTATCCTGAGCCTAGGAATCACATCTAGTTGCATAGATAGATCCAAGTTTGAAAAGTGTTGTTCATGATTTTGAGCACCATCTAGCTGATGCCTCACACTCATTCGATGAGGACTGATTCAAAGAATGTGTGACAGCATCAACAGTTGCATATTCCTCTAGATCACTGTCTTCATCAGCTTGGTGTTGAATACTTGAATAGTCATTTGTTGAGTTGTGAGGCTCAATTGGCTGACAACTTATTGATGCTCCATTGTTTCCTGAGATATTCAAGCTTTCAGTACTTTCAGTTGAAGGAGCTTGATATTCATATCTTCTTGGTGAACTTGGAATAGGTCTTGGTAACTCAAACATTTGATCTTCATAAGGGTCACTTTGAGTTCCTATTCCATCTAAAACATTCTCACAAGATGGTTTAAAATAGTTTGGAAACAATTCTAAATTGAAGATATATTTAGGACCATTGCCCTTAACACAAGGTGTGTGCTCATTGACAACAATGTTGGATGATTCCTCAAATTGTTGATTTTTGATATTATACACTCTATATACAATAAAGGTTGAGGAATATCCCATAAAGATCGCATCATTAGACTTTTCAAAAAAATTTGCTAACTTGTCTTTTGTGTTAACTATTGTACATTTTCTACCAAAGGACCTAAGAAAGCCAATGAACGGTGGCCTCTTGTTCTGTAGCGCATAAGGGGTCTTTCCATGGGGCTTAACAATGAGAACCCTATTCTGCACATAACATGCAGTGCTAACTACCTCTGCCTAGAAAGTTAGAGGTAGTTTTGAATCAGCTAACATAGTTCTTGCAGCCTCAATAAGTGTCTTGTTCCTCCTCTCAGCAACACTATTTTGTTGAGGAATTCTAGGAGCACTATATTGTCTGGCAATCCCTTTTGAGTTACAGAATGAGTCAAGAACTTGATTCTTAAACTCAGTCCCTTAATCACTTCTAATGATTTTTACCTTGTGATCTATTTGATTTTCAATTTTAAGAGTAAAAGATTTTAAAGTTTTAGCAGTTTCATCTTTAGTTCTTAAAAAGAAAACCCAAGTAAATCTCGTGAAATCATCAACAGTCACAAGGCAATATAATTTCCTTCCAATACTCATTATACTGGTGGGACTAAATAGATCCATGTGCAGTAAGCGTAATGGGGTGGTGATAGAGTTAACTTTTTTGGATTTGTGAGAAACCTTATGTTGCTTTCCTTTAGACAAGCAACACAGTTGTCCTTACAGAAAAATTTCTTTTTAGGCACACCATGTACCAAATTATTTTTAACCAATTTATTCATGGTTTTAAAATTAACATGGCACATTCTTTTATGCCAAATAGTTGACTCATCACCATTTACTTTGGAAATAAAGCATGATACTTCACCTAGTGGGGAAGCATTATTCATATCCAGCTTGTACATATCCCCTCTCCTGGGAGATCTAAGAAGCACTAATTCCTGAGGAATTGTCATCCTGGGTTTGAGGATAATGCACTCATATTCTGTGAAAAGCATTTGGTGCTTTTGATCATAGAATTGAGAAACACTTAAGAGATTGTGTTCAAGCTGTTTGACAAAGTTTACTTTGTCAAATTTTAACTTACCATTGGATACACTACCTCTACCAGAAAGGTATCCTTCGACTTCACCTCTAAACTAAACAGGACCTTTATAAAGTGTTCAAACTGTTATAGGAGAGATCTATTCCCTGTCATGTGCCTGGAGTATCCACTATCTACAATCCAGATATTTTTATTTTTGTCATGTAGATGTCCCTGCATATAAGATGAAATGGTTAGTTACTATTGGAAACCCAAGCCATTTTGTTCTTGGGCTCTTCCAATTCAGATGATATAATAAAACCAAAATGTATGCATGGGGGTTCAATTATGGTTTATGAATAAGAGGATTAGGCTGCAGTATCTTTTCTTATATTCCATTCCATCCTTTGGTTGATCAGTGTTGATGAGCCTGAAGAGGCTTATGCAGCATGACTTGCTTCCAAGGCTTCTTTCTTCTCGGAAGAAGTTGTCACCACCTTTTCTTCTAAAGCAGTCCACTTCTCGAAAGGTTTCAAAGGATTCATTTTGTTCCTTTGTTTGTTCTTTAGCTTGTCTTCCGAAGCTATTTTCCTTTCAGAAGAATGAGTTTCTTTCAAAAACAACTTGGCTTCGGAAACAAGCTTTCCTTTCCTTAATACTTGGACCATATGGTAAGGTCCAAATGTGAAACCATCCTTGACACCTTCTTTCTTAACATTAGATGCATAATGTGTGCTTACTGGATTGTAGTAACAATCTTTAGCCATGCGGTTATGCAGACCACAGATTATGCATTAAATGTTAATCTTGATGGGGCATGTTGCCTGTTGTTTCTTGCATTTTTTCTTCTTCAACAGCCTTTGCCTTCAATTTTTGATCTTTCATCTGGATAGGAGTGCTGGTACTACACTCTTTTCCTGAATCAGGTTTTCCAACCACTTGAAATCCAGCTAATATGAATACACCCTTTTGTCTTGGGTCTATCTTTAACATAGTCTCAGCCACCTTCTTGGCAGTTTTTCTTGCTGCCCTGATTTTGTTCTTTCTGTCTTTGGTGGTTAAGGGTTGATCATCAGCTGTGGGGATGAGGTTTTCTACCTTATCCTTCCCTGTGGTGGTTTCCATTATTGCATCATTCTTCTACTCTTTGGGTAATGGGTCAGCAGTTGGAACCTCTTGCTCATCAGTGCCATATCTTGGTTGTTTAATAGACACAAAGGAGTGTGGTGTTCATGTTTTAAAAAGGACACAATTTTCTTGGGTGTCAATTTGGAGACTAAATATTTTATTTGAGCCCTGTAATTTGAATTTTCATGTTTAGTTTTCTCTAACTCTTCTCTTTTGAGTTTGTAGTCAGATTCTGCTCTCTTAAAATCAGATTTTAGTATATTTAAAGACTCAATATCAGATTTAATTTCCATGTTGTAGTCCTGATATAAGTTAACCTTATCAATACAGGCTAGAGTACAGAGATGCTCATATACCTTAGCGTCTTCAGTTCCAGACATGAGAGCTTGAGCAGGAATCACATCTTGTACCATGAAGCTCCAATCAACTTCTTGAGCAATAGCTGCAGTTTGTTGCTCTGTGGGTTTAGTTGTAGCTTTAGGAGTAGCTGGATGTTAGGAGGCTTGAGTTGCTCCAGGATTAGATCTAGGAGCTTTGCATTCCCTTGCAAAGTGACCAAGCAGGTTACGGTTGTAGCACTTGGCCTTTGTCTTGTCAAACCCAAATTTGCTGTTGGTTGGGTTCTGATGGAATTACCTTCCAGTTATTTTGAAGAACTTCTTTGCTCTGTAGGTCAGGAGAGCCATTTATTGGACAATGTCCATGTATTCAACATCATCTGGGCTGAAACATTCTAGATCATCAAAACAAAATTAAAAATCTCCAGAGTGCTCATTTCCTGAAACAAAAGCACAACTATCCTGGAAAAGATTTTGTTGAGCCTGCTGAGACCTGGGTGTCTCAGGAAATATGATGTATGGCCTAAAGGAAGATGATGGTTATTGGGGGTATTTCAGGTACAACTGGAGATGGGGAGTTCTTGAACCTTCGACAACATATGAAGCATTGCTGACTGGAAGGTTTGAGGGTCTGTTCATCTGATGGCTTTTCTGAGATTCCATCTCCATACGGTATCCATCAAGGATTCCGTATAATTCAGTCTTGGTAAGAGTGTTTAGATTTTCAATTCTCTTGATTGAGACCCAATAGAAAGTCCACTCATAAGGAAGTGCACTCATGAATTTTCTTACTATTTCTCTCTTCTCAAGAACCACTCCCATAGACTGAAGAGAGGTGATCAAGTCAATATACCTGAAGTATTATTGGCTCAAGGTCTCACCAACAAAATATGTAAAGTTCTTAAACTACTGCTTTAGCAGATCTTTCTTTGACTCCTTGGATTCAGCAGAACTAGAGTACATCAGCTTCAAAGCATCAAAGAGTTCTTTGGCAAACTCGCATTGCTTAAAGCCTACCATTATGGAGTTTGGTATAGCAGTAAGAAAAACAGTTATAGCTTTGCAGTCAATGTCCATTCTCTTGAAGTCTTCATCTGGGTGGTCTTCAATGGCCTTCTTAATCATGGCACCATTACCAGCTGGGGATTCCACCTTTGGTTAGTATGGACCATGAGTAACTGATCTCCACATGCGGCTATTTTGATACTTGATGAAGCCTTCAATACGTTTGCACCATGTCCCAAAATCATCAGGAGTGATGATGGGACCCTTGGTCATAGTTCCCATCTCAGATTCAGAGAACTTTTAGTTAAGAGCCATTTGAGTGAAGTGAGTGAGTATAGATTAACAAGGGTGATTTGGGATGGTAAGATCTCACAATCAAGAGCCTAAAAAGCTCTGATACCAATTGCAGGATCGGTGTTAGTCTCACAACACAGGATGATCACACAAACTTACTTAATGTCACTCGGGTTGATGAAGAAGAATCTCAACTAAGTTTGCAAGTAATATAATAAGTTAATGAAAACACAAGAACACAAGAATGGTTTTTCAAGATACTTGTATATATTACTTCTCAACTCAGTTTTACAAGACTCTTACAAGCATGGTTACTAAGATACATGGAGAAACTATATATACTACTATCTACACCCGGTTATACTTAGAAAACCAGCTGGAATTTACAACTAGAAAAATACTACATTGCTAGAAGTAAAGCATCTAAGATAAAATAATATTCTAGATTAGATAGACATGACATTTCCATGACTTACCTTTTGTCACCAACTAAAAATGGCAACTGTACTAAGTTGAGAATGGTTGAACAGTGGATTAAAGTATGGTCAACTACATGGGCGTGAGAAAGGGCCATGCAGTATATCAGAGTTGTAGTAGGCTGTCAGTCAGACCATACTTATGTCCACTGGTTCATAGTTGGTTCTTCTGAAGCTAAATGACTTTGGAAGAATAAATTCTTCCGAGGTCATTTTGGCTTCGGAAGAAACAACTTCTTCCGAACTTCTGCAAGTCTTCAGGACTTTATTCTTCGGAAGACTTTTCCTTTGATCTACTAAGTTGTATACTTCGGAAGGAGAACAACTTAGTCTCGGAAGAATGAGTTCTTCCTTCAGAAGTTCTTCATTCTTTAAGCTTCGAAAGATCTTTGACTTAGCTTCGGAAGAGCAGCTTTGTTTTCGGAAGACCACTTCATTTAGCACATCAAAACCTTTCTACGTGATGTTTTGGTTGCACCAGCCTCGTATGATCCAAAAAATTTCCAACTAAGAACAACTAAAGACAATAAAGTTTCTCAAACTAGTTTTAATCAAGTTTTATGTTTCAACCAAGAATCAAGTTTTGTAAATAATTTTAAAATTATTGATGGATTTATACTTATCAACAAATACCATCCTCCATGTGTGCAGAACTGAAAACAAAAAATCATTAAATAACTAGAACTCATTAAATTAGACCTTATTATCAAACAAACACATAGCAACAACTAAACTGTTTTTTAATTTTCTCACCAAGTTTTAAATAAGAAAATCTTAAAAAAAGGCGTACTCGATATTTTACTTAGCTCTTACTTTGCAAAGAGTGGCCGGATAGCTAAGCGATCCAAGGTAAGCAACCTTACCCTGCATTTTTGTGCAAGATGTTTCAATGGCTAGAACCTATGATCTTAAGGACACAAAACAACAACCTTACCAGTTGATTCAAGGCTACTCTCTTTAAATCAGAATATCTAAAAATATATTGATCAAAATACACACAGCAGAGACAACGAGAAAGTAGAGAGCGAATGTACTTTAAACTAAAAAAAGCCTAAAATATACAATTTAAACATAGCAGCAATTGAACTTGTTTTTGTTTCCACCAAGTTTTATATTGGGGTCACATTTAAACATTGATTGGGGTCAAAATAAAATCCCTTAAACATAGGCTATATGAAACACAAATATGAGTTGACCCCCTTCTTCATTACCTATCTCCGCCCCGAACAAAGGTAGCCAGTGTGTGTTCGCCGATGTTTCAGTTGCGAAAATTACCTCTCTACCCTTTACTGTCACTGTATAGTCTAGTGGGGAGTCATCCTCATATGAAGGTATGGATTTTAGAAACTTGAAGGAGACGACTGTAACTAGAACCAATAGCATTTGTAGTGTGTTTGTTACCGGATATATTAGCATGATAGGATGAAAAGATCGAAGGCCACGATGGTGGTTGAAGGTGGTGGCAGAGGTGGTGTGATTCAACAGGAATCGTGTTGGAGACATATCTCCTTTGTGACATAAAAAGACGTTTAGATCTCCTTAGGGAAAGGAAATGATAGTATCTTCTCATGTTGATGATAGTAGTGAAGGTGTAAAGATTTTATGTATGAATTATTAGGTTCAATGGTATGTTAGTTAAAATTATTTCATCAAAACAATTTTGATAACTTATTAATCGGATTAATAATAGTTAACGCAGCGGAGTACAAAATTAAATAACAAGAGTGAACCTGACAGGATCTAGGTTACAAACAATGCAAATGCATATTATAAGTAACATAGTGATGATATAATTATACCTCTTCGTTAATTAATAACCGTTTGAGTCACCATGGGTCAACGAATGAATGCTAGAATACGAACCGAACGGGTACGCAGGTAAGAGGTTGAGGCTTCAAGAGGCGCAATTAAAAATTCCACCTCGTTTGTAGAACACAAGAAGCAACGGCAATAAACGGGGCCGGTGGTGGTTGATTGCCGGTTAAAACGGCAGCCGATAATCGATTTTCGTGGTATATGGCTGTCAGTGTCAAGAAAACTAAAGGGAATATAACTTCCTTTTCTTTTTGTGAAGCCTCAAGTGGGTAGCTAAAAAAAACTCATTTATTTATTGTGGGATTCAAGAGTTTAAAGGAATCTCCCTTCAACGAGCCCACAACAAACAATAATTAGATAAGGATTAATTAATTCAAACCTTAATAATCATTTTAAATTAATTAATATTAATCTTCTTGCAGGCTGAGCACGGTTAGATTAATATTAACCCACGAGTTAAACTGAAACCAATACAGTTTGTAAACGTCAGTAAATTAAATTAAGTGGATTTTAACGTTCATTGCCCAAAGTGTAACTGATAACTCGTTTGGTAACGTATTATTAATCGAACCCGGACATTAAATCAAACATGAATGATGAGGAAAGTGTGAAGTTTCCATGGGAATAATTCGTATAGAAATATAGGCAAGTGGAGATTTGACCAAGTGTTACAAAATGTGTTTTTTTGTAAATGCCTCTTTTAATGGTCATTAGTCAAACTCAGGCTTTATTTTACCGATCCTGTTGATTATGACAAACAAGAATGCATTCCTAACCTTAGCGATTGTTTAACATTTTGCATGGCAACAAAATTCCAACCTAATGATGAAGTCCACCTCGGTTTGAATATAACATTATACTTTTGACTTGATGTTTGGCACAAGATATAAAAAGGTGTATGAACTAAAATAAATATTATATCTTAAGTTGAGAACAAAATTAGATTGCGCGGTTACTTAATTAGTATCTAACACATTCTTAACTAAACAACGAAATACGTGTTATATTTTGTTAAATTAATTGAACAATACAATTAGATTGGTATATACGAATTGACTAGTGCCAGCTAGTTGCTTTATAGGTAAAATTTAGTTTCAAGTTGGTCCGTTTTCTGATGTCACCAAGCATGTTCGGATTGTTACTCTTTTATTTAGAGGAAAATATGTAACACGTACTTCCGATAGTTCACAAAGAGAAACTTGAGTGTTTTTGAAATTTAACCAAAAAAATATTCAAGTTTTAGATATTATCTTCTCTTGTCACAGAATACGATATAGTTTAAATGTTAAAATCGTTATAAAAGTTGTTCAGAAAAAGGAAGGCTAGTAAGGTGTTACGGTGTTAAAAGAATATTTTAAAAATGCAACTTGTAGATAAGGTTGTAAGCAAGCCGAGCCGAGCCAGGATGGGTTTAGGCTCCGTTCGTTTTAAAATCAAGACGAGCTGAGCCGGCCCGTTTATTTTTACGAGCCTAAAATGTGAGTTCAAGCTAGGCTCGTTTATATATGAGCCGAGTCGGCTTGCGAACCAACTTTTTTATTTAAAAGAATTTGTTATTTTACCAAATATTCATATATATAAAAAAATATAATATAATATAATATATATATATTATATAATATAATATAATATATATATATATATTATATTATATATATATATATGTATATATATATATATTATTCATTCGGTTAAACAATGGTACGAGACTGGTATTTCATGAACTATGATCATCCTCTAAATTTTTATACTTAGGTCTTTTTATTAAAAAAATATCAATTTGACCATATGTTTATGATCTATTTAAATTATATGACTAAGTTTTGTTATAATATATAAAAATTATAAGTTTGGTTTATAAGATATTAAAAACTATGTAAAACAATAAGCCGACACCAACATATGATTGCTACTAATAGCGATCAACTCACCAATATGATATTCAAAATCACTCAAAAAACTAAGAAACTAAATAACTACATGATCTAAACGATGAAAAGTTGGCCTTATTACATTGTTAATATATGTTCAAGTTCAACGTCTTGTTATTAGGGCTTCTAATATTGAGTCATTACGTTCGTTGATTAGTTCATGTTAAAATAGTTCACATTCATGAACATCTTCCCTTAGGTTCGGGTTCAATGGTTAATTAACTTCCGTCTCTTCATAATAAGCATTTTACCTTTGATCACTATTCATGTTTAAGAACTTATTATCATAGTTTATACATTAGTCTTGAAGTTTGTATATTAGTTGTAATGTTTTAGCATGTTGAGTTGTGCACACACTAAACATACGAAGATTGCTTGAAGGTCGAAACGTTAATGAAACGTTACAAATAATTGTTAGAAATATAAGACTCTAATAAATCTCATAAAAAGAATCAACTCAAATGGGTAAAGTATGTAAAAGCTATGGCCTCATGAACATGGACCAACATCCTGCTCGAATTTTCCTAATAAGATGCTTGATTTTGTTTTGATTGTTTAGAGGACCAAACATTATCGGATTATGGTGAGATTACTTGAATTGGTTAAAAAATTCTCTGAACTTAATTTTAAATATTAAATTAGAATTAATGTCACTATATCCCCTATTTTGTGAACATATGAGGGTATTTGAGTCTTATTTGATCTTTCTATTCCTAGATGAATTTAGGACCTCGCTTGGAGTTCCATCTAACCTTAACGAACTGGATTCAACTACACTTTAAAGTCTATATTTTCCGATCCATAATCTCGACCGGTTCTTTGAAGATCGAAGCTTATCGTCCACCTGAATTTCCTCAAGCAGCACATGTAAAATCTCATCAGTAAGACACTTCTTGAGGCTCGACATATAGAATGTGTACTCAACTCAGTTCTAACGATAGTTTCAGCCGATATGACACAAGACCAATCCATTCAGTAATCTCAAATGGAACCACATATTTACCTAGGTGCCAATATGCTTCTTTTGCCATAGCGAACAATGTCTTTCCAAGTGAACACCTTTAACAGTACACTATCCCAAACACTAAATTCCAAAGGCTTCCTTCTATTATTAACATAGCTACTTTCAATTCATCTTTGATCTAACACCTTGTAAGTAGTTTCTTGAATAATCTTAGGTCTAGATATATGACTTTTCCCAATTTCAGCCCAACACACTAAAGATCTTCACTTGCGCTTGTAGAGTGCCTAAAATGGTACATACTTATTACAAGTATGGTAGCTATTATTGTAGGAAAATTTAATCAAATGTTAGTGAGTATCCCAACTACCATCAAAATCAATCACATATGCCCTCTATATATCTTCCAAATTCTAGAGAGTATGCTCGCAAAGGATGGTAACCAATACCCATACTCATATTCAAGCACGTTCCTAACATCTTTGGCAAGATTTTCCAGAATACGTGAGACAACTGTCACAATTAGATATAATCAACATAGGTACTCCATGTCTAGCCACAATCTCATTGATATAAATCTTGGCCAATTTTTTCATCCGATGGTCCTCACGAATATCAAAGAAATGGGCGGACATGGACATTCTATCAACCCAAATCGAATTGTGCCTATTATTAATCTTAGGAATCTTTGTGCTGAAGTCCGTCGTAACATTTCCATTTAGGAATTTCAGGCTGTTGTAACAGTCTATTGGGCTCTAATGTTAAGCGTTGACTGTGACACCTATCACCATGATAGACCTGAATTTAACTTTTATGTTGACTTTGACTTTAACTTTTCCCCGATACGAACATGTATATACATATATATATTTGTCTGTGTTTAGGTGTCTTACTAAGTGTAATATATAATTACATGCCAAATCTAATGACTTCTAGTAATCTTAAGTGCAATCATGCCTTAAAGGTCAATAGGAAACTTTATGTCAGTCATGCCTCCCCTAATGTATATAACTACACATATGATGTAACGACTTAAAGAAACTTCAATATTCAAATGAATTAAATCAAAGGAAAATAAACTTATAACAATGAGATTCTAAGCTAAATGAAAGATAAAAATATGCCTATGTTATGCAAATATAACATAATAAAATGTTAAGTGGAATACTAATAATTATATCATACATAACGTAAGTATTAAAATAAGTTATGAAATGACAAGAATACCATAGAACCCTTGTAATTTTTGGACATTTAGTGCTGTGCTAAAATCCCAAAACTCTTCATATGACTTAACCTATACTTCTAGTTGCACAATAAGCATCATCAAGATCATTCATCACCATTTGAAGCTCTCATTCTCTTTCTTTTTCTCTCCAAACCCAACGACACACACACTTGTTCATGTAATTCTCTTGTTTTTCAAGCAAGCTAAGAAGATCATAAGCATTGGTGGTTATTTTGGTGCTAGGTATGTATCAAGCTTTGATTTCTATTACTTTTTATTTCCCAAAAAGTTTAATCTCTATTCTTTCATTCACCTATTCTTCTTGTCTATAGTCATTCATTCAAAATAGTGGCCATCAACACATCACTAAATGTCAAAACCAATCGTTGAAGGATGTTTAATACCCCAAATCGTTGTTACATGAATTTCAAAAGTAAAATTTCTCGTAGATTGTTGAACCAACTTTAGAAATTCCGCACTCCCTCAATTTTTTTATCAAACCCAATTGGTCTTGCTTTGTTTCGTTGACGTTTCTACCTTCAAACATTGATACAAAAATATTCGCCAGAAATATCTTTGGTTGGCAGATTCATGCGTAACTTTAAACAAGCATAACTTTTTAAATTTTTGGAGCTTTTACATGATTTTTTCTGAAATTGAGTCCTATTATATTACTAGAGACATATAATAAACACTTAAATTATGTCTCTTTGGTTCCCAAATTGACTACGCACGAACAACGCGCAAAGCAACATGTAGTTTCCCAGGTTTTACAAAAAAAGGAGCATAAAAATATTTTAACAATCTTTTTTTTTTTTATTTTTAGCGTATGTTGACCCTTTTTCTTTTCAAGATAAGTGTTTAAATGGTAAGTGGACACAATAATAAGACATTTAGTAATATAAATATATAGAGCAAATAAATGGACATAATCTTTCAACAGAATCATATCCCAAAGCAAACAAACAAAACTATGAAATATCTTCAATATAAATTGTATTAGTTTTAACATGTGAATTTCAAGTTAGTGAGAAATGACAAGTGATCTTACTTCTTAGTGATAAGAAACATAATTTGGTCATGGAGGTCTTAGTATTGTGTTTACACAAAGAAGTTTAGTTATTCATGGGTTGGTAATGACAAGTTGAGTTTCGAAGCCATGTCTGATTCTTATACTTTTCAAAACATGAGAAAAAAGAAGGTTAAATCTTTTATGGGTCCTCCTTTGAGTTTGGGTTTAATTGGATGAATCTCTCAAGTCAAGGTCACCGTACGTAGCAGCAAGTATGGTGCATCGCCTCTTTCTCGTTCTCACTCGGGAGCCAAAATGAACAGGCTTTTTACCAACTTGAAGCGAGCTGCGGTTACCTATTCGGTTTTTCAGTTGCATCGTACCATACTATGGGAGGGGTCCATACCTCCTTTAGATAGAGCCCCCCTGCTCCAAATGTAGAGCTAGAACTACTACTATCGTGGAATCCACAGTCACACGTAAGTATATCGCCTTCCAATAGAAGCGGATGCTAATTAGCACTAATGCTAATGGAGACCACTGATCAAGAAGGACTTCGGAGACTACAATCAAATTGATCATCTCGTAGCCAAAACTCACACTTATAGAACTTGACATAAAGTCTTTCATAACCCAATAAATCTAAAATTATCCCTAAATGTTACTCATGATCCTCCTTCGTTTATGAATAGATAAGGATATCGTCAATGAAAACTATAATGAATTTGTCAAGGGACACTACAAGAAAATGTAGCTATCACGACGACAAAAGTAGTCGCCATAGGGTCTATATGTCGTCGCCATAGGCTATGGCGACGACATGCCGTCACCATAGGATCAGTAGTCATAAACTTGTCACAATAGCTCAAAAATTTATCGTCGCAATAGACGTTGTCGCCATAGACCTCTATAGTCGTCGCCACAAACTTGTCGGCATTAGTATAAATGATATTTTTTAAATTTAAATTTAATAAAAAATGCACCCTATGGCGACGACAAGTCATAGCCATAGGGTTAGTAAATATTATTATTTAATATTAAATTAATTAATAAAAGTTAATAAATAATTAATTAATTTAACCTATGGCGACGACATGTCATCGCCATAGGGTTAGTAAATATTATTATTTAATATTAAATTAATTAATTAAAATTAATAAACAATTAATTAATTTAACCTATGGCGATGACATCTGGTTAAAAATTTTATTTTTAAAGTTCTATTTTTTTCAGGTTTTTTTACCTAAAAACCAACCAAGATCCCAATTTTAAATACACAGAAATTCAAACTAATATATCAAATATCCAAATAAAAATCAACCTGTTAGGATCAGTGATCCAAGTTTGATCAATTAGAGTTTAATCACAGCGGAATTAGAGCAAGAATTAAGCAAATATAGCAAGAACACAATAAATATTCAATGGAACAGTACACGGTTATATAGAAATAGGGTTTTCTGCATTGGGATAATAACATTCATGCACACATGCTTCGGTATGGCGGCTGCTAGGTTTTCCTAAGCTGCACCGATTACAATTAGGTCAGCATTCCTTATATAAAGGAATGTGACGTCTGCTGATGTCACTTGATAGTGACGTCTAACAGAATTATTACAAACTACTGAAAGTAAGCAAACTACTGAGAATGTTCACAACAACTGAGAACATCTCAGATTATTCTAAGTACACGAAGAAACATAAAACTACTGAAACTACAAGTACAGAAAGAAAATACAACTACTGAAAGGAAACCATCACAACTACTGAAGAGGTCTTCTTCAGCTGTTGTGACAATCATCTGAAACTTGGTCTTCAGTCTTTGTCTTCAGCTCTTTCACTTCAGACTTTGTCTTCAGCTCTTGTCTTCAGACTTTGTCTTCAGCTCTTGTCTTCAGACTTTGTCTTCAGCTCTTGTCTTCAGACTTTGTCTTCAGCTCTTTCACTTCAGACTTTGTCTTCAGACCTTGTTATCAGCTGATGTCTTCAGCTGTTGCAGACTACTTCAGTTGTTGTAATGTCCGTGGGACTTAAAGGTTTTTCTGATCAGGCTCATTGGTTCTTTTGGTCCAACAAACTCCCCCTGAACCAATGCAGCCAAAACCTTTAAGCTTATTGAGGTCCCACTTATTCTTGGCAGAAATACTCTCTTGATCAGCTTAGAGATATAGGATAAGCACAGGCCAGGGAACAGGTTTCAGTAGATGTGAATGTCAAAGGATGGAAGGGAACTCTGTCTTGGGGAACTGGACACAGAGCCGTTATCCCAACCATGAAACCTACTTCCCATTGATGAGTCTATAAGACTCTCTGACGTAGGCCTCAAGGAGAACAACTTGTTCCTCCTTAGTGAGTTCTTCTGCTTCTCCTTCGAAGAAGAACTCTGGGCCATAGTACTCTGATAAGTACTTTATCGTCTTTCCATTTTTCAACTCAACAGTTGTTATCTCTCTGTAAGCAAATTCATCTGGGTGAGTCCCTTCTAATAACAACTGGAGTTCATTTTTCTTGATCTCTTCAAGCCTCTTGTATAACAACCCCTTCTTGACCATTTTGTTCTCCATTAGAGTTTGAGGGGTCATCTTTGACTTGTAGGCTCTCTTGAAGTCTTCAAGTATTTCCCAGGGTGAGACTACAATGGCCAACATAATAGCAGCATCTATGGTCTTTCTCACTTGGCCATTGTATCTACTTGGTATGGATTTCTTATGAATTCTAGAACTAACCCTGGGGTCTGGCCAAATCCTTACTCTCTCCTTTTGATATTGAAAGGTATACCTGAGAGCATACAGCCTTTGAGCATGTTTCTTCATGGCTTGTATAGATGATGACTGAGGAAACTCTTTGTCAATCATCTTCAAAAGTTGCTCATCGTGCTGTTTCTGCTGTTCTTCTTCTTCAATCTTAACTTTCACCATTTGCCTCTGAAAGTCTGGTGTGATCATTTGTTGACTTCTGGGCTCAGGTAATTTCAGAACAGCAGAGATTGGCAGACTATCTTCTTCATCATCTTCTTCTTCATCTTCTACCATCCTCAACACCCTTCTCCTCCTTCTGGGTGCATCACTGGATGTGGTTTGAGGTGGTTTTTGGGGTAAGGGAGTTGGTTTTGAGGGTTGAGTTGATTTGGAGAGTTGTGGGGTTGGTTGTTTTTGAGAGGGAGTTTGGGAAGGCTGATCTAGCATTTTTATGGTGAGTTTGGCTTTGGAAAGCTTGGCCATATCAGTTCTCTTCCCAGCACCTGCTTCATCTAGTGCTTCAATAATTAACCCCTTGTTGAATGCTTCAGAAGTACAGATTCTGGTGGTTATTGCCAGAATACTGTCTCTGGTCCATGATTTAATCTCAATTAATGATCTTCCCAAGTATTTTGCAGTAAACCTGATCATTATTTCCAACCTCTCCCTTTCCATCACACTATAACTGGCCCATCTTTCTTGTATCTCTTCAATCTCCAGCTTTCTGATCTCAGTGTCTAATGTGGCTGTATCAAAGCCCTGTCTGAAGAGTTGATCTATTATTCTGTCCATTGATCTGCTGTGAGCTTCATCGGCTTCTTTAATCAGATCTTCCAATGATTTCTCTTCATCAGGCTTTTGAGTTTCAGCACTTTTCTTTCTTTTGTATGTGATCAGCTGTTTTTCCTTTTCTTTCTCTTGTTTCTCATTTTCCACACTCTTTCTTTTTCGTTCTTTCACTGCCTTAGACTCCCCCTTTTTGGGTGCATTGGGTTCAGGGGTGTGAATGGCAGAAAGCTTCCTTTGCACAGCATCATCAACAAGTGTTTGTAGATTTGAGGAAATCCTCTCATCAATGGCTTTATGCACAATCTCATTGATGATGGGAGTGATGAGAGATAAGGAATTTTGAAAGGTAGCAACCATCTGCTCAGAGGGGTTCTGTCCCTGAGAGGTGGTGCCAAAAACAGTGGCTGGTGGCTCAGTTGAGTGTAGTGGCTGAGTGTTTGGTAAACCTTCAGATGAAGGTGCCATCTGTGGGTTTATTGGGGCAGATGGACTTTGATCCTGAGACATTTTGGCAAGCAGTTCTTTGAGTCTGCTCACCTCAGCCTCAAGGATTGTGTTATGGGCTAAAACATCAAAGAAAAAGCCCAGGTCATCATCAGTCTTTGCTGAATCATCTGACCTCCTGATTGAATCAGGATGTACATGCCCTGAGTGTAGATCAGTTGTAGCATGTGCCCCTTGTTCTTGGTTCTGGGGACTTCCTGCCTCAGGACTGAGTCCTTCATCGGCAGTTGCCTCTGGTGAGGTCTTAGAGATGTTACCAACTTCATCCTGTTCATTTGCTGAATCAGTAGAAGTGGCAGCCTCACCAGATGTTCTAACCTCCTCCTCTACACGGGGAGATTGAACATTATAACCCCTGTGCTGTGGGTTATCAGCAGCATTTTGGTCCTCTTCCTCAGCTGTTGAGGTTCTCCCCATTGTAATTGGTGTCTGGGGAGGAGGAGAGGAATGCAGCTGACTCAACACTTGTGCAACAATAAATGTTGGGCTTTGAGGGGCGGTTGCATTTGGAGATAGGTTTGAAGCAGATTGCACCCGGGGTGACTGGTGCTCTTCAATGGTAACCTTCTCAATTGAGATAGGTTCCAGCATTGTGGTATCCCCAATTATGGTTGCATCAGGATCCTGTTGAGAGGATGCCTGAGCGGCTAGGGCTGGTGGAGTCTTTGACACTACTGGGGGGTTAGAACCAGTAAGTGTTCCTGTATTGGTGTTACAGGGGCATCCTCAGGGGACTCATCTCCCTGAGTAGCCTTTTTGGGCTTTTTGGTTTTGGGTTTGGTGGGGACTTTGGATCTGGAAGTGGAGGCTGTGGGTTCCCGCTGCTTGGGTTTTAGCAGCCGGGCAGCCCCTTTCATTGTAGGGTCAGAGTTGTGCCTGGAGTATACTTCAGGCAATACAGCCGGAGCAGGGACTCCAAGGCCAACAAGGCCGTCTGATTTTAGCTGTGTTAAAATTATGGCCATGAGAAACCTGGGATATAATATCCATCTGTTTGCCACAGGTTTCAAGGCCAGATCCTTTAGTTCCATAAACACTATCTCAGAAAAATTTAAAGTTTGTCGTTCAAAGATAGAGTATAATACCTGTTGCCATCGGGAAGACATTTGATCCCATGAGGAGGTTTTTGGTGCAAGGCAGACATTCACCATGTGGAATATAAGACGTTCAGCATCATGGAAGTGCTTCTTCAGAATGGTGGTAGCACTTAAGTCTCCTTCATACCCGTTGTTGATGAAAGACATATCGGTTGTGCCTTTCGGGTATTCTGTGACACAGGTGGCATCATGTAGATCTAGGGTTTGTCGAATGATGTCCGGAGTGATGACCACCTGTTTCTGGTTGACCAACGACTGGAGAGTGATTTGGCTATCATTCTCACTAGTTTGCACAGAGACGTTGGTCCAGAACTGGCTTAGGGAATCGGGGTAGATGGTAGGATTCAGAAGAAACGCGGTTCGGTACTGGGAATCTACCATAAGATCGATGGCGTTATCAAATTTGTTCCAGAAGGCCGATTTCGAGAGGTAGGCAACACAGTTGTGTCTGGGTTTGAGTTTCATGGTCGCCATTGTTGAGAGAGTGAAGGACGGAAAACGGCTAATGAAACGTCTGAAAGTAGGTTTAGGTATTTATAGGGTAAGAAAAAGCTGATATAAAACGACTGAAAGTGTTGGTGCTGTCATCAGTTGTTTGAAAACAACTGAAGACCTGGTTTTAACTTTCAGAAGTAACAACTGAAGACTTGGTATTAGTCATCAGTAGTTGTGAAACTACTGAAGACATGGTTTTGGCTTCAGGTGTTGTAACAACTGAAGACTTGGTGTTAGTCATCAGTAGTTGTGAAACTACTGAAGACATGGTTTTGGCTTCAGTTGTTTGAAGTGAAGCAGCAGTTGTAGAAACAACTGAAGAGAAAAATTTCTCATCAGCTGTTGTCGTCAATTCTTAGCTCATCAGCTGTTTCATTCTGACCTCAACACTTCATCAGACTTTGTCTGAGTTTCAGATGTTTCATAGGTCATCAGTACTTATCTGTTATTCTGACATCAGCAGTTGTAACTACAGCAGTAGTTGTAACCACATCAGTTCTTTTCAACAGATGAGTACTTCAGTACTTTTAAGTAATTTAGTCTTCAGTAGTTATGAAAACTACTGAGGATAAAAGAACTTCAGTACTTATTTGTGACAGTAGTATACGAATGCTCATCAGTACTTGTTGACTGAGATCATCAGTAGTTGTCACTTATTCTAGCTGCAGCATACCAAGCCTTAACACTAGGTTTTGGAAAGTTGAACTGTCCAAAGGCTTAGTAAATATGTCTGCAAGCTCATCAGCACTAGGAACAAACTTTGGATCAATCAGACCTTTTTCAAAACAATCCCTAATAAAATGGTGTCTGATCTCAATATGTTTGGTCCTAGAGTGCTGGACTGGATTCTTGACAATACAAAGAGCTGAAGCACTATCCATTAGTAATGGAGTCTTAGTCTCTGTAATGCCATAATCCAGTAATTGATTCTGAAGCCAGAGTACCTGAGATGTACAACTTGCAGCAGCAATGTACTCGGCTTCAGCAGTGGATGTAGCAACAGATGTTTGTTTCTTACTCTGCCAAGAAACCAAACAGTTGCCTAGGAATTGACATCCACCAGAAGTTGATTTTCTAGTTAATTTACACCCTGCATAGTCACTATCAGAAAAAGCAACTAATTTGCAAGAGTGCCCAGTGGAATACCAAAGACCTAGAGATTGAGTACCTTGCAGATATCTAAAGATCCTCTTGACTGCAATCAAATGAGACTCTTTAGGAGCAGCCTGAAATCTAGCACAAACACAAGTTGCAAACATAATATCTGGTCTAGAAGCTGTTAAGTACATCAAGGACCCAATCATACATCTGTAAAGTGTTTCATCAACAGCTTTACCTTTCTGATCTGCATCCAGTTGTGTGGTGCTGCACATGGGAGTAGAACAGGGCTTACAGTGTTGTAAATCAAACTTTGCCAAAAGACTTTTTGTGTATTTTGACTGATGAATGAAAGTTCCATCAGCCTTTTGTTTGATTTGCAAACCTAGAAAGAACTGTAATTCTCCCATGGCACTCATTTCGAATTTTTGTTGCATCAACTTTGTAAATGCATCACACAACTGTGGATCAGAGGAAGCAAAAATAATATCATCAACATAAATTTGAACAAGGAGCTTATGCTGACCCACTTTCTTAATGAACAAAGTTTTATCTATGGAGCCTCTAGTGAAATTATTCTGAAGAAGAAAATTTGACAGTGTTTCATACCAGGCTCTAGGAGCTTGTTTCAACCCATAAAGAGCCTTATCAAGTTTATACACCCAATCAGGATGTTTATTATCCTCAAAACCTGGTGGTTGACACACATAAACCTCTTCTTTTATTTTACCATATAAAAATGCACTTTTGACATCCATTTGAAAAACTTTAAGATTGTGGAATGCAGCATAGGCTAAGAACAATCTAATTGCCTCCAGTCTGGCTACAGGGGCAAAGGTTTCATCATAATCAATACCTTCTTCTTGTGAAAACCCCTGGACAACCAGTCTGGCCTTGTTCTTGACAATTTGCCCATTTTCATCTGTTTTATTCCTAAACACCCATTTAGTGCCTATTGCACACTTACCTGGGGGTAGAGGAACCAGTTCCCACACTTGCTGCTTTTTGAACTGAAGAAGCTCAAGCTGCATGGCATCAACCCATCCATTGTCTCTTAATGCAATATGATAGTTCTTTGGCTCTTGCTGACTGATGAAAAGAGCATAGAAGCAGAAGTTGGACAATTGACTTCTAGTTGAGACACCAGCATTGATATCACCAATGATTTGAGACGTTGGGTGATTCTTCAGCTCTTGATACACTATGAGATCTGTGCAAGTGTTTGTAGCACGCTCAGCAGCAACAGATGTTGATCCAGATTCTTGAAACCAAGTGTTAGATGGCAGGTCAAATGAAGTAGAGGATTCAGAAATCTCATCAGCATTTGTTGTGGATGGTGCTACTGAAGCTACAGGAACATCAAGTTGAGTAGACTCAGGCAGTTGATCACTAAACTTGAATAGGTGAGTACTGGGATCATCATGAACATCAGTACCACCAGATGGATGACTAGCTGCAGAAGGTGATGAATTCACATGATCTGCAACAGCTGGAGGCTGATAAGGAACATATTGCAGTATGTCCAGATCAAACAACTCCACAGGGTTTTGTGGGATTTTGTCCTTAGGAGATTCATTGAACTTCACATGCAAGGTTTCTTCAACCATCTTTGTTCTACAGTTGAACACTCTGTAAGCCTTGCAAGTGGATGAGTACCCAACAAAATACCCTGCATCCACCTTAGAATCAAACTTTTGGAGTTGATCCTTTGTGTTGAGAATGTAACAAGGACACCCAAATGCTCTGAAGAATGAAATTAGAGGAGCCAAATGATGTAGAACTTCATAAGGAGTCTTCATCAACCTCTGATTCACTAAAGCTCTATTTTGCACATAGCATGCTGTGTTGACAGCTTCAGCCCAAAAGGTCAGTGGCAAACCAGAGTCAGCCAACATGGACCTTGCAGCTTCAATTAGGGTCCTGTTCTTTCTCTCCACTACTCCATTTTGTTCTGGAGTCCTTGGGATGCTATACTGCCTCTTGATTCCTTTTGAAAGGTAGAAATCATCAAGTGTATGGTTTCTAAATTCAGTTCCATTATCACTTCTTATACACTTGACTGATAGGGAATACTGCTTCTCAACATACAACACAAAGTTAATAATTGTCTGAGCAGCCTCATCCTTTGAATGCAAGAAGAAGGTCCATACAAATCTGGAGTAATCATCCACAATTACCAGACAGTATTTCTTCTTTGCCATGCTCATTACTCTCACAGGACCAAAGAGATCCATGTGCAGTAATTGCAAGCAGGCAGTGGACTTTGGTTCTTCTATAGGAGGGAATGAGACTTTGTGTTGTTTTCCTTTTAAACAAGCAGTGCAGGTTTCATCACAGAGGAACTCCTTTATTGGTAGACCTCTTACTAAACTATTGTGGATCAGCTGATTCATGTTTTTGAGATTAACATGACCCAGCCTTCTATGCCACAGTTTAGATTCCTGAGGAGAGGCCTTGGAGAACAGGCAAGGATGACCTTTTAACGCAATCTTCTTTGACAAATCCAAGGCATATACTCTTCCTATCCTGTTGGCCTTCAGGAGAGTATGTTCATCCAATACCTTGTCAATCAGCCTCAGAACTTTGGAAGACAGAATCCGGCAGTTCTGGCTTGTGAAAAGTGCAACATGCCCTTTATCACACATCTGACTGACACTCAGTAGATTATACTTGAGATTCTCCACATGGTTAACATCATCAAATCTGATTTCTCCATTTGACACAAATCCTTTCCCGATGATGTAACCCTTAGCATCATTTCCAAATGAGACAAATCCCTTCTTTCCTTGAGAGTAGTCATTAAGAAGAGAACTGCTCCCAGTCATATGCATAGATCCTCCACTGTCTACATACCAGATGCTTCTTTGGCATGCTGAAGAACCCTGCATTTATCATAAGAAACTAGTTAGCTTTAGAGACCCAAACCTTTTTGGTTTTGGGTCTGTTTTCATCAACAGATTTAACCATAACTTGTTTCTCATGATTAACAGCTGATGAAGGTGGAGATGGTGCTGAAATGGAATTCTTAGATTTGGGCTTGGATTTCCTTTTCAGTGGTTTGATCACAGGTGCATCTAGTTGGTTAACTCTCCCCAACAAATGCTGAACCATCATAACAAGTTGTGTCTGATTTGTTGCTAAAGCCTTCAGCTCATTTGACACATCAGTACTTGTTTTTGATGAGTTCCTGTGACCCACCATTTCCTCCTTGAAATTCACAGACTTCGTCTGATGTTTATCATGAGAACACTATCAGCTGTTTTCTGATAAACCCCATCCTTCTTTTTGGATTTTGGTGAGGCCTTGGGTTTATCAGTTTGAGATGACTGTGGTACAAACTTGGTTTCAAACTCATTTTTCATTTTATTTATCTCTTCTTTAATGAGCTTATCTCTGTTGAGTTTGGAACCCTTTTTGTACCAGCATTCATCAGATAGATGATTGAATTTACCACATATTTCACATGGCTTATTCTTCATCTTGGATTGATCAACTGCTGAAGTGGAAACTACTGAAGGTGTGATCTTCAGTACTTTCCTCCTTTCAGTACTTGTGTTAAGTACTGAAGGATCGGTAACAACTGAAGACTTGTTCTTCAGCTGTTCTCTATCCGTCCTGAAAGACCGTATGATAGATTCCTCAGCAGTTGTTAATCCTTTTATTTCATCAGATTTGAAATGCTTTTCAGATGTTGTGACTTGCCCTTCAGTACTTGGAGTACTTTGAGGGACAACATCTGAATTTCTCAGCTTCATGTGTTTATCAGCATTTAAACCATCAGGCAATTGATTTGCTGAGATCTTAACACTGACTTCATCCTCTAATTTTGTATTATCATTTGAGGATGAATCACATGATGATGTGGTTTGGAAATTACTTTCACCTTCAGATTTTACTATTACTTTTGAAGTAAAATCAGTAGGTGGTGCAGTATGATTGTAACCTATTCCAAACTTCACATTTGAAGCTGTTTGCTTGCTGAGAAGCATTTCAAATCCCTTGCAGGATGTTACCCAGCGGTCACACTCAACTTGGGTAGCTGCAAGTGTCTCTTTGAGACTTCTGTGGTTCTCGAGTATGACCTCTACCTTAGCCTTTTCATCATTAAGTTGGCATTTAAGCTTGTAAATCTCATCATCTTTGTCATTAAGTGCAGACACATACTCATCTTTTCTTTTGGAAATAGTTTTCTCAAGCTCAAGATTTTGATTGATTAAAGCTACATTTGCCTCTCTAATAGAGACAAAGGCAGCTATGCATGATTCAGAACATAACTTGGCTTTAGCCTCAGAAGATACCTGGGTTACCTGTGAAGATGAAGCATCTGAGCAGGAACCCTCAGTAGACTCCAGGGCCATGAGAGCAAGATTCCCAAAAGGATGTTCACCACCATGTTGACCAGCACCAGCAGATAATTGCTCATTGAAACCAGAAAGATCATCTGGTAAGCTGCTCCAGTCAACAACTCCTGGTGTGAAGAAGCTGTGATGAGGTTGAGATTGTGATGGAGATGGTTGAGGCTCAGGTAGGGCTTGAGGTTGTTGTGCTATAGGGACATGAACTGGATTTGGCTGTGGCATGTAATAGCAGGGATAAGGATATGGCATTGGACCCTGAGGGACAAAGTATGCAGGAGATTGAGGTTGTGAGTGATGACCAGAACTAGCAGGATGTTGCCCTTTATTTTGTGAACTATTGCTTGGAAAGGTCACAAAGGGTGCAGAGGAGTTAGATCCAGTTGATCTACACTCTCTTGCAAAGTGCCCAAGCCTGTGGCATTTGTGACACCTCAACTTACTCTTGTCAAAACCAACTTTGGTTTTGCCAGAGAGTCCTGGAAATTTCCTACCAGTTCTCTTGTAGAACTTTTGAGATCTGATATTGATCAGGGCCATTTGGCTCAAAATATCCATCTCTTCTAAATCATCATCAGCAATACCTTGCAAATCATCCATGATAAAGCATAAATTATCACTATTACACCCAGAATGACTGTCAACACCAACAAATGCATGATCAGAACTGTTTGAAGAGAAATCTATATGCTCATCATAATGACTTTCTGATCCAGCATATTCTGACTCATGACCGACCAAGGCAGTGTTACCTGGTACAAAGTCATCAGAGAGCTTTCCTGATGATGCCAGTTTCCTTTTCTGCTCTATCTCTCTTTCAAATGTAAGCAGTTTCCCATGGAGTTGGGTGAGAGATAGGCTATCCAGATTTGCACTGGAGCGTAGGACAATGGTGTATGTGTCCCATCTCTCAGGCAGTGATCTGAGGAATCTGTTGTTCATCTGGCTGTTAGTATACTCATGCTTGACCATTTTCAGCTCAGAGATCAAGCAGGAGAAACGCTCAAACTGTTGAGTCAGTGTCTCACCCTTCCTATGAGAGAATGTCTCATATTGTTGGGCGAGGATTTCTCTGTTGTTTGCTAAGACCTCATCAGTTCCTCCGAATTGTTCCTTCAAAGCATTCCAGAGGTCATGAGCAGTTTCATGATGCATAAGCCCAGAATAGATTTCATTCGGCAGTGCCATGGCCAGAATTCCATGGGCTTTAGCATCAATCTCAAACAGTTTACGATCTTCATCTGAGTATTGCTCCTTCTTCTTCGGAACCATTTGATTGGTCTCCGGATTGTTCACCATAGGCTTGTGTGGACCGTGAACCACAGATGTCCAACAACCTGAACTGTTAACAGACAGGTGATGGAGCATTCTTCGTTGCCATATGTTATACTCACTCCTAACCAGCATCGGAGGCTTGGTTGAGGAGCCAGTATTGTGAGGATCATTAGATGGAGTAGTCATTCTCAGATTCAAACCAAATCAATCAAGTTTCAAAAGATTTAGCACAAAAACACAACAAACTCAATAAGAACCAAGAAGAAACTCAATTTAAATAACCAGAAGCAGCAGAAAATCAATCTTTATAACCAATTCTTGCACATATGCTAATTCGATCAAACTATAGATATCAAAATAGCAGTTTCAATGATCAATTGTTAAACCGATCAATGATTAACCTGCTCTGATACCATTTGTTAGGATCAGTGATCTAAGTTTGATCAATTAGAGTTTAATCACAGCGGAATTAGAGCAAGAATTAAGCAAATATAGCAAGAACACAATAAATATTCAATGGAACAGTACACGGTTATATAGAAATAGGGTTTTCTGCATTGGGATAATAACATTCATGCACACATGCTTCGGTATGGCGGCTGCTAGGTTTTCCTAAGCTGCACCGATTACAATTAGGTCAGCATTCCTTATATAAAGGAATGTGACGTCTGCTGATGTCACTTGATAGTGACGTCTAACAGAATTATTACAAACTACTGAAAGTAAGCAAACTACTGAGAATGTTCACAACAACTGAGAACATCTCAGATTATTCTAAGTACACGAAGAAACATAAAACTACTGAAACTACAAGTACAGAAAGGAAAATACAACTACTGAAAGGAAACCATCACAACTACTGAAGAGGTCTTCTTCAGCTGTTGTGACAATCATCTGAAACTTGGTCTTCAGTCTTTGTCTTCAGCTCTTTCACTTCAGACTTTGTCTTCAGCTCTTGTCTTCAGACTTTGTCTTCAGCTCTTGTCTTCAGACTTTGTCTTCAGCTCTTGTCTCAGACTTTGTCTTCAGCTCTTTCACTTCAGACTTTGTCTTCATACCTTGTTATCAGCTGATGTCTTCAGCTGTTGCAGACTACTTCAGTTGTTGTAATGTCCGTGGGACTTGAAGGTTTTTCTGATCAGGCTCATTGGTTCTTTTGGTCCAACACAACCTATTTTAGTTAATTACTCACCAAACCAAAAGAAAGTATATCTTAAGTTTTTACTACCCAAACAAACAAACTATTTAATTGTCGTCGTTTTCATCATCTTCATCATTATCAGGATTATGTTTTTGTCTTTCAAATTGATTCATTCTTTCTTGCATTTCTTGTATTTGTCGCTTTAGTGTTTCTATTTTTTCATACCGATGTAATGATGACCTGCTTGATGGCTCATAACGAGAGATATTTTTTACTTTTCGTCCAACACCTCTCATATGACCACGTTGTAAGATCATCTGAAGATTATGAGGCTGATGCAACCAACAAGTCAGAACAACCAAGTCTTCCATGCATACACTAAGGAACAAAGATGAATTAGCTTTGGAAGTCTTACACTCTCAAATGTATCTAAGTGTAAGATCTTCCGAAGCTAACAGTTCAGAAGGAGTTACTTCGAAAGTTTCATACTCAAACAGAAAAAAATTATTCTAAGTGTGAAATCTTCCGAAGCCAAAGACCAGCATCTTCCGAAGCCAAAGATGAAATCTTCCGAAGCTTCAGAGACAAAGTCTTCCGAAGCTGTGAAGACTGATTTCTTCAGAGGACAGAGAAAATATGCTTTCTCTGAATCAACTTTTGATAAAGCTGACACACTTTCCGTTGCCTGCTCTGGTGGTTCACCTACTTTACACAAGTTGGTAAAACTTCCATGCTTTATCAAAAAGTAGGAATGGTCTTTGTCTGTAACTTACCTTACTTGTTCCTGTAGACTTTTTGTGTTGTGAGCTATGGCATATCATAGTCACTAGTCAAAAGGCAATCTGCCTTTTGACTTTAGATTGATCTTGTTGTCTAGATTAGTCAAATCCCAACTGTCTTTACATGTAATTGACGGTTGTAGGTTGTAGTATAAAAGTGTCTCATGTCGTTGTAATTTCTTCATGCTTTGTAACACTTGTAAAAGAACTTGAGATCAATATACAACATCCTTGAAAACCAATCTTGTGTTGTTCTTAGTTCTGTCTCTTTAATTTACTTGTGTTCTTAGTATCATTTGTTTTAAGTTATCAGTTCCCAATTTGAATTGTTAAGTGATCTAAGATCTCTCCTCAGTGTGAAACTAAGTGTTAAGTACCCTTACCCGGTCCTGCACACGTCTTTGTCCTAATACCAACTCTAAACATTCCATCTCATTAACGGGCAACTCACCCGCCTCCATTTGTATTTGGGCGTATTGATTTTCAATTTTTGCCTGCAATTATAGAGAATTAAAATGAAACAGTATTAAGATTCGTATGAAATTTCGATATCATAACTATTATAAAATGGAAAAAAAAGCATGTTGTTTAATCATAAGCACAATACCATAAAATTCCCAAGTTTCAACATATAAACTAACAACTTCTCAAAACCAACGATTCTTAAATATTGATAGCATATAGACCATGTTTTTTAAATTTATAAGCACAACTAACATAAAATTCCCAAGTTTTAACATATAAACTAACAATTCATCAAAACCAACAATTCTCAAATATGGATAGCATATAGACCATATTGGGTCAAAGTCACCAAACCCGATATATTATAAACATATGAACATAGATAATAGCATAGTTAACATATTAAACTTATCCAATCTTCTTCTGCCCTTTGGTTGACCCATCCTGAACCTTCACTGTAATTCGCCCTCCTCCACGTTTCGATGTGACTTGGGGTCCCAGTTTGTTGCTCCTAAAAACATTAAAAATAATATTCAAAATATTTGAAAAGAATTAATAATACATAGGATGTATAATATATGTTTTCTTACATGAAGATATCGCCTTTAAGCATATGACTGACTACCATGCAGACTTGCATAGAGCTATTTAGCTCTATTCGTTACTCCTTTTTGAGAAAGACGTTTATGTTGTTCACTTGAGAACAACTCAACAACCTGATCCCATGACTCTTGACTTTGACCTTCAGGTGGATTATTGATAGCCTGCTCAATATTGTTATAGCCTCCTTGACTTAAGAAATGTTGTTTCATGTTATATCTTCTGTCTCTAAAAGCACATTGGCAATCCATATGGATTCCAAGTTGTAAACCTTGCCAGTGGTCTGAGTATCGATGAGCTTCTAGATCAAAATATTCTTGCAAAATAAAATAATTAGAAACATATAAAAGTTATGATTATCAAATTACAAATAAAACACTACATAAATACTCGCCTCTAGAAAATTGAACAAGGATATCTTGAACGTATCAGGAACTTTATCCCATGTGGGATAATGAAAAGGAATGGTGGAAATATGATTGGATAAAGCTCGGACAAATAATTGACTATTTTCTCCAACAGCTTTATACTGTTTTCCTGTATGATCAAATTGCACAGGAAGTGGTTGGCTGTTGTTTGCAGCCCATTTCTCAAAAAAATTTAGATTTCTTCCTTTTGATCATTTTTTTAGCTGATGCTATATTGATATAAAAAAATTAAAAAGTTAGTAACATTTAAAATATATTAAATTAAAAGATATATATATTTAAAATATTAACTTACATGACTGGCAAGTAGAAGGAAGAGTATATTTTGTCCGTGGGGGTCCCGACCAAAAATGCAAGGCTGGTCACTAAACCATTCACGACTAACATCGATAACAACAATGTTATTCTTTTTAATTACAGACCCCTTCCGTGACGTGTCAAACCATTTACAACGAAATAGTACAACGTTGTAGCTATTTATATACTTCAACTCGTAGATGTCTTCTAGTTGACCATAAAATCGTGTACCATCTTCTCCTACTGTAACAACACCGCTGTTTTGTGTAGTGCGTCTTAGATCACGGTTGTGTACCACAAATCTAACACCATTGACAATACAAGTTGTGTAAGAATATGTGCACACGGGGCCATGTGCCAATGCCTTGAGATCTTTGTCAGGAGACGTATTGAATTTATTATTAAGCCATGAAGAAAATTTATTTTTTACATCGCTTCTAAGGAATTCAAGTTCAAATTCACTGTATGCGAAATATAATATTTATATTAGTTTATCATTATTTTAGCTAAAGTGAAACTAATAAGAATAATTTAAACAAAAAACTTACGATATGTAGACTTTAAGTTCTTCACTGTTGTTCAACACAAACCATTGAAATGATTTTTTAGAATTTTCACTGAGGGAAATGATTTTCTTCTTTGACATTGGTCGACACTGTGATGAAAAGACAAAGAAATTCCTCTTTGGAATGCCAGGATCTTCATTCCTATCAGGACGGTTAAATTTGGTTTGAATACCCTCCGGATACATAGAGCAGAATGTCAATGCTTCATCTGCAGCATAACCCTCTACTATTGATCCTTCAAGCTTGGCTTTGTTTCGAACATAAGCTTTCAGCTTTTTCATATATCTTTCAAAAGGATACATCCATCTCATATATACAGGCCCTCCAAGAATAGCTTCTTCAGGTAAGTGTAGAATTAGATGAATCATAATATCAAAAAATGTCGGAGGATATATTAGTTCCAAATTGCATAAAATATTAACCGCTTCTTTCTGTGCTTTATACATGTCATCAATATCTAGTGATCGTGCACAAATCTTTTTAAATAATGTGCAAAGGTTAATAATTGTTGTTAAAACATTATCAGGTATACCTACACGAACCCCAATTGGTAGCAAACGTTGCATAAGAATGTGACAATCATGAGACTTTAACCCCATGATATTTGAGTTATTAAGAATCACCTTATTTTTAAAGTTTGATCCAAAACCATCAGGTAGTCTCACTCTTTTAATGAACTGACAAATTTAGATCGATCACTAGGTTTGAATGAGTAAGAAGCTTATGGCTGTATGACCTTGTTGTTTTTCACACTTAGCCATAAATCTGATCGTATTCCCAAATTTTTTAAGTCTTCTCTTGCTTTGTGTGTGTCTTTTGATTTTTTATTCATCAACAAGGTACCTAACAAGCTCTCACACACATTTTTCTTGATGTGCATAATATCAAGATTGTGTTTTAAATCAAGAGATGACCAATAATCCAGCTCAAAGAATATACTCTTTTTTGTCCAATTCAACTCTGACTCATCACGTTTTCTTTTCACGCCACCATGGTTGGGATGTTTACCCGAAACACGATCGGGAATACGGTTAAGTTGTTCTAATATTTTTTAATTAGTTAATGCTTTTGGATGCGTTCTTAACTCCATCTGACTGTTAAACAACAAGCTTTCTCTCCATTTATTACTTCTAGGTAAGAATCTTCTGTGACCGGTAAATGATATCTTATTAGTTACACGGCACGAAGGTGTGTCCATGTTACACGTCGCACATGCAAGATAACCTTGGTCACTCCATCCAGACAAGCTGCTATGAGTAGGATAATCATTAATGGTCCATAATAATGCCGCACGCATTGTGAATACAGTTTCTATCGAGGCATCTCTTATTTGTACTCCATCATTCAACAACTGCTTCAACTCATCTACCAGAGGCCTTAAAAACATATATGTCTTTTCCAAGTGATTTAGGACTGGGAATTAGCAGAGTTAATAGGAAAGAAGACTCTTTCATACATAGCCACGGTGGTGTGTTATACGTTGTCAACACCACTGGCCACATACTGTAAGCTTGACTTATGTTACCAAATGGATTAAAGCCATCTGCAGCCAGACCCAAGCGGATGTTCCTAGGCTCTTTGGCAAATTCAGAATGTCTCTTATCAAATTCTTGCCATGCCTTCCCATCTACCGAATGATGCATAATACCATCTGTTGAGCGTCCAGTGTGATGTGAACCTGGAACTATACCTTCGTTTAAGCCGAGGAGTTAATGGAATGTACCGCAATACTTTTTATGGTATTTTTTTCCTTTTGTGTTTTTATCAACCCATCTACTCTCCTTACAAACCGGACAATTTTGCAATTCTTCATTCTCTTTCCAAAACAAAGCACAATCATTTATGCAAGCATGGATGGATTCATATCCTAACCCAATCTTTTTCAGCTTCTTCTTCGCTTCATAGTGTGACGATGGAATGTGATTTTCTTTTGAGAATGCAACCTTTAAAAACTCTAAAAGTTGATCAAACGAACTATTTGTCCACTTGTTGATTACTTTAATATGCATCAGTTTGGCTAGAAAGTTTAAAGAGGACATCCAATTACAACCGGGGTATAACTCATTGTTAAGCTCATTATAGAGTTCATCAAATTCCGAGTCCAAACTATTTCCATCCTCATCTATGTTTTCTTCATTCTCTGCGATAACATCTTCGATCGCATCAAACATCTCATTATTTGATGTATTACTTGCTGGAGGAGCACGTGTTATTGTAGCAAATTGTTTTGCTACATCGGAAGAGCTAGAGACCTCACCGTGATAAACCCATTTCGTATAATGTTGAGCAAAGCCACGATCATGTATGTGAGTATTAATAGTTTTTAATTCCTGCCAAAAAGCATTGACACAATTTCTACACGGGCATTTTGTTTTGCCATCACTGTCGACAAATTTCTTAACATACTCCATAAAGTTCTTAAGACCTTCTAAGAAAACCGGAGACGTCCGATTTTTTATTTTAATCCAACTTTTATCAATTGTCATAACTGTTTCATACACATACAAAAACATGAACATTATCATTCGATCAAAAGAATTCAATTATACATTATTACATATAAATCTAAAAACCAACAACATCATTCAACCAAACATTATTATTCAACCAAAACAATCCAATTATACTTTATATCATTTAAATCTAACAACCTACAACTATATTCTACCAAAACAACCAAACATTATCTTATAAATCTAACAACCAACAACATCATTCAACCAAACATTATCATTCAACCAAAACATTCCAATTATACTTTTTATCATATAAATTGTAACACCCCGAAATTTATTAAAAAGAAGAGAAAGGAAAAGTATAAAGAAAGAAAAGGTAAATAACTCAAGTTGAAGGACCAAAGTTGTGCAAGATGCAAACTTAAATATAATTATGTTTAAAAAGAATGGTATGGCCGCCCATGCCCCCACTACCCACCATTGTTCTCGGTTGAAAAAGGAAGAAAGAAGAAAAGTTCATGGTTTTAGAGAGAGAAGAAGCTTAAATCTGCAAAAAAAAGTGAGTTTTCTTGAATATATGTTCGGTTTCAACTGAATTTTCAGCTTCTAGGCCGAGATTTGTGGTGCTAAGTGCTTGATTTCATGGGTTTTAGGAGCTGAATTTGCAAGTGTAAGTGTGTTGCTCGAAGGTTGCTTCAGGTGAGTTTCTAGATCCCCTCTTTATACTGATTTTCGAAGTGTGTGGGGCTATTATGCATATCTAGCAAAAGAGTTTTAAGTAACCGTGAGTTTTTCAGCATGTTGTTCGATGGTGCTCTGTTGTTGTATGTTTTTAAGGTTGTTTTTGAGGTTATGTTTGATGTTTAGCATGTTTTAGTGTTTGTAGCATGGCAGATTTATGTTAAGATGTGCTAGACCGATGTTTGAGAGCTGTTTGTAGAATTTGTTAGGCGTTTCAGAACTATTCAGGCACTTCACCACAGTTTGGGCGCTTGATAACTATTTAGGCGCTTGAGCACTCAGACTTATCAGTAAACACTTAGAAATCCAAAAACTAAAATCCAAAAATATTTTCATTTCATAGTTTTATTTCAAAACTTAAAAACAACAAAAACAAGTCATTTTCTTAAATTCAAAAATACAAAATGGTTAAGTCTGAAGATTCTGAGAACAGGGTTCCAAAGCTAAAAAACAGAGTTGATTTCAAGAACTGGTCTTTAAGGTTGAAGCATCATCTAAACTCTATTGATACTGACTTGTGGAAGTCAATAGAGAAAGGACCTTACATTCCAATCACATCTGATGGTCCTAATAGAGGATTTGTTTATACAAAAGACTCTCCAGAACCTTATCCAGAGGATGGTCTGCAATGTGATGACTTAAGAAAGGTGAAGAATGACATCAAAGCTTATTCATTAATGTGCAAGGGATTACCATTGGAAGTCTTGACTAGACTTGATGGTTATCAAACTGGGTACACTATGTACAAGGCTTTGAAGATCATTTGTGAAGGTGGTAAAGAGATACAAGATCTCAAAAAGCAAAAACTCAAGAGGCAACTGGAGTTATTAGAGCATCTTTCTGGGGAATCTAATAATCAAATGATGAACAGATTTGTGCAACTTACTATTGAGATGTCAACTGCTGGTATCAAAAATGATCTCAAAGATCTAAATTACAGACTTCTAAATGCTCTTCCATCTTCATAGGAATAGACAATCACTCTATTGAAGCATACAGAAAAGTTTCCAATGGATCTAGATATTTTGATTGCCAAAATTGAATCTGTTGAAATTGATAAGAGCTCTAGAAACAATGATAGAGCTGTATCAATGTCTCAGTATAAGTATGTTGCATCTCCAGCTAACACAGTGAGAATGCTTTTCTGGGCAAAGATGATAATACTCCAGAAGACGAGGGTGATTTGTTCGTTGGAGCTGGTTTCTTTACAGATTCTTCTTACACAAGTGCTCTTGTTTATACAACTCAACCTCAAACTTAGTCTCCTCCTAAAACTTAAACTCCTAAACCTCAAACTGAGACTTCATCTTCTAACTCTATTAAAACTAGCAAACTTAAAGATGTTATTAATATCCCTTTACATGATGATGAGTCAAAATCTGCTTTTACTGCTTTTATGGCATGTTTTCAAGCTTATCAAGGTAGTCATCTAACCCAATTAGATCTTGTTTTGCAGGATTTGTTCGAGATGGATCCTGGTGATGTGGAAGAGATGGACTTGAATTGGCAGATGGTGATGATTGCTTTCAGAACACAGAAACACTCTTATGTTAACAGGAACTACAAGCCAAGTGCAAACAAAACTGTTGGCTTTGACAAAACTGTTGTTTTGCATGATTGCTTTCCGAAGAAAGTTCTTGTTGTTAGCATCAATTATGCTGAACAATTCACAGCTGATTTAACATCTAGTTTAGCTCTTGTTAAAGAAGCTCAAAACGAAGACCGGTATGAAGAAAATGATCCAAAGGCTGATAGTGATTCAGAAAATTATGATGAAGATTATGATTGGAGTGACAAATCTAACCCAAAAGAGGATTCAGAAGAAATTGCACTCATGGAAAAGTCTGACCAATCAAAGGTTGAGCATCCATCATCTGACTCTGACACTTCATCTTCAAGTTATCCTGAAATTCCTGTTGAAGTCAGAGAGAAAATGTACACAAAAGCAATTTTTTGATCAAGTTGAACATTACAGGACATATTCATATAAGATCTGTAACAAACTTAAACAAGAAGAAGTAATGCACAACAAGCTGAAAAATGATCACAAACTCTCTGATGAAAAGATCCTATCTCTACAAACCACATGGAACAAAACTCTAAAAGAACTTTAACTTGTTAAAAAACAACTTGAGGAGATGATTAAAAATTTAGAAGATAAAAAAAGTAGCTCATGCTGCAACTCAGGCGGATCTAGCTAAAGTTAAAAGTTCTAAAACTATTGTAAAACAGCTGGTAAGTGAGAGAAAAGACAAAAACAAAACAGGTCTAGGTTTTACACATGAACCAATGCCTGAATCTATCACAAACACTCTGCCAGAAAACTTTAACACGCATGATCACTCACCTGAAAAAAAAGCTAAGCTAAAAGCCTTTCAAAACAAGAAAAAGATTTCTAAAAGTGATGAAGAGAAAACAAATGTTGAGATATTTGAGGAACAAAATTCTGAAAAGATTAAAAATGGTCATCCAGTGAAAGTTAAATCTTACGAACCATGACCAAATAATAAGAAAATGTTTGTTCCCAAAGAGTCTGTTGTTAAAGAAGTGATGGTAAAGAATGACAAACAGAACTCAAATAATAAAGAGAAAGCAAAACTTAATGAAATAACATCTGAAGATTCATCTTCTTATGGATTAAACAATCCATACTTTATTAAATGGCAGAAAGAACAAAAGATAAAGAAAATGAAAAAGAATTTTCTCCTGAAGATGTTCAATCTCAATGCAAACAAAGATCATCAAGATCGAGAAACCAAAGAAGGAGAAGGAAAAATGCTGAATCTAAATCATCTCAAAATAAAAGTTAAGACAATCAAACTCAAAAACAAATCAAACAAATCAGTTTAAACTAGTAAAGTTTGTATCTGCGGGTACTTTTGACATGAACAAAATTCCAGAAATCAAATCTAACTCAAAGAACAAATCTAACTCTAATTTGAAAACAGGTTCAGGCCCTAAGTCTTTCACTGTCAACAAAAGATTTGTATCTAAAGAGTCAAGAAATGGTGTTAATGAGCAAAAGTTAAAACCCAAATTTCAAAAGAACAAACTTTTCAATCAAAAACAACAGATTAACTTTGTAACTCCTAAATCAAAACAAGGATCAAATGTGGCCTCCACATCTAAAGTTAATCAACAGTTGTTTAAATCACAACAAAGGTACTGTAAAATATGTGATATGTACAATCATAAGACTAAAGAATGTTTCTTTAACAGGTATTGTCACATATGTGATATGAAAAATCATTCAATAGCTGATTGTTATTTCAACAAATATTGTACCTATTGTGATGAAATAACTCACAAAACTGAGAATTGCTACTTCAGAAAGAACTTGCCGAGGAATGGATATGTTAATCCACAGTTAAAGAATGGATATGTCAATTCACAATTTCAAAGAAATAAAAGTGTTGGTTTTCAAAGATTGATAAAACAACCTTCCTTAGGCTTGAGATCTTTTCGAAGAAATGATTCTGATTATGATGATTCTTATGCTGCAAAATCAAAGAAGTATAATCAAGGAAAATTCATTCCACGATCTGTGAGAATGAACAATGCAAAATTTGGTAATCAAACGTTTTCAAAAAATGTTTCTACTAATGGTTTGAATTACCTTGATGATGATCTTGAAAAACATTATTATGCTTTAAGAACTAAACAAATCAAAGATAATCAAAAATTTGTCAGAAACAGAATTGGTAAATTTGTTAACAATAAGCCTGATTTGAAAAAGCTTCACTTTAAACAGTTTACCATTGTTGATAAATTTGGCAAGCCCAAGACCATCTCGGCTTAGATTGATAACTCAACTTAATTCTTTTTGAAATGCAGGTACGCTTAAGAAGACCAATTAACACGTGGTATGTTGATAGTGGGTGTAGCCAGCATATGACAAGCAACCATGCCTTGCTTCAAGAATTTAAGTTAAAAGATGGTACTTATGTTGCATTTGGAGGTGATGCAGGTGGTAAAACTACAGGCGAAGGAATAGTGTCTAATGGAATTATCAGCTTTGATAAAGTCAACTACTACTCACAGTTGAACTTTAATCTTTTAAGTGTTTCCCATATTTGTGGCAAATCCTACTCAGTTCTGTTTAATGATTCTTTTTGTTATATTTTGAAGCCAGGTTTTCAGATAAGCAAAGAATGGATAGTTGTTAAAGCTGTTCGAGATCGAGATGTATACAAGTTAGATATGTCTCAAGTTGATCCATCTATAAAAACAACATGCCTAATTGCTCAAGCATCAAATGTTGAAAGTCAACTTTGGCATAGACGTCTCAGGCATTCCAACTTTAAGAACATGAACAAGCTTGTAGTAGGAAATCATGTTGTAGGTCTTCCAATAAAGAAGTTTGCTAAATCAGATTTATGCTCGGCATGTTTAAAAGGAAAGCAACACAGAGCGTCTTATAAGCCCAAGCATATAAACTCAAATTCCAAGCCTCTCTAGATGTTACATATGGACCTATTCAGACCAACAAATATGCAGAGTATTGGAAAGAAATCTTACTGTTTAGTTATCATTGATGATTTTACAAGATTTTCATGGGTTTTCTTTTTGCATGCTAAATCTTAAACAGCTGAATTATTAAAAGAATTCATCATTAAAGTAGAAAATCAATTAGAACAAAAGGTGAAAATAATTAGAAGTGATAATGGAACGGAATTTAAAAATGCTAATATTGATAGATTTTGTGCAGAAAAAGGAATTGCTCGTCAGTTCAGTGGTCCTAGAACTCCACAACAAAATAAAGTTGCTGAAAGGAAAAACAGAACTTTGATTAAGGTTGCACGTTCCATGTTAGCAGATGCAAAGATTCCAATCACTTTCTGGGATTAAGCCATATCCACTACATGTTTTGTGCAAAATCGTACATTGCTTGTGAAAGATAAACAAAAAACTCCTTATGAGTTGATGTTTGGCAGGAAACCTAATATAGATTTTCTTAAATCTTTTGGTTGTCGAGTTTTGATTTTAAACTCAAGTGACCAGCTAGGAAAATTTGATGCAAAATCTGATGATGGATTTTTCATTGGATATTCGTCGTTTCAAAAGCCTTTAGAGTTTATAACTCTAGGACAAATGTTATCCTTGAAACATTCAACGTTAAATTTCTTGAAAATTCTTTTCCATCAGTTACAAATGGTCCAGCTTGGTTATTTGATTTAGATTCTTTGTCAAACTCTTTTCATTCTAACTTGTTTGAATTTTCAGGTGAGAAGAAAAATCAAGAAGGAGATCTTGGTTCTTTCAGCGATGATTCTGATTCTGATGATATGGATGACTCAAGTTCAGGTTATCCATTTTTCACTTTTGTTAAAGATCCTATATTTCAGTCTGAATCAAATAATCAACCTCAACAAGATCAAGAACATCCTGTTTCAGAAAATCCAAATGTTTCACAATCTATTCCTAATGATGGTCCTGAAATTGTACAACCTGAGTCCGGAACGTCATCGATTTCTGATGATGTAGTTGTTACTGATAATCTTGATTACTTTATCAACTCACCGACTCAAGTTCTTAATTTCGATCCACATTCTTCGAACTTATTGCATCAGCTTTCCGACTTGAACCAATCTAATCTGGATGTCCATGTTCAAGGGAATGAGATTCCAACATCTCGTATTCACAAGAACCATCCTACATCTCAGATTATCGGTCCATTGAATGTGAGAATGACAAGAAGTCAATCAGAACAAGCAAATCTTTGCTTATACTCGTGTTTTCTTTCTCAAATTGTTCCTAAAAACGTCACCGAAGCGTTAAAGGACAATAGTTGGATTGAGGCAATGCAAGAAGAATTATTGCAATTTCGCAAACAGGAAGTGTGGAAGCTTGTGGATTTACCTAAAGGAGAAAATTCCATAGGCACAAAATGGTTGTTTAGAAACAAAACAAACAATCGGGGAATTATTGTTCGCAACAAAGCGAGACTCGTTGCACAAGGTTACACCCAAGAAGAAGGAATAGATTATGATGAAGTATTTGCTCCAGTTGCAAGACTTGAATCAATTCATGTCTTCCTGGCTTATGCATCATTCATGAAATTCAAGGTGTTTCAAATGAACGTTAAAGGTGCTTTCTTATATGGACCAATCACCGATGATGTGTATGTCAAGCAACCTCTAGGTTTCTAAGATTCAGAATATCCTCATCATGTGTACAAGCTTAGCAAAGAATTGTATGGTCTGCATCAAGCTCCTAGAATATGGTATGAAACGTTATCACAACATTTGATCCAACATGGATACACGCGAGGGAAAATCGATCCTACTTTGTTTATTAAGAAGGATGCTGATGATCTCTTATGTGTTCAAATGTATGTTGATGATATCATATTTGGTTCTATAAGTCCAAAATTGTGCAAAGAATTTGAAGATATCATGAAGTCTCATTTCCAAACGAGTTCTATGGGAGAAATTAACTTTTTCCTTGGTCTTCAAGTGAAGCAGTCTGCAAATGGAATTTTTATCGATCAAGAGAAATTCATTGAAAAACTCTTGAAGAAATTTACTGCAAGATTGTCAATCCATCAAAACTCCAACTGACGTAAATACCAAGATTGAACCTGATCCGAAAGGAAAATCAGTTGACCAAACTTTATACAGATCTATGATCGGATCTTTGATGTATCTTACTTCATCTAGACCTGATATAATGTATGTTGTTTGTGTCTGTGCCAGGTACCAATCTGACCCGAAGGAATCCCACTTAATTGCTGTTAAACGAATATTCAGGTATCTCAAAGGAAAACCGACTTTAGGGTTATCGTATCCTTATGAAGGAAACTTAGAGTTACATGGATATACAGATAGTGATTATGGAGGATGTTGCTAAGATCATAAATCTATGACGGGTGGTTGTTAGTTTTTAGGTTCTAGATTAGTCTTGTGGCAATGTAAGAAACAAACAAATATCTCTGTTTCAACTGCAGAAGCTGAGTACATAGCTGCTTCAGCAGGATGTTCTCAAATCCTTTAGTTACAAAACCAACTACCGGATTATGGGTTCAATTTTCTTAAAACTCCTATTTATATTGATAACACTGCTGCTATGTTTATTATAGCTAATCATGTCCAACACTCAAAAACAAAGCATATTAAGATTTGATATCATTTTCTCAGAGATAACTCTGAAAAAGGTTTAATCATTTTGATTCAAATCACAACTAAAAAACAGTTGGCTGCCTATTTACAAAAGCCTTTTTACCAGTCGATTTGAATATTTGGTTGAGTCACCTGGACTTATTAATCATGTTTAAAAAAACTAATTTTGAGTTTAATTCAGTTGTCGTATTCATTAAAAATGATAAGAACCCTCCCTTAGCTTAATCTTGAATATAGAAAAACTGTCAAAGTTAACTGCCTGATTGTATATATTATGAGTGCATGTTCAATAGAAAATAAATAAGCAAATACAAAAATTGAAGCTTGCAAAATCAAAATAGAAAAATATAAAACAAAAACACAAAAAATAAAGTTTTACTTGTTAGTTAATTAATTAGGACTGAATCTGTCTTTGCAATTTATGAGAAATGATAAATACATTAGTTTTGATCAGTTGCATACTTCACTCGCTACTAAAGTCTGACGTAATCAGATATGATATGCAGGTAAGCTCATGCAATTATACTGAAAAAGTAAATTCTTGTGATCAAACTAAATCAATCATGCATTCATGTTTGTCCATTTTAGTACCATTGAGTAGTGTTGACTTCTCAGATTGATTGCGTGTAAAGCCATAAACTCACACCTGGTGGTGATATGAATAACCATTAAGCTCTAATTATTTAAAGCATCTATTCACTTCTCTGTTATGAGTTATCATAGACCTGAGGTGACGAGATATCCTTTGTTGTAAGTCATTACAGACCTGGATATTCTCACTTGATGCAAAAGATGCCAATATGCACAATCTAAACATGAGATCTGGTTATGAGTATATGTCAGGTTAACAAGTTGAGAAAAGTGATTTCTTGTATATCTTGATAAGAGTTGAACTCTCTAAGTCTAAGTGTGACTTACATAATGTCATATCTAATCGTACCTTAATCAATCCAAGAATTGAAAAAGTAAGTGTCCTGAGTATCTTGCCAAAAGCACTCATTTTCTGTCCTTAGATCTCATGTCTCCTTTGCTGCAGAAATGCTGACCTGGAACATACTTGATCAGGATTTAATCACTGTCTATGACTATCCATCATTTTATTTTCTTTTAGTGTGCTGATCTTAACTGGTATGATCTCACTGCAGGAATTTGATTCAAATGTATATAGTAGATTTTTTGTTCTACTTTATTTTTGAAATTTGCATGATTTTCCGTGTGCAGGCATGTTGATAATGATTGGTTTGCTCTTATTGCAAAATAAATGAAACTTCTAAGTTTGTGAACTTAAAAGTTTAGGGGGAGTAAAAATTGTAAAAGAGAAAATCAAATGGAAAATTTTCAAAAAGTGAAAAAGAAATAAAAAATAAAGTGCTTTGGATGAAAGGTTAAAGCTGCAATTTCAAGCATGTGTGTGTTTGATATGATGTAAAAATAAACCTGAAAAAGAATTTAAATTCAGTGGAAAAGCTTCTTGCAAACAAAATGAGACTATTTGTATTGTAAAAGTTATATAGAGACTAAAATAACTGGAAATTGTTTTTGAAAATAAAATAAAAATAAAATGGTAAAAAAAATAAAAAAAAATAAAAAAATAAAAAATAAAAGTTTGAATATAAAAAAAATGTTAAAATTTGAGGGTCATTAATGTAAATTTTGAGTGATAGTAAAAAAATTGACTACCCTGTTAAAAAAAATTGTGTGTGAACAATACTAATATGCTTAAACAGTGTTCAGATGGATGGTGTGAAAATTTCAAGTGTCAAGACTCATGGAAGGTTTCTCATGCGCCTGAATAGTACTCATAAGTCTAAATCAGGAGTATGATGAATTTCAGAAAATTATACAAGTGTTTGATGTTTCATTCAAGCTCATGTGCCTAAACAGTTGTCTTGTGTCTAAAAAATTGGTTAAGTGTTGGGCGTATCAACTATGCTCATGCGCCTAAACAGTACCAGACTTCCAAGTGCTAGTCTTATGCGCCTAAACAGTGCCCAAGCACCTAAACAGTGCTTATGCGAGTGAACAGTGCTCATGCGTCTAAACCTCATGCGTCTAAACCTCATGCACATTCACAGTGCTCATGCGTCTGAAAACTTGGTGTGAAATTTAGTCTCATGTGCCTTCACAGTGCTCATGCGCCTAAAAATTTACACACACACACACACACACACACACATATATATATATATATATATATATATATATATATATATATATATACAACACTTGTGTAGTTTTCATTTACTCATTCACACACTCAAACACTCTGATTCACTCACTTAAACACCCGATACACTCATGCATTCAACATTCGATTGTTATCAGTTAATCTTTATGATATATAGATATCTATATATCATAAGAGAATTTGATTTCCGAGGAGTCTTCACTCAAAGTTATCAAAGTTGTTGCTGTTTTACCTACTCAAGTGCCAGATGAAGGTGGAAGATCAACAAAAATGCTACAGTTCTTTCTGAGATCTTGAATGTTGAGCAGATCATAAAATCTTTGAAAGAAGTTCAAGTCTATATTCAAGAAGGCTTTATGAGAGTTGAAACTCTACAAATAGAATCCCGTGTTCAAGATCAAAGATGATACAAAAGAGTTCAATGTGGATAGAAGACAATGTGAATCTTAGGGGGAGTATTGTTGAAGCTCTTAAAAGATTAACATTTGTCTTTATGTGTTTTTTGTCATAGTATAGGGACTTATTTTGTAAATATATGTTCCTTTGTTTCTTGATAGTATAAATAGGATATTTTATGTATCATAGAGAAAAGGAGGGGAGTCAGTCAATAAGACAATAGACTTGAGACTAGAGAATACAGACGTAGATGAACGAACTGTAACCCTTACACATTGTATCTTGTGCATTTGCTATCAATGAAATCTATGAATTTTTTGATGTAATTGCATGTGTTTGATTACTTTATGTTTGAATTGATCATTGAATCATGATATCATCACATATTCGATCTTGTTGAACCGATCATAACCGAACATATTTGACCTTGTTTAACACTCATTATGATAACTAAATATAAACAAACTTAACTTATCCTAAACAATCATAATTTCTCGTAGATTACCATTAATGTATATAATTTAACACTAATATTCATAACTCGATCATAACTAAATATTTATTTAAGAAAATAATACAAACATACACACGATTAATTAAATAATAATATTTATTATATTATTAATATTATTATTACTTATAATAACAATAACAATAACATGTACATAAATTAATAATAATATTAATAATAATAATAATAATAAATAATAATAATATTATTATTATTATTATTATTATTATTATTATTATTATTATTAATTAATTATAATTATTACTTTTATTAATATCAATTTAAAAAAATCATAAAACTTTATGGAGAGACATGTCGTCGCCATAGAGTTTTCATAATGGCGGGACTATTTCCCTCCTACTTATTTCGGGAAAAAAAAAAAGAAAAAAAATGTTTTAACCTATGGCGAGGATATGTCGTCGCCATAGGGTTTTCATAATGGCGGGACTATTTCCCTCTAGAGGTAGAATAGCCAAAAATTATAGTGATCCTGTGGCGACAACATGTCATCGCCATAGGGTGACCTATAGTGACAACATGGTGTTATCGCCATAGACCTGGTCGCGATAGGGTGTTTTTCTTGTAGTGGTATTCCTTGCACATGTGGTTCATCAAATGCAAGAACACCGTAGATGCATTGGTCAGCCCAAAAGCGTGATCGGAAACTTGTAATGCGAATAAGGAGTCATAAAATTCGTCTTCAGTATTTCGTCTTTATGAGCTCTAAGCTGATGGTATCCTGATTGGATAATGATATTTGAAAAGTTTGTAGACCCTTGTAGTTGGTCAAACAAGTCGTCTATTCGTGGCAAATGATAACTATTTTTTACGGTCAGCTTATTTAACTTCCGGTAATCTATGCATAACCAAAAAGATCCATCTTCCTTCTTGAAAAATAACACGAGCTCTCCCGATGGTGAGGGACTAGGCCATATTAAAATTTTGTCCAACAATTCTTAAAGTTGCTTAATTAGATAACTCTTGCATCTCTGATGGTGCTAAGTAATAAGAACCATTAGCAACACATACTACATTAGGTACTACATCAATTCGAAAACCCATCTATCATTAAAGAGGAAATCCTGTCAACTCCTCCTAAAACACTTTAGGGTAGTCTCGTACCATAAGTATGTTCCCAATCTTCTTCTCCTTTGCTTTCATTCTCAAGATGTGTTTACTGTCTTCCCAGGTCCCTCACCATGAACATCAAACCTCTTGCTATCCAATAATGGAATACGAATGATCTTCTCGCTACAAGTAATCACAACCCTAATCTTTGACAACCAGTGCATCCTAATGACTATATCAAAAATTTCAAGCCCAAATGGTATAAGATTCATACTAAAATGCCTAAGCATCTAACAATAAAGTACATCCCCCGAATAATTTCTCAATGTCTCTATAAGTTTACCATTAGCTAATTAAATCATATAACATGTATCTATTATACCAGGGGTCAGATCTAACGAGGTCACAAGATTAGTAGAGATAAAATTATTATTGGAACATATATTAAATTAAACCATATCAAATTTACTATCTTAAGGAATCGTACCTGTCACCATGTTCGGGTCTTGCCAAGCATAATTAGCTCCAACTACGAAGGCTCTTCCATGAGTAGGGCCACCGTTGTTGCTTTGTACCGGATAGGAATTGATTTCTAAGACATGATTTCAATTATTAGTAGCTTGATTCTGATTTCCTACTTGACGTTGTGCCCTATTCAACCTCAGGCACGTATCGTGGTAGTTATTTAGACTACTACACTCATAGCCCCAATTGCTTGTAGTTAAAACACACATGGCATTGTGTTGTTAAGGACTCTACGAGACAATGACACATATCTTTTCGATATGAATAGTTCGTCCATTTTGGTAAGAGATCATGTTTATTATCAAAGGTGGTAGACTGTGATTTTATTTTGTGGCATCATCGTCTAGGACATATAAATCAAAGAAATCATGTAGTAGACATAACTAAAAGAATTTCTTATTGTTGAAAACTCTTTGCAGGACCGGTGAAGGAAGGTCAATTCAACTGTTTCACAATGTTAGGAGAGTGATAGAACACTAAACAGATCAAATAGGGAACCGGCTTATGATCAAACAAAGAACACAATTAAAGAACAAGAACAAGATAATATGGTTTTCAAAAATATTGTATATTGCTCTCAAATTCTTACAAAGTGTTACAAAGCTTATCCTCTAAAGTTACAAGTACTTGAGATACTTTATACTACATCCTATAGCCGGCCATACATTGATGGCCAGCTGGAAACACTAATCTAGACAACAAGATCAATGTAGAGTCAAAAGACAGATTACCTTTTGACTAGTGACTATAACATGCCATAACTCATATCCTAATATATTACAAAAAGGATTAAAGTACAGAAGTAGAAAGTTACAGACAAAATACCTTAATCTATAGTTTGACAAAAGTAAGGACTTTTCATTAACTCATATAAGTTGGTGAGTCTTCAGAGATAGCAGTAAAAAATGGTTCAACTTTTGTTAAAAGGTAGTTCAGAAAAACCATGTCTTCTCTGTCTTCGGAAGAAATTAGTTTTTGGCTTCGGAAGACTTTGTCTTTGAAGCTTCGGAAGACTTTGTCTTTGAAGCTTCAAAAGACTTTATCTTTGGCTTTGGAAGAGTTGGTCTTTCGACTTCGGAAGATTTGATACTTAGTATAATTCACTTAGGTATATCAAATCTTACGAAGTAACTTCCTTGTACTTCACATGTGCATGCTGAAAGCTCTTCGGTTGCATCAGCATCTAAGTGTGATCCTTACACTCTTTGTCTTGTTCCAAGGGTAAACAACATAAACTTCCTCACAAACTCACTTTGCATCACTCTATTGATTTTTTGCTTCAACAGTTAAACATAGATTTATTTGATCTGGTGAATGTGTTAAGATTAGGTCGCACATTTTATTACGTGGTTGTAACCAATGACTTTTCAAGATTTTCTTGGTTGTTATTTTTAGCATTGACGGATTAGATTATGAAGAAGTCTATGCTAACATAGCTAGACTCTAAGCTATACGTATCACCAAGTTTTGAAGATCCTGATCACCTAGATTATGTGTAGAAATTAGACAAGGCTCTTTATGTCTTATATCAAGTACCACATGTTTGGTATGCCATATTAACAGAGCATTTGCTTTACAATGGTTATATGAGAGGTGGTATTGACAAAACCTTGTTTACACGTAAGAAGGATAATGATCTTATTTTTGCTCAAATATGTGGATAATATTATCTTTAGATTTACAAATGATGTAATATGCAATGAGTTTGAAGAAGTGATGAAGAAGATGTTTGAGATGAGTTCTCTTGGAGAAATTTCCTTTTTATTGGGTATTCAATTTAAGAAAAGTGATACACGTATTCGTATCTGGCAGGAAAACTATATTGCTAGAATCATGGAGAGATACAAGTTTACTAATTTGAAGATTCCTCCAACTCTACTGTCTTCCTGTCCTATATTGACACCGGGTCTTATGGGGGAAGATGTTGATTGACATATGTATAGATCAATGATTGGATCTCTTATGAATTGACTGCAAGCCGACCATATATTAATTTCTCAATTTGTAAGCGTGCATTTTAAAATTTTGTATACGAGATCATCCTAGTTGAAATTGCATATTTATAGTAACAGTGATTATGCAGGTTGCAATCTGGACAAGAATTCTACAACAAAAGGATGTCAATTCCTAGGCAATCGTTTAATTTGTTGGCAGTGCAAAAAACAAAGCACGGTGTCAACTTTGATAGATGAAGCACAATTTGTCTTCGCATCAAGTTGTTGTTCATAGATCGTTTCGATTTAGCAACAGTTAATTGATTACGGTTTGAACATCCATAAAATGGCCATTATTTGTGATAACTATACAGTCGTCAACAATGTGAAGAATCTCATTCACCACTCAAAGACAAAACATATTGATATCTGCATTCACTTTATCCTTGACTGCTTTATTTGAAAGTTTATTCACTTAAAACAAGTTTCAGCAGATGATAACATTACTGATATGTTCACCATAGAATTTAATCATTCTTGGTTTGACTATCTAGTTGAAGCTTTAAGATTGATAAACATTGGATGATTCCACGTGAATTTTCCTCAAAAGGATTTTAATTTTCTTAGGTTTGTCAAAATTGTATTTTCTAGGATAATCATAATTTTAGAAAAAGAAAAGATTTAAAGAAAAGTTAAAATGATTTAGGTTTTTGGGGAGTTTATATATTTTTTGGAAAATATAAAAAAACGTTATTTTGATAAACTTTCTAAAAAGAAAAAATCATTTTCTATCTATTATTATATTTTAAAAATATATTTTCTATGTTAATTAGAAATGATAGTACATTCTCCAATTTGAGTTATTACAGGCTAATGTTTATATACCAATTAATAAGGATTTATATCTGATATGTTGATAGGTTCTTCTTTCAAGAGTGACCAACATCGTGGATTATGACGTATGTAGGATGTTACATTTAACTTATAATTAATAAAAACAATAATAATCTCATAAATAATAGTCCATTTATTAATAACCATATAAATAATAACCATAACTATATTTATTGTGTGTGTATGTGCGTGTATCTATGTGTGTGTCAGCAGTGTGCGTTTATGTATAATCAACAAAGGTGGTTAGTAATATGTGATCGTTAGATAAAGGCGATGAGAGATATACATAGACATAAGTTAATCATTATGGCTCGTTAAGACTCATTATAGTCTAATTTGACTCGTTAAGACATGTTCAACATGATATTACTCATTATGTCAATAATACTCAGCGAAGTCTTGCATTGCCCGATAATAGGTAATATTATTAGTTAGTGATGGCTAATAGGGGTCATTGATAATTGATATTCGTCAAGTATAGAAACCGGATAAAAAATAATTTAGAAATAGCAAAATGTATATGTCCTGTACATTTTGAATTGGGTTTTGCAATTTTATTTGAATATTTTTAATTTAGGTTAGTTTATTTGTGGTTTCGCAATGTTTGTTAATGTATTACTTAAAGATGTTTTTAGATTTTTTTTGTAACTTTTGTTTTATTTATTAGTTTTTTATAAAATAGTAATTTGGGTAGCAAATTTGTTGTAAATAAACATAAATTGGTTACTAATGTGTTGCAAGTTCAAAATTTGAATAAATATGGTGTGTGTCGCAAAGTCAAAATCTGAATAAATATGGTGTGTCGCAAATAATATAATTTTTTAATATTAAATAAATTTAATTTAAATACAATGCATAGTAAAAGCATCGTATTTAGAATTATAATTAGGGGTGTCGCATATGCGTATCAAACTTATTAGTTAATTAAAACATAGTTAAATTTAATGTAAGAAGGGTATGATGGTCATAAACTATTTTCACACATGTACATTAAACAAACTAATATTGATATACCCAACTAACTTAAATATTTTCACTAGCTTATGTAACAACTTATTGTCATATCAACACCCAGTAAGATAATTAAAATACTAACTACTAATATCAAACAATTTAATTTTTCAATACATTTCATATTGTTGTTTTGTTTAGATAATATTGGTTTGTGTGTTGTTTTGATGTGTTTGTTTGTTTTATTATTTTGTGTGTTTGTTATGTTGTCTTTGATATTTTCTTGTGTTGGTTTATTATTTATTATACCACTTAAAATATATTGTTACGTTTTATATTTTTGTGCTGTTATATTATTTTTGTGCTGTTATATTATTTTTGTATTGTTTTCACATTATTTAATACTAAAATATGTATTTTTAGTAGTATTGTTTTATAATATTATAGTATTTCACCACATAAATGTGATGTTTTTATTGTAAATTATGTGTTGTTTTATTCTTAAAATGTGCTATTTTATTGAAAACAATACAATTTCATATAAAACAGCATAATTTTGTATACTTCAGTTTTTTTTCTCCAAAAAGTATACTAACACTATACTCAAATTAAAGGGAAAAAATAATTGATTTTATGGTGTAATTTTTTTAAAAAAATAATATTGTATGAAAAAGTTATCAACCTTTAAAAAAAGTAGGGGATTTTAAAAAAAGTCAATAAATGTGTATATTCCAAATATACCACTATACCTTTTTTTCTCCTCCGCTTGAATCTTAGTCCTTCATTAGTGTTAGATTAGAAAATTTAATGACCTATATTGTTTCTTAGGCTTTTTAGGCAAAATGAAATATATATATATATATATATATATATATATATATATATATATGGAAATGTTCCAATGTTAACCCTTCTTTATTGCAATAACATGTTAACTCTTTAAAATCAATTAATATCATTATTTTTTTGTTAAAACTACATCACACATATACAAAAATATAAATTTTTTTTAAATAACGTCATCAAACATATACAAAAATATCTTTTTTATTTATATATGTAAATTCGTCAGCGTACAAAAGTTTACACTAGTGTAAGAGACAATTACATATCGTATATATTTACAGATGTAAATATAAATTTACACTACTGTAAATTTTTTAAGCTTACAAATTTACACATATACATAAAATAACATATATTTGTATATGTGTACTATGTTATTCCAAAAAAATAATTTTAATTGGTCTTGAAAAGTTAACATGGTTATCACAAAAGTAGAGGGTTAACATTTGAACCATCCCCTATAAAAATAAATATATATACACACTCACACCCACACACACACACACACACACACACACACACACACACACACACACACACACATATATATATATATATATATATATATATATATATATATATATATGATCAAATCATTTTAGAACTCCTAAAGATCATTTTAGAACTCCTATAGGGTAGGCATGTAATTTCAATATAATGATGAGTTGTAACTGACTACTAAATCTCCTTCATATTTGAAAGTTTTCATAATTTGAATACAATGTCAGCTGCTAATCTGTATGCTAAGAGCAAATAGCCATTCTTCAACCTTAGAAATTACAGCAACGCTAGCTAAATCAAGAATTAGAACCACAGAGAATGAAAACAAGGATTCAAACAACTAAAGCCACCTAAGCTAAAGTGATTAAAGATGAATCAAAAGATTCATCCTATAACCGAAGCACCTTGGGTAACAAGAGTTTATATACGACCAAGGATAGCTAGAAAGATTCTTATTCAAGAGTTTGTGAAGTAGGTTTATGAAACAAATTCAGGGCATGTGATTATTAAATGTGTTGACAGAGAGAATAAGATTTCAGATCCTATTTATTTTTCAAAGTTTGAGAAGGAAGATATGCTTAGACCAAAAGCCAATCCAATCAAAGCACACATGGCTGTTCACTACTTAGCTATTCAATTCAGTTAGATGCTTAATAAAGCTTTGGAAAAGAGGATGTATTCATGCGAATTTCATTACAAGGAAGGAATGTGGATTGGTGATCGCATTTATTCATCAAGCTTAGGGGAGATTGCAGAGTTCATAAACCGAGGCTCAAAAAATCAAAATTCAATAAATGTGAAACTACTTGTGAATTCGAAAACTAATGATATCTTATAACTATTGTTGTGTGAGAACTATGAAGAAGCGAGAACTATACTTTATCCAAGAACATCATGGAATTAGTATAAATAGTTCCGTTTTGATGTTAATTGTAACAAATTTTATTTTCAGACCTGTTGTAATTGTTAAGGCAAACACATTTGAACGAAGTACTACTAAAATCTTATTTACCTTGTGTGTTGAGCTAATTTATTATTTTTTATTAATAAAATTGTGTTTAACTATTGAAATGTATTCATTCTGCATTTATGTTTCAACTCTCGATCATTAATAAGCGATTTGCACATAAATCCGGTAAACTCAACTTGATATCAATATCCAAGATGGAAATTATAAGGCCTTGGATTGTACAGATTACAATATCAAGTAAAAAAATAACCTTAAGAAAGCTAAATCCTAAAAGAATGAGAGAACTCCAAGATTTGTGAGAAGTTTAGGAAACACGAGAACCTAAATGTGACAACTCCGGTTTTTTGGACTAGAAAAAAAAACTTTTTAGAAACCTTATTGGGTCACGCAATGACACCAAACCCTTGTCTAGGGAGCTCACGAATTGGACCAAACAGCTTTGGGCTTAGGCCCCCATCAATACACACACCTAATTGGGTCATTGGGCCACGAAACTTAACGGACTTTGACTCACAAAACCAATACGGACCAACGCGCCATCATTTGAATATAGGGCATGCTGAACCAACCAAATGGGCCTCAAGCCCGATACTTTAGAAGACGTTTAATTACTAAACAAACCCTGACTAATTAACTAAGTACGTGGAATTTTAACAATTAATAAAATTCTAAAACCGATCAAAAACAGTTAAATGAGACCCTAACATCTATTACTACTTAAGCTTGCTAATAAAACTTAATAAAGGTAACCTCGTAAGGTATAAGAATATTAGATATTTGAATTAAATAATTATTAGATTAAAAGGCATGAACATTTATAAATCATGCCACACTCTTGCACCCACCAACCTAAATAATAATAACAATAATAAAAGTAGATAACCTTATATACCAAAATATATATATAACACACTCTCACACACACACACACACACACACATATATATATATATATATATATATATATATATATATATATATATATATATATATATATATATGATCACACCGCACACACACACATAACATATATATACATACATATCTATATATACCTACAAAACATATATATGCATGTATATATGCATGCATACGTACACCCGCACACATACATACGTATATACGGCGCATACATCCATACTACAACATATATAATTTGTTAGAAAACTTAATACAAATAAATAATCAAGTCTAGTCAAATCACCACCTTATTAACCCAATGCATGGAGGTTGTGTACCTAGGAAACTCACATTCCCGTAATCTTAACAAAATCTTGTTGCAACCAAGGAGCTAGATCCTACATCTCCTCCCTCCCTCCTTTCTTTACTTCGGCCGAGCACCCACAAAACCACCTTCACACTTCAAACATTCATCTACTTCACCCTCTAAACACTCTCAAACTCTCTCTCTCTCTACTAGAAAACCACTAACCAAAAACTCACTTTTACATTCAATAACATTGAAGGTCCAGCCCTTGAATCCTTGGTCGACCCACTTGTGCAACACCATCAACCCCACCAAGTCAAGGTAATCACACAACTCACACGCTTGTTCATCTTCTAGTTTCTATCTTCCATTTCCTTCCATGATAAGACCAGGCCTAATCTCTTCTTTTGGACAGCTTTCCCTTGTAATTTCAGGTACTCATGTCAGCCCTTGAAACCCCTACGATCCATCGTTGCATCAAGGTAATTCGTTAAAACTCGAAGACACGCGAAACCTCATGTATCGTCACAATAGTGACACGATAAACCCCATGACACCCTAACTTCTTATCAACCCTTAAAAAACATCATTTTACAGTAACTAAATGATACAAAATCTTTCTCACAACTCCTTGGTCACAAACCCGGTTTTGATAAAACTAGTCCACTCGAAAAACCCGTTTTTTCATAAAATATGAAAGCATATAATTTAAGTGTATAAATAAGGATTTAAATATTTCTTGAAGTTAAAATTACTCACTTAAACCTAAGAATAAAATTTTATAATTTATAGAATGGCCATTTGTATTTTATAAATAAGGTAAAGTGTGAAAATGCATAAATTCTTGTAATAATTCTAGAAATCTAGTTGGGGTTCTAAACTACTGAAATATAGGGTTAGATACATATTAGATATCTTGTAAGACTGTTTGGGAATGGAAAAACCCGAGCTTAAGGGCTTAATGTTGAGAAACCAGGACTTAACGGACACTTAACGGGACTAACCGAGCTAGGTAACGAAAATGGTTAAGCTATGAAATTTTGTTAGTATAAAAGTTTCAGTAGACTCATAATACTAATAAAATCCTATAAATTAAATTTCACAATTTTTAGAATTTATTTCATTGGTAAACAAAAATACAAAAGATATTCACTTTAAAATAAAGAAAATTGTTAAAAACGAGCTTACGAGGAATAGTAGTGAAAAATACAGAACATATAAATGTTAATAAGTATATTAAAGGCTTATATGCTAAAAAGTTGACCAAAGATAACCCAAATCCGAAAACCCGTTAAAAACCCCGAACCATTGACGTTTAAACTCCAAAACCAACAAAACCACTTAAGACCCAAAAGTACAGTGGCTAATGGTTTATTATTGACTAAATAAAGTTAAAAACTAAATATATACAACTAAAGAGTATGCTAGAGGATTTTACAAACTATATTATTTATATGAAATAATTACCGGTTTAATAATTAGAAAAATCATAAAATGCACAATAAATCCCTAATTTCATAAAGTTGATGATTTCCCAGTAGAATATGACTTAAAACTTAAGAACAAATAAAGTTTTAATAAAATCTTTTGATTTAATCATACATCACAAACATACCCGAAAAACAATACGGTACGCGTTTAATAACACAATAAGAAACTCATAAATACTATAGCCATAACTTCAACGCTCCAGAAGTTTATTAATACCAAAAATTAATAAATTCAAATTTATCCATAACTAATGAGCATAATCATTAACTCCATTAGGAGTCACGTGATTTGTGGATAGTACTATTTGGAGAATCTCCCGCACACAATGGGCCCTTTATGCAGGGAAACCCCCCATTGAGATTCAATAATCATTGTGTCACAAATTAGTGCCTTTTAACCATGCTTAAGTACATTTAAACCCAACAATCTATTAGTAACGGGTTAGGGGATATTTTATTACTCGGACAGGAAAGTTCGGGTCAGGATTGATTGTGATACATTCTCTAGTGCATCGTGAATATTATATTATTGTTATGGTCACTAACAAATTATTAAAATTATATTCATCACTAATGGTAATGTGTCTTAAACTCATGAGCTCACCAATATTATGCTGAAGTATTTTGGGTGTGTATTTCAGGAGAAGATTGAATAACAGGTATCAAAAGGATAGGTGCCGCCTTAGATGGACCCTTAGAGATTTAGCCACCGCCCTAACCATTTTACTCTTTTTGAAAAATTAAACTAATATGTTTTATTTGAATATTTAAGCAATTTGAACATTGGATATTGGTGTATGATGTAATGATTAAATTTGAATTTATTAATTTCCGCTGCATTGTGATGATATTAGTCAGTCACTACCAGACCCGGTCAACGAGGTGTGACAGATTGGTATCAGAGCCAATGGTTTTAGCGAATTAGGTTCTTACCATAAGAAACCTAGGCTTTAACCACACGTTAGAGACCTAAAAAGAGAAGTAGAAACCCCCCTAAGTTATGATCCAAGGAAAGCTACCATTATTTAATTGCATTCATTATATTTTGTATATTTAATATATCTCTTTTAATTTCTGATTTTGATTATTTAAATATAGTTGTCACATTGCAATTTCCCCGTTTGTTCATTAGATGGCAGGAAACCAGAATATGGGAAAGACCATTTACATCAGTGATTCACCTGATGTACCACCCCTGCACTATTACCAGACCACCATCCCACCACCCACGTTTTCACCAGACATGGGTGCAGGACCCTCGAGACGCACCTAGTCCCATGAGATTGGGGAGTATTCCCTTCTCGGGCTAGAGTACAGGGACCCTAACTAGAACCCTTCGGCCCCCTATGAGCATATGATGCCCAATCCTAGCGACGATTGGGAAATGGAGGAGTCGGAGCCTTCGGAAGATTCAACGGATTCATCGGCGACTGTCCGGGTAGTTCCCTACGACCTGGAGGGAATGAGGACGAGGCACCTCGTGCGAGGAAAACCGCACGAATATCCGTCCGACCTGCCCCCACATTCAAGAAGGAGTGGGGTAACCTAGTTACAGGACTGACCAGGGCACCGCCACAGCCTGTCATGTTATCATTGTCACTACCACCACAACCAGCCCCATCGTACCCGGTTGGGCCCTATGGGCATGATGCGGTAGCGCGTTAGTTTCCATATAGGTCCATCGGTGTACTACACCAACCCCTACGCTAAGTCGGCACACTATTCTAGCGCGTCACATCAGGATTTTGCTGAGCCACCCCTGTATCACTTAGGGCCACTGGCGGAAGATTTCTTCATGGCGGAGGTATGGCATCATCACCAGCACTATGACATGATGAAACAAGAAAGGGACAAAGCGGTCTCTGTGGTGAAAAGGATGAGAAGGAACCTCTACTGCGCTGCCCAGAAGTGAGTGATTGACCCATGGTCCAGCTACCGCCGCCGTCGTCATTGATGTTGCTTTATTTTTATTTCTAACTATGCATTTGTAGGACATGAGTGAATGTTCACTCATGTCACACTTGATTGTATTTGTGCTTAATTTGCTTTGTATTCATAGCGGTTTCGCTATGACTTGGACTATCTATGCTTGTTTGGTTTAATTTTGTTTACTACCTATATGTTTCGTGTGATGATGCTTGGGGTACTTAATGCTTAAAATTTTGACCGTTGGTGCAAACTTAAAAATGTAAAATATATGTTATAGCCATTCCAAGGGTAAGTGGTCAAGGATGCACTCCAAACACAAGGACCGGTGTCATTACTCGGTCTAGGGCACGCACCAACCAACCCAATGAAACTCTAGATGGAAACGCTAACAACACCAACAACCTCAACAACACCCACAACAACGACAACCCTACTAATGCCAACAATGAAACCAACTAGGAGCTAGACTTCAACAATTGATTGCCGAGGCCATCGCTAACGCCTTACCTGCCATTACCGCCCACGTCAATGCTGAACGCAACCAAGAAACACTTGCAGGAGGCGACAATGATGATGATGAGAATACTAATACAAATGAAGAAGACCGAGAAATGGCGAATGTGCAAACTGGCTATGCATACAAAGCTTTCATGGCGTGCAAACCAACTGACTACTTTGGAACTAAGGGAGCTATGGGAACCATACGCTGGCTAGAAAAGATGGAAGTTGTGCTTGATATTAGTGATTGTGCTGAGGGAAATAAAGTGAGATTTGCTACCCACTCACTCAAGAATGCAGCCCTAAACTGGTGGAATACACTAATGCAGACCCGAGGAAGGAACACTGTGAACAGAATGAGATAGGAGGAATTTAAGAAGCTGATAATTGAGTGCTATTGCCCGATAAATGAGATAAAGAAGATGGAGGCTGAGTTTTTAGTTTAGAAATAAAGGGAACTGCACATTTGGAATACACCAATAGGTTTAATAAGTTATCATTGTTGGTGCCATACTTGGTTACACCCGAGTCCAAGAAGATAGGTAGGTATGTGTGGGGTTTAACCCTGAAGATCAGGGGAATGGTGAAGGCTACGAGAAACAGTGGAAATTTTGGCGACCTTAAACGATGAGGTTACCAGGTGTGAAGGCGCTAGAGGATCAGAGAGTATAGGAATCAAGAGGAAGTGGGAAAATTTTAGGGTTATGAGTGGAAGTCCGAGTGGGAGAACAAGTGAAAGTAAGCCAAGTGGAGAGAAGAAACCGTATCTGGGGAAACAACCATTTTGTGTGAAATATGGACTACATCATGTGTGACAGTGTCGAGTCAAACCAGTGGCGAGACCCCAAGGGAAGGAAGTTAAAGCAAATGTGTGCTTCAAATGCAATTGGCTGGGGAATTTCGCAAAAGAGTGCAAATCTACTACCATAGGGCCTGCGAGGTGTCATGAATGTGGAGAAGTTGAACATCTCCATCCTAATTGCCCCAAACTTAAGGTTAAAAAGACTGTGGTTGGCCACCCCAAGGGAAAAACATTCGTGATGAATGCAAAAGCTGCTAGAGAAGAACTTGAAGTCGTGACGGGTACCAGTTTTATTTGTCAAAAAGAAGGATGGAACCCTAAGGATGTGTATCGACTACAGGGAGTTGAACAAAGTCACGATAAAAAATTGATACCAGTTTCCGAGGATTGACGACTTGTTTGACCAGCTTCAAGGGTCACGATATTTCTCCAAGATGGTCCTGAGATCAGGGTATCATCAACTGAGACTTAAGGAGGAAGATGTACAAGAAACTATGTGTAGAACTAAGTATGGACATTACGATTTCCTCGTAATGCCATTTGGTTTAACCAACGCCCCTGCTGTGTTCATGGATCTCATGAATAGGGTGTGTAAACCGTATCTAGACAAGTTTGTCATCATATTCATAGATGACATCTTAATATATTCCAAAACCAAGGCCGAACACAAGCTGCACTTGAAGATGATTCTGGAGTTACTTCAAAATGTGCAACTATATGCAAAATTCTCAAAATGTGAGTTTTGGATACGAGACGTCTAGTTTCTTGGCCACATCATCAGTGAAAAATGAATCTACATGGATCGAATTAAAATTGAAGCGATCAAGAAATAGGAAGCCCCTAAGACACCCACTGAGGTAAGGATTTAATTGGGGTCGGTTTTGGAGAGAGAGGGAGGTCGAGAGAGGGAGTTGGGGTCGGTTTTGGAGAGAAACCGATAGGGGTAGGGTTAAAGGATTTAATTGTGTAATTTACACTTTGGTCCCCCTAGTTTACACAATTAACACTTGTGTTAATTAAGTTTAGCCAACTTGTAACCAATTATTATTAGTAATTTGAATAATAAATTAGGTATTAGTAAAAATTATAATAATAACCATTGTCATTTAATAATAAAAAAATGATTTATACCGAATCATCGGATAATAATAAAAAATGATTTATACCGAATCATCGGAGAGAGGTTAGATAATGGTAACGATATTAACCTGAAAAACATGAGTTGTCACATCATCCCCTTGTTGAAAGAATTTTCGTCCCGAAATTAGAAGATCAAGTTAATGCAGAACACCAGATTTAACAGCGACAACAGAAGAGTGTTCATAACTTGCTAAGAATAGGGCTGGAATTTCTGAAACAAACCCAAAAGAACTAAATATTAAGGTTTCGCGAGAGTTGTGATATCATCCCCTTGTTGAAGGGAATTTCGTCTCGAAATTTAAAGAAAAGATATCTTAGGAATGATACCTTAAGAAGTGGATGCCCAATCTTTAAACAGTTGTGAGTACTTCTTCTTCATTTGATCCTCGCGTTCCCAGGTAAATTTTGGTCCACGCTTTGAATTCCACCTAATGCGTAAAATAGGAATCTTACTACCCTTTAGGGTTTTGACTTCTCGATCCATTATCTCAACTGGTTCCTCAATGAAACGTAACTATTCATCAATCTCTAGTTCCTCCAGTGGAATAACGAGTGATTCGTCAGCTAGACACTTCTTCAGGTTTGAAATATGGAACACGTTACGAACACCGTCGAGTTCCTCAGGTAAGTCTAGCTGATAAGCCACCAGACCAATTCTTTTGACAATCTCAAATGGTCCAACGTATCTTGGGTTTAGTTTTCCACGCTTCCCAAGCGTATCACGCCTTTCCAAGGTGAGACTTTTAGGAGTACCTTGTCACCAACCTAGAATTCTAATGGTTTATGACGTTTATCTGCATAACTCTTCTGTCGATCGCGTGCCGCAGCCATACGGTTATGAATTTGCACGATCTTCTCAGTCGTCTCGTGAACAAGTTCAAGACCCGTAAGTTGGCTTTCTCTAACTTCTGCCCAACAGATAGGTGATCGGCACTTACGCCCATGTAGTGCCTCAAATGGTGCGACCTTGATGGAAGTGTGATAGCTATTATTGTAGGAGAACTCAACCAATGGTAAATGAGTTTCGAACTGCTACCAAAATCAATCACACAGGCATGCAACACGACTTCCAGTGTCTAAATCGTACACTCACTCTGACCGTTGGTTTGCGGATGATACGCAGTGCTCATATCCAGCCGCGTTCCCAATGATCGCTACAAAGATTGCTAGAAATGAGAAGTGAACCGAACGTCATGATCAGATATGATAGATATTGGCACACCATGCCGCGAGACAATTTCCCATAAATAAATTCGTGTCAGCTTCTCCATTCGATCATTCTCTTGGATTGCCAGAAAATGCGTGGATTTTGTTAAGCGATCTACTATAACCCAAATGTTATCGCATCCGCTGGGCGTCCTAGGTAACTTTATGATAAAGTCCATCGAGATCTGCTCTCATTTCCACACTGGAATTTCCGGTTGCTAAAGTAAACAAGATGGTCTCTGGTATTCCACCTTAACCTTAGAGCAAGTTAGACATCTGCTTACGTAGGAGGCAATCTCAGCTTTCATGTTCAGCCACCAATAAAACTCCTTTAGATCTTGGTACATCTTGTCTGAAACTGGCTGAATTGAGTAGCGTGACTTATGAGCTTCAACCATTACCAGCTCTCGTAAATTCCCATATTGTGGTACCCAGATCCGTTCCATGAAATAACGGATTCCATCAGCCTTGATCTCTATTTTTTTTCCATGCCTCACATGGATTCTGCCTTCAGATTTTCAACTTTCAAGGCCTCAGCTTGAGCAACCTTGATTTGCACTGGTAGATCTGAGTGGATGGTCATTTGCAATGCGCTCACCCGACAGGGTTTTGGTGTTTCCTTTCAACTAAGGGCGTCGACTACCATATTAGCCATACCTGGGTAGTACTTGATTGCACAGTCGTAATCATTGAGTAATTCTAACCACCGTCGTTGCCGCATATTCCGCTCCCTTTGATCATATATGTGCTAGATGCTCTTATGATCTGTATAGATCATGCACTTGGTTCCATATAAGTAGTGCCTCCAGATCTTCAAGGCAAACACTATAGCTCCTAGTTCCAGATCATGCGTTGTGTAGTTCTTCTCATTCACCTTGAGTTGTCTAGATGTATAAGCAATGACATTGTTACGTTGCATCAGTACACACCCTAAACCTAGATGGATGCATCACAGTAAACAACAAAATCATCAGTCCCTTCTGGCAAAGCTAGAATCAGCGCACTGCAGAGTTTGTCCTTAAGCACCTGAAATGCTGATTCCTCTTTGCTGCCCCATTTATATATAGTTCCCTTATGAGTCAGGGCAGTCAAAGGTTGTGCCAACTTTGAAAATCCTTTGATAAATCATCTGTAATAGCCCACCAAACCAAGGAATCATCGCACTTCAGTAGGCATTTTCGGTGTTGGCCATTCCTTGATTGCTTCAATCTTTGAGGGATCTACATGTATACCCCTTTCATTCACCACATGCCCAAGAAATTGCACTTCTCGCATCCAGAAATCGCATTTTGAGAACTTTGCATAAAGTTGTTCAGTTTTCAACAGATCCAGAATGAGTCTCAAGTGTTCCTCATGACCTTTCTTTTTCTGAAGCTTCTAAGAAGATGCTACCAAAAAGGGGGACAAGACTGCACTTTAAGACTACATGTCAATCAACATCCAAGGTTTTGATAATCATGAGGTTTTGGCAGCATCATCTTAGGGGGAGTATTGTTGGACTATTTGAAGATGATACTTACCAAAACCTAAGTGCCAAATCTCATGATGATTACCAAAACCGACGCGGTGAAGATATGCTAAAGATATGATCAAAACGAAGAAAATTGACCAAAGTCAAACTTGGTCAACCGTGGTCAAAGTCAACAGTCAACATCAGAGGTCGTCCCTAATGACGTCAGCACCCGGCAGTCACGCATCAGCAATAGAGAATTTATCAGACGTAGAACTATATTTGTGTAATCATTTGTGCTTAAATGTAATATTTTCTTATTTTTGTAAAGAGTATAAATGACTAAGTGTAAGCATTTATACTCCAACATTGGAACAATCACTAACAATCCATAGCAATTCACTAGAGAAATCAAGGTTGAGTGTGTGTGAGAGAGAAACCTCTTGCAAACTTCCTTGTAATCTCCTAGCAAACATACATATGAATGAATGAAATTTTTATGATTATGTGTTCTTGATTGTTCATCATTCATTCATCATCATACACTGAATCTTGCAATAGATCTTCACTTGAAATCATCAACGGGTTTGTGAGATTCCGCATCACAAACTCGATAAACGGCAACAATACGATTGCAATATTCGATCCACCAGCAGAATCACTGGTTTCCACAATTGGTATCAGAGCCTTGGCTCCTTGTTCTTCAAATTTTTCTCAAAAATTTGAACACAAGTTTGGTCTGCAAATTGTTGTTTTTTTTTGATGAAATCAAGCTACCATTAGCTTAGATTTTTTATTTCGTGAAGATCTGCAAGTTTTCACATCAATTGAAGTTCATTTGAGCCATTAATTTGAAGATTTAAGCAAACTTGTTCTTCAAGTCTTCAAATGCTCATGAACATGCGTTGGGTCTGGAAAAGGATAGTCTATATTATCAACACAGTCAAAGTCAACAAATGTCAACGTCACTGCAAAGTCATCGGAAAAGTCAAACAGACGCGTTCGAGATGAAGAACCGAGACGAGACGTTGAAGATATAAATGACAAGGAGTTTATTGTTAATAAATATATTTTGTGTCAACAAAATATATTTATTTATGTTTAAGTTATATTTATGTTTTAATGATAGTCTAGGGGGCTATTTGTCGTTAAGTCTAATTGTCATTAGACTATATATAACTAGAGTCATTAGTGTGTTAAGAGAGCTTGGATGAGTAAGATTTGAGGGTTTCTATGTAAACAATATCTTATGCAAATCAATATAGATCAAACAAGGGTTTTATTGAATGTTCTTGAGGTGTTCATCTTGTTCATCCTTATTTTATAGTGTTTGATCTATTTTGTACACAAATATCATTGATATTTGTGTTATCAGTGGGATATTTACGTTTTAATTGATATTTGTGTTTGACTTTGTTGTTGTTTGATCGAATTTAACTTCTAATAGCTTTAGTTTGTGATAACTAACGCATCTGCTAAGTTTCATATCAATTGAACACCCACAACTCATGAATTTGAAGATTTTTGAAAATTTTGTGTTATTAAGAAAAGCTCACTGTTCTTAAGGAAAAATAGTCAAAAATCATGAATCTGATGTTGTTTAGCTAAAATTGATAGTGATTTTAGCTTAGAAACATCAAATCTAAGGTTCGTTTATCATTCACAACATTCAAATCATTCATTTTTGAACATTGATTCTTATAACTGGGTTTTTGTTCTTCATTGTGTTCTTCATGTGTTTATCATTTAAATCCGAGCTTAGGTGATGATTATATGAAATTGATTGTTGTTCTATCTTAGAATCACTTATCTACAGCTATTATAACCTTTGATTTTATCAAATTCCATTAGAAACCCAAGAATCAAAAGCTTGTTCATTCAAGAACATGAAGTTTGACTTTTTCAGAGTCAAACTGTTTTGAAATCTGAAAATCAGCCTAATCTTTGATTTGATTCAGTTTTTGATACATTTGTTCATCATTCAATCATTCAAAATCATTCAACAATCATACATACAACAAGTTGTGAATTTAAAAGTGGAATTTCATTCATAATCAAAGTTTACAAAATCTTATAAATTACATTTGTTTTTGGTATTTTGCCTAAGTGTTCACAACTGATGAACAACTAATTCACAGCTGATGAACAACATCATCTACAGCTGATGTGTTAAGTTTCTTAACTTACACTTTGATTCAAGGTTGTCAACACACATTCATTCTCTTCAAACAACCTTCACCCACATCAATCATCATCACCCATTTTCAACAATTCAACCCAAATCACAGCTTGATCTTCTAATCACCCATTCACCCTCTTCAAACAACATCAAATTCACCAACATCATCATCATCATTTACAATATTCATATCATCTTCAAACATTCATACAACATCATCCATCACACACAACTCACCAACATCAATTCAGTAATCATCCATCATCACATTCATTCATATTCACATCATCTTAATCATCTTCAAACACCATCGAAGAAACCCCCAAATCACCCATCCACCGCAGCTGACCCAATCATCACACAAAATTCCCAAATTTTAGATTCATCATCACAATAAACCACACCAACATACAAACTGCTGAAAAAAAAAATTCACATTCACAGCGGACACACAAACTTAAAATCACAAAGAACAAACAATTTTAAGTCCACAGCGGACATCTAACCTAACATCGGTCCAAAACCTAAACAAGAACAACCATTTGATTTGAATTGAAGCCACAGCGGACAGGGAACAAGGCTTCAATTCACAGCAGACAAGGAACTTCAATTCACTGCCGATTCACAACTTAAACATACAGCAGACGCATAAAATCGTTCACAACGGACAATCGATTCAAGTCACACTAAACATACAGCGGACGACAAACCTGATTCCATAGCGGACAAACAGGAATTGATTCACAGCGGACATGTTGCTTCGAAGCCACAACGGATGAACACATGAAACATACGTAATCAACACACAGCGGCCGCATATAGAAACCCACAGCGGATGAACTGATTTGGGTATTTGATTGAAGCTACAGCGGATGAGCAAAATCAGTCCACAGCGGATGAACTGAAGAAGCATACAGCGGACGAACAGGATTTTGATTCACAGCGGACAACCTCATCTTCATCACAAAACTTCAATCAACAGTCGACCTTCAAGATTCCCCAATCCACCGACCGCAACCACTCGAACTGTCGACTGAACCCCCAAATCAACCATCGGACCACCATCGATTGCTTCCCCTTCGACCTCCGACGAGTGTTGATTTTGATTCTGGAGTTGTGTTCGATCGGGAGAGGGGTTCACCGATTGATCAAGAGAGTGGAGAAATTGGGTAAAACAGATGCTTCGGAAGTCTCTGAGTCCCTTGACCAACAAAGTGTTCTAGGTTACAAGTCTATGTTTCTAAGACCTTGACCGACAAGGAATCTTTGTTTTTAAAGAATAACAATCTTGACTTTTTATTTAAGTTTTTAAAATTCTAATTTTGACCATCAAAATATAAATATTTTTTTAATATTTATATTTTTCTTAAAACAAACAAATCTCAATTGATAAACTTTTTAAAAGTTTGTTCTCGGAAGAATTTTTAAAATTCTCAGAAGATTTTATTTTTAAAAGACATTTATATTTTTCTAACAAACAAATTTATAATATTTTTAATCAGGTTAATGTGATAATAATTTGATTAATTTCATCAAGTTTAATTAAAATTAAAATCATTTAATTTTAATTGAGGAGATCCAAATTTATTACTTTTTAATTAAGCTCGATAATTAAGCTTAAATAAACTGTAATCGAACAAAGTTTACTCTTTAATTAGGCCGATCTAATTAAATTGAGTTTTGATGTTCTTTGGATTCAATTAAAATTTATATTGATTTTGATTTAAAACATAAAACAAATTTTTAAATCATTTTTGTTTTTAAACAAAATGGAAAATTTAATATCATTCACTGACACTCGTGTTTAAAGAAACCGAGCTATCTTTCTTGCTACAGGTAGAAAGAGGTTTCAAGAATTCAAACAAAGCAAACCAAGCTGCAACCAATCAAACAACAGCAGCAAATTAAACAGAAGCTGCAATCAACCAAACAACATCAGCAAATCAAACAAAAGCTGCAAACAACCAAACATCAGCATCACATTAAACAATAACTCATTATTTGATAACACAAACATACAGTTGTACATCAGTCACATTGAAAAAGAACTGATGCACTTACATTTATATGATCTTGCAAACTCAAACAACACATTGTCTGATGATTTGATAAAATGCAGGTCAGTGATGGAACAATCTCAAAGAAATGATCAAACACAAATAAAGACATTGAATCAACAAAACATCAGTTTAACTCAAGAGATGAACCAGTTGCAAGACAAAATGGTTCAACAACAAATCAAACTTGAAGAGTTAACTGATGAGCTTGAAAAATCCACAAACATCAACAACACAAACATTCCTCCATTGCCTGAAATTCCTAAAGACAGAAAGATCAATCTATGTTCATCAGTGTGCATAGATGAAGTTCAGGCATGTCGGAATTATTGCAACAATATATCATACATGATAAAGGCGGAAAGAGCTTCACATGCAGAGGAACTACAGACTTCTACAAATCAAATCAGTTTGCTAGAGAAAGAAGTTGATAAATTGCTTAAAGAAAATCACAATCTGAATGCTCAATCAACTGAACTCTCTGTGAAGTTAACAAACACAAAGTCTGAAGCTGAAGCCAAAATATCAAAAGTAAGTACAACCAAAACAATCAATAACTTGCAACAATACATTGAGCGTCTAAATCAAGCAATCACAACAGAAAAGGCTACAAATGCAGAATTGAAGATACAACATAAATCCTTTGAAGATAAAATCAATTCTCTTCTAAAGGATGTAGACAAACTCCTTGGAGAAAGATTTAGTCTTCAAGCTCAAGTTACAAGACTCACTAAGTCTTTAACAAAGACAAAAGCAGATCATGCATCGACAGAAGTTGAACTTGAAAATTTAAAGATGACTACCAGCAAGTTAGAAGAACTACTTAATGCACAAAGAGATCAAAAGAAGAGTGCTGGAACTACATACCATGTTGTTCCTCCTCCTTACAATTATAACTATACAGAAATGCCAACTTCAATGACAAGTCCAGTCAAAGAAGATTCAAATATGCCTGATCATCATCCAACAGACAAACCATCCACTATCACTCAAATCACTTCTCCTGAAACAGCACCAAAGCTGTACCTCAAACCAAAATCACCACAGAATGAAACCTTTCATTCTTGTGATGGTCAAGATGGAGATCCTGCAAGTGATGACAGTGATGAAGAAATCAATCCAAAACAAACACAACCACATAAATCCAAAGCAGCAAAGCCTGACGACAAATAAAAGGCTATGGTTCTCTATAAGAAATTCAAACCAGCTAGATTTCTTGAACCAGAATTAACAAAGGCCGAACTAAAGGCAAAGATTAAGATGGAGTTAAAGAACAAACAGAAGCCTGAGGTACAAGAAATCAAAGAACCGGTCAAAAGGAAGAAAACCAGATCTAAAAGAAAGAAGAAAAATCAGATCAAGTCCTCTACACCTGATCCAAACCAACCATCAACCTCAAAAGCTACATTAGAAACTCCAAAACAACAACCAATTATCTACGAGACATGCAATTCAGATTCACACAACATGTCTGAGTGTAAAAACACTAAGAGTGATACATATATATGTCCTCACAAGAGAAAGCAATAAAAAAAACTAACAAAAAAGGCTGTGAAGTTTCAAGCAAATCGAACTTCATCATTCAAGCCTAAGGGAAGAAGATACAAACCTACTCCTTACTGCTTAAATTATGACATGGAGAATCATACCACTTCAAAGTGTTTATACAACAACTCTCTAACATCACAACATAGAAGATGTCAAAGATCTTATCATCCATCAGAGTCATAGCTACTCTTCTCCTCGATCATATCGGCATGGGTATGATTTTAAACATTATGATATTCATGATTATTGGGCACCAAGATATTATCCTAGGTCATACACACAACATAAGTATGACAGATATATGAATAATACTTGGAATAATAGATATCATAGAAGATCATATCCATCAAATTATTATAATCATAATTATAATTTTTATGATAAATATGATCACATGCCCAGAAGAAACAAACATGATCAAAGACAAAGATCCTTTGCTACACCTCCACAAAACTTTCAAAAGCAAAATAAATTTTCTAAACCAACCAAAAGATTTTCAAAAGCCAAACAAACTCCTTTTGTTAAACAAACTAAAGTTGAGTCAGTTGGTTTAAAAACAAAACAATGTTGGTGAAAGAAAACAATTTCAGGAGGTGACTCTGATATATCATCAGATAAAGCAAAATCATACACATATGAGCAAGTCACATATAAAGATGCTAATGGACAGTTCAGGTCAGTAATGGCCTGGATTGAAATATCTAACTGATTTGCTAGTGTAATAGGGACAGTTATGGAGGCCTGCCAACCCAAGAAAAGGTAGCAGTGGCTGATCCCTTCTCATGACAGGAATTTTCTTCCTGTTCATGATATTATGATGCAGCTGAGCCAAATGGAGCAGAAATTAACCAGAATTCAATGCAGGATATAAATCACTCATAGAAAGTATGATGGCAATGCAAGAAACAACTGATGTTTCATTCCATCTACTTAGTCTGATTACATTGCTACATGGACTAACTGTTTATGATCTCTATTGAATTGATAACACATATGACATTTCTTTATTTTCTCAAAAATCCAAAATCCTAAAAATTAGAAAATCAAGAAAAATCCAATATATTTCTATTGAATCTTCCTGCATTTACATGAGAAATGATAATACACTCATCTACTATCTTCTGCATCTATTTTTCAAAATCAATAAAGACTGACAAGACTCTGTTTGATATGTCAGTAGGCTCAGCTTGGATTGAAGATAAGCATATTTGTGATGAACTAAATCAATATGCATTGTGGACCAAACCATCTTAGGGTATTGGTAAGCAATGGCTTTTTATGTGTTTGCTTGTGTGGTTACCTAAACACACCATGCGAAAATGGTTTATAAATTTCTCATTGATAAAAGCATCTGTTTCTCCTTTGTTGTATGTAAATACAGACCTGGAGTAAACATGAGGACAACTTCTGTTGTGCTGAGCACAGACCTAGTTTTCCTTGCACTAAAAGTGTTGATGCTAAAAAGAATCCCAATATTAATCAAAGCTAAAAGAATCCCAATGAGGATCAACTTCCAATATGAAGTATAAAAGAATCTCAATGCGGATCAAATATAAAAGAATCCCAAAGTGGATCAAATCATGAGAATTTATACTTTAAGTAGCTTGGTTCAAGTTGCAATAAAGTGCCACCTTGCATTTCATAAGAAGAGTTATTCTTCCATACTTCTGAGTGTGGGGTACTCAATTAGTATATCTAATCAAACCTAAACATGATAAATATCACAAAGTGTTAAAAATAGATATTTGCATGAGTTTAAGTGGACAAACATACTTTCAATCAACTTTGTTTTTTGTCTATGTCTATTCCAACATTAAATTCTTAGATGTAGAGGATTTTGGATTAGTTCATTGCAGGTGAAGGATTCATGCTTATAAATATTATATTTTAAAAAAAAAATCTAAAATTCCAAAAAGATTTGTTATTTTTAGTATTTTTCTTTTTTTTTTGGCAGATTTACATGTGTTATTGATTTAGGAGTGAAACTTCCATGCAATATCTCTACCGAGAGGACTTAGACTTTGCAGGTGATGAATTGCACAACATGCCTGAGTTTCTCATTCAGTTCAAGATGTCAAGTGAACACTCCTGCTTCCTTCAAAGATCTCCTACCGGTTGCTGAGAACTAAGAATCCTCCTCTTGGTGTCTCATACACAAAAGTTCCTTACCCTCCAAAGCTTTTGTTGAGGGAGAGTATATGTTAAGTCTAAAGAATTTCTGATGCTTCTCCTTCACTTCTGAAGTTGAGATAAAGCTGTTGATATTGCTACCTGTGCAATCCACAGTGTATGCACATGGGTGCATTTTCAAGTCTTAAAAACAAGACTAGAAGATCAAACTGATGAAACATCCATCAAGTGCCGAACCAAAGTCTTTATGTGCCGAAACAAAGTCCTCTTCTCAATGCCTTTTTATGAAGCTTCTAAGAAGATGCTACCAAAAAGGGGGAGAAGACTGCACTTCAAGACTGCACGTCAATCAACATCCAAGGTTTTGATAATCATGAGGTTTTGGCAGCATCATCTTTGGGGGAGTATTATTGGACTATTTGAAGATGATACTTACCAAAACCTAAGTGCCAAATCTCATGATGATTACCAAAACCGACACGGTGAAGATATACTAAAGATATGATCAAAACGAAGAAAATTAACCAAAGTCAAACTTGGTCAAACTTGGTCAACCGTGGTCAAAGTCAATAGTCAACATCAGCGGTTGTCCCGAATGACGTCAGCACCGGGCAGTCCCGCATCAGCAATAGAGAATTTATCAGACTTAGAACTATATTTGTGTAATCATTTATGCTTAAATGTAATATTTTCTTATTTTTGTAACGAGTATAAATGACTAAGTGTAGTCATTTATACTCTAACATTGGAACAATCACTAACAATCCATAGCAATTCACTAGAGAAATCAAGGTTGAGTGTGTGTGAGAGAGAAACCTCTTGCAAACTCCCTTGTAATCTCCTAGCAAACATACATATGAATGAATGAAATTTTTATGATTATGTGTTCTTGATTGTTCATCATTCATTCATCATCATACACTGAATCTTGCAATAGATCTTCACTTGAAATTATCAATGGATTTGTGAGATTCTGCATCAAAATTCGATAAATGGCAACAATACGATTGCAATATTCGATCCACCAGTAGAATCACTGGATTCTACAAATACAATAACAAACTTATCCAAACAAAGCTTGCAAACACGGTTCATGAGGTCCCTGAAAACTGCTGGGGCATTGGTCTGTCCAAAAGGCATAACTGCGAACTCAAAATGTCCATAGCGAGTCCGGAATGCTGTCTTCAGGATGTCTTCCTCTTTAACTCGTAACTTATGATAATCTGATCTCGTATCAATATTGGAATAGTAGCTTGATCCTTGGAGTTGGTCGAATAAGTCATCAATACATGGAATAGGGTATCGATTCTTTATTGTAACCTTGTTCAGTTCCTGGTAGTCAATACACATCCTGAAAGTTCCATTTTTCTTCTTCACAAAAAGCACTGGAGCTCCCTAGGGTGAAGAGCTGGGACGTATGAATCCCTTGTCTAGCAATTCCTGCAATTGCTTAGACAACTCGTAATTCGTTTGGTGCCAAGCGGTATGGCACCCGAGCGATAGGGGTAGCTCATAGTGCTAACTCACTCTGAAACTCTACCTGCCTATGTGAAGGAAGGCCAGGTAAGTCTTCTGGATAAAAAAGTTCTAGAAAGTCTTTGACAACTGGAGTGTCTTCAATTCTTTTCTCATCCACTGTCTTTTTTGTAACTAATGCCGGGTGGGTGAATTATTCCTTCCAAAGACATTTCTGTGCTTTCAAGTATGAGAGATGCTGACCACAGCATCCCTCTTGTCACCTTCCACAACGAGGACTCGCCACTAGGAAAAGGTAACTGAATGAGTTTCTCTCCATAAACAATCTCTTCTTGGTTCTTGTATACCAACTACAACATCAAAGCTACCGAGTGTAATAGAAATCGAATTCATATCGAATGAATGTCCAGCTAAGCCTAGTTTACATTTGCTATATACTTGGGTTGATGCTATAGTTCTACCATCAGCTATCTCTATGGTAAATTCAGAAGTTAAGTCAGTAGACACAACCCCTAGCAGATTACTAAACTTATTGGATACGTAGCTTCTGTCGGCACCAGAATCAAAAAAAATACTGAGGCGAAACAACCATTTCTGTCGGCTTTACTTCTTCTTGAGGCTTGGATAGTTCTATTGAAATACACAGATTGTCCACACTCATAACATCTCTTTGTGCTTCTTGTGGCTGTGGTGACTTGGCCGGTATGTTCACATGACGGTTCTTAATGGCATGACCGAATTTCCTACATCGCTCACAGATGTTCTTATTGCATGGCCCATTGCGATGCTAGATGCACTTGTTGCAAATAGAAACACAAAGAGGTAATGGATGAGGTCGTCACAACACCTTGCCAATCGATCATATGCCAAATGTAGTCAACCAGGAAAATTCAATTTGAATCCCACCATTGGGAAGCGTAACATACGCTGAAACATGATAAATACCAAATGAAATGAATGCTAGAATGTTCAATCTGCCAAGACTCTAAGTCTTAAGGACAATCCAACGATTAGAAAATATATGTGCAGTGAGTATCATCACTCCGTCACTACTTTTCGAGTACCTCGCACGTTGTAGATAGATAGTATTGCACGATCACTGAAATGCTAGAAAGAGCAACGTCTCATAGAGACTAGGACTAATGCCATAATATGAATCTCATTAAGTCTCGAGGTAGATGAGAACTTTCATACGGGTAGAAATGAAGGATTGTTTCCATATCAATAGTGAAGTTTTATGAGAATCAAGACTCTTATGTCTCAAAGTATAGAAATGAAAATTTGTACTGACTATGACCATTATCACCTGACAGAGTTTGCCAGACTTTCTCATGCATGACTAAATACAATTATAATGGTAGTTTGCTTTGCATGGTGACCCCTGGTTCCTCCTATCCAAGCTAACATACCTTGTCAAGTACAGAGTGTTATCAATGATAGAAGTATCAAAGATATTGTCATTAAACCAAAGGTCAATTAACCCCGGTTGTACGAAGGAATCAGTAAGGAAAACGTTCACTTGGGCAAGAAACCGTCGATGTACTCAGGTTAGATGGGTAAGATAGTATTATCGTAAGTAACCCCTGATAAGTTGTCTCCCAATTTCTATGATGATCGCCAGTGCAACTATTTCCTGCTCCACTGGGCAGGGAAGAGAAGTGGCAAGGTAGGTAAAGAAAGTATGACAGAAATTGCCCTCGTTTGAGAAAGCATTCAAGAGGAGGCAGAACATGCTCCCAATGAACCATCCAAGTCAGGTACCAATGGTTTTGTTTCTGATTCCGAAAGGTATGACGTAAAAGGTACAGTAAATCATTAATCGTAATTAACCTTCTCGTGACTCGCAGTAACTCGGAGTCACCTGCGCTAAGGAACAGGCGGTAACAACGGGGAATTAGGACAACTAGCCTTTTCCCCCGTAGACTTAACATAAGAAGATGAAGACACCATCCCTGTAGTCGAACGCTCACTGGAATGAGCAAAAGCAAGCAATCCAGCAAAGGAAACCAAACAAGACCAGCAAGCAAAACTAAACGTGTCGCATATAACTTCGGCCCTATTCTTTGCCAGCCAATCTGTCACACCTTCAATTTCCCCCAACGGGGTATTACCGTTAGGCGTGTGACATACCAGGATCTCAGCCACTAGTTACACCAAACAACACATCAATTACAAAACATAATTGCTCGTTAACATTTGAAATTCCCAAAAACAGTGTTAATAATGTGAACACAAGAATAACTGTGGAAGCGTAATCAATCATATTTAAAATGGCGCAAACACGCGCAAACCAATTAAATAAAGTTCATAGAAAATGTAAATGTTTCATTTGAACCATATGATGGTGAATGCATGAATGAGATGTTCCTAACCGTGCGCACCTTGAGAACCGGAAAGAAAAATGCTAACGTGTCAACACAAGGTTGGTGAGTTCACAGGTTTTGATAAACAGAACATAATAGTAACAGATACAGTAAACAAAGTAATATCAGTAGATAGCTAGTCTACTTATCAGGTTACATAGTGTATGAAGTTCGCAACCAAAGCTGAAAATGTAAATGAAGGCCTCGGCTGTTGATACCAGACCACAACAACAGAAATTAGGTCAATTAAACACCCGTTTGATGTGCAGTCGTGCTAGCACGACTAGCCTGGGTAGGGTTTGTCAAACCAAGTAGATCTACCCAGAATTACCTCTCTAAAGTACACAAATTAACGGTTCGAAAGTTAGGACATAAGTTGGTATAACACTAGTAAGCAAGTGATATTACAGTAATACTGATCAAATAAAAATACGTTTTTGAACACATGTTTCTTTCCCCCAATGAAAACTGGTAAAGTGGGGCTGAGAACTCACTTCGAATGCACATCAATAAGCAATTGAAATCACAAAAGATTTTTATTTCGATTAACCTGAATATACATTTAATATGTAATCAATATTAAATACTAATAATGTGGTCGTACGGTTTCGCGTTCTCGACTCGGTTACGATGCAGACAAACAATTTATTTGCCACCTACAAGCAAGCACCAATTCACACAAGCATAAAACCCAATTTGCCTCGCTTATACCAGATCATGAGCAAATATGTTCATCGTATGTTTTAATTACATGAATTATTTTAACAGAACTTGTACGTGATGTATTTAAGATAAATTACATACACACTAATTCATATAAAAATTATACGTAAGGTTACCATGTAATCACATACACATTAGAACCCAAAACCAAGACTCATAACTAAATAACACAGATACATGCACACCATTAATATGCTATTCACCCACTTAAAATAATACGCTATGAACCCACATATAATAATGTGTAATATACCCACATGAACCACCCATGTGAAAATCAAGATTTACAAACACCACCAAGGTCTTTGATTCTAGTATGCATAACACACACACACATACTTTAATACGCATACACATGCTCGAACATCCATAGCCACACATCCTCAAACAAATATATATATATATATATATATATATATATATATATATATATATATATATATATATATATATATATATATATATCATTGCACTTATACACATACTAGAAACTAGTCAACATATGCATAAACAAGATATCCAAACTCAACCATGATCACCATAATAACATGAAGAAACTTACCCAGTTATATATACATGCATACATCCAAACATTACTGCACACACACACACAGCTCATACTCATGCCTCACTCAAACACACAATTCACACACAACACACAATCACGTACGCTGAACACAAGCACACACACAAATAAGAATACGCACACCTGCACGCCAAAACCACCACCACCCATTGCCGAGCACACCTACAATAGCCCACGTACACACATGCATACGCTGCCATACACGTACACATCACCTAGACGGCAGAAACTCTCGCCAACATCACATAGATTCGTACATATATATCTTGAAACGTTGATACTTACAACAATCAAACGAAACATCAAGGCATACACAAGATTGAATCAGTACACGAAAATATACGTAGAAATCGTAACCCAAGGACTGGAAACCGTATCACTACGAACAAAGGTAACAAAATGAGTAAAAGAGAATCATACCAAATGGAATGGTTTCGTTTAGTTCTCAAGGTTGTTGAAGAGATGTCAGCTGCCGATAATAAGGGAATCTCCGGAGAAGACGTCGCGCGAATGAGAGGCTGCCGGAGGGCTCACGGTAGCTAGGCTAGGGCTACCGGAGTTGCGTAAAGGCGGAGGGGGCTGCGGGACATGTGCTGCCGTCGATGGGGAGGTCGAGAGAGGGAGTTGGGGTTGGTTTTGGAGAAACTGAGAGGGGTAGGGTTAAAGGATTTAATTGTGTAATTTACACTTTGGTCCCCCTAGTTTACACCATAAACACTTGTGTTATTTAAGTTCAGCCAACTTGTTACTAATTATTATTAGTAATTTGAATAATAAATTAGCTATTAGTAAAAATTACAATAATAACCATTGTCATTTAATAAAAAAAATGATTTATACCCAATCATCGGAGAGAGGTTAGATAATGGTAATGATATTAACCTGAAAAACACGAGTTGTCACACAATCCATACCTACCACTATGTCAAATCCTGCTAGTTCTACTGGTATTAAGTCTATAGGGAATTCATGCTCTTCCAGTTCTATTATGCACCCAACAATTGTCTCATCAGCTTTAACTAACGTTCCATTAGCTAGTTCTATGGTATACGTGTCGGCTAGCCTAGTGGAGCTTAATTCAAATCTTGGTCTAAAGCTTGTAGAAACAAAGCTTCTATTGGCCCCAGTGTCAAATAGTACATAAGCATAATGATTGTTTCCTCGGAACGTACTGGTCACAACTTCGGGCTCCTCCCTAGCAACCTCTGCGTTCATCACGAATGCTCTCCCCTTAGGGCATCCTACCGCTGGTTTCTTAGCCTTTAGTTTGGGGCAGTCAGGGTGGATGTGCCCGGTTTTGCCACACTCATGGCATCTCACGGGCCCTGTGGTCACAAACTTGCATTCCCTCGCAAAATGACCTGGTTTGTTGCACTTATAGCACACGGTGGTCTTGACTTCTTTGACCTGTGGTTTAACCGTCGTCCTCACCTTGCACAGTCCTAGGTGATGGAGTCCACACTTCCCACAAAACGGTTGCCTCCCTAAATAGGGTTTCTTCCCTTCCTGCTGTCGATTTACCGTACCTCTTCCACTTGAACTTCCACTCATGGATTGGAAATTCTCCCATTTTCATTTAACTCTTGCATTCTCTACCCTTTTCACTCCCTCACATCTTACAACCTCATCGTTTAACGTTGCCGAAATCTCCATCGTCTCCTGAAACGTCCTTGGCTTTGCTTCCTTCACCATTCCCCTAATCTTTGGGGTTAAACCCCCACGTATTTGCCAATCTTCTTAGATTCAAGAGTCACCAAGTGCGGTACCAACAGTGATAGCTCATTAAATCCGTTGGTGTATTCCAAGTGTGCCGTGCCCTTCATCTCCAAGCCTAGGAATTTAGCCTCTATCTTTTCAATCTCGTTAATCGAACAGTAACGTTCCACCATCAAGCATTTAAACTCCTCCCATTTTATCCGGTTCACCACTTTTCTTCCTCGGGTTTGCAACAGTGTGTTCTACCGGTTCAATGCTCCATTCTTGAGGGAGTGCGTGGCAAACCTTACCTTGTTCATCTCAGAATAGTCGCTTATATCCAGTACCGCTTCCATTTCTTCTAGCCATCTAATTCTTCCTGTCGCGCCTTCATTTCCGTAGTAGGCCCTTGGTTTGCAGGCCATGAGTGCCTTGTAATTACATAAAGTTCGCACACAGGCCTCTTCCGTTCCTCCTCATTATTGTTTCCATCTTCTTTTTCTTCCCCCTCGCGGGTTACTTCATGGTTTCGCTCGGCATTGACATGGGCAATTATAGTGGGCAGGGCGTTAACAATGGCTTCGGCAATTAGTTGTTGCAGTCTAGTTTCTTGGCCGGTGTTGTGATTGATGTTGGGGCTGTCATTGGTGTGGTGAGTGTTGTTGGTGTTTTCAGTGGTGGTTTCATTAAGTCGGTTAGTATGAGTTCCAGATCGGGTGGTGACACCACCCCTGGCATTTGGTGCATGACCTTGTCCTTTTCTCCTTGGCATGGCTAAAATAAAATTCTATATGGTTTTTAAACTCAAGGGTTTTATAACCAACAATTATCATAGTTTCACAACCAATCATATCATCATATTATGCATGTAGAGAGGTCCAACACATCCCATCAAATAGCCATTAATAGTCTTAACTATAGCAAAACTGCTATGATTACAACATTTTAAATAAGTTCAAAGTACAACCAGGTGCGACATGAGTGAACATTCACCCACGCCCTACAGAATACATAGTTCATTCAAAATTTAAATAATAAAATAATCAAAGTCATGTCAATAATGGTGGCTGTGGTGATAAGTCCATGGGTTGAGCACACACTTATGGATGGCTCGGTAAAGCTTCCTACTCATCTTTGCCAGTAAGGACACCGCCTAGTCCCTCTCTTCCTTTAGGGTGTCGTAGTGTTGGTGTCGTCGCCATACCTCATCGATGGTGGTGTCCCTAATCAATGGACTCGAGTGGTACTGGGGCGGATCAGCAAATATCTGGTGGGACGCACTGGAATAGCGCGCCGACTCGTTATAGGGGTCTGTGTAGTACCTAGATGGGGCTAAGTGGAAACTATGACGTGCTACCGCGTCACGCTCATAAGGTCTAGCCGGATGCTAAGAAGCTGGCAGTGATGGAAACGGTGGTACGACTGGTTATGGCGGCGCCTTGGTCAGTCTGTTAACCAAGTTACCCTATTCCTCCTGGAATGTGGGGACGGGTCGGACAGACATTCATGTGGTTTGTCTCACACGAGGTGCCACGTCTTCATCCTCGTCAGGTCATATGGAACTGACTCGGACGGTCGTCGACGATGCAGACGTGTCTTCCGACGGGTCGGACTCCTCCATTTCCCAATCCCGGTTAGGATTGGGCATCATGTGCTTATAAGGGGCCCTTGGGTACCAATTAGGGTCCCGTACTGTGGTCCAAGAGGGGCATACTCCCCAATCTCATAAGACTGGGGGCGTCTTGAAGGTCCAGCACCCACATCTGGTATGAACGTGGGAGGTGGGATAGTGGTCTGGTAGTAGTGCAGGGATGGACATCGGGCGAGTCACTGATAATAATGGTCTTACGTCGATTCTGTTTTCTAGCCATCTATTGAGCAAGTAAGGTGAATGCAAAGTGAATAGTACATATATATATTCAAAATCAAAAATTACAACAAGACTTATATAAAATTTAAATGAATGTATGCAAATGTTAGGAACTACCCTCGGGTCATAGCTTAAAGGGGGGGGGGGGTCTGTTTCATAGTTTCCCTAGTTCCCTAATGTGTGGTTAAAACCTAGGTATCTTATAGACAAGGTCCTAATTCATTGTAACCATTGGCTCTGATACCAGTCTGTCACAACCCGTCGAACGGGGTCCGGCTGTGACTAACTGATATCAACACAATGCAGCGGAAAGTAAACATAACTTATTCAATTGTCAACCAATCATCCACATTAATTTTACCAATAGTAGTCAAGTGTTTTCTAAATCCCAATTACATTAATGTTAATCAAATGTCCCAAATGATTTTATCTAGAGATGGGGTGATGGCTAATCTCCAATGTCCGGCTAAGTCAACTCCTATCCATGTTCATTTGGCCAAATCATTCTTCTCTTGAAATACAGACCCAAAATACGTCAACATAATATTGGTGAGCTTATAAGTTTAGGACACAAGCCTCAACATAATTTATAAAATAAGACAACAGAAGTCATGGTGCACAAGAGAAAGTATCACAATCAAACCTGGACCCGGGTGACCCTCCCGAGTGCTAAAGCATCCCCTAACCCATACCCCTTACTGTTATGGGCTCAAGTGTGCCCTACTAAGCACATATAATCTGCACTAATTTATGACACAACGATTATTGAATCTCAATGGGGGGTTTCCCTGTCCTTAAGGCCCATTGTGTGCGGGGGATTCCCCAAATAGTACTATCCACAAATAACGCAGCTCCTAATGGAGTTAATGATTGTGTTCACGTTAGGGGACCAGAGTAGGTAGCATTGCACCACAATAATGTATTAACCATCGATATGTATTTCACCCCAAAAGTTTTAAAGTAAAAAGGGGGTCATAAGACTCACCTTAGCTTGTCCATGAAGTGGGTGTTCGTGGTTTAGGGAGCTACCGACCAAAAAGGTTCCTAAGTTCATTTTATAGATGTTAGTGCTGACATTTGGTTCCAAAATAGCGAGGTTTAAGCTGTTAGCATGATTGGTTCCTTAATTTTGCTAAATTGGCGATTTTTAACCCTTATGTTTGGAATTTGGCACTTAAATCGCTTACTATGGGTTTTATTGTTTTAAGTGGGGTAAGCTACTGTAGTAATTTAGTTTTTATGCCATATTGGTCTTCGTAACTCCTTTACTATTTTTCTTGCTAGTGCGGTGTTAGATTTCTTAGCTTAACGTTATATTTGTATAAATTCCTAAAAAATTCTATGATTGATAATATTTGGTTGGTAGCTTACTTTTATTATTATAAGTCCATTAGCTACTTTGAGTCTTAGGTTGTTTTATGTTGATTTTCGTATTCTAACGTCCGGGGCTTGGTTTTTAACGGGTTCTTAGGTTCGGGTCAACGTTTGGTCCATTTTAGTCATACAAGATTCTAATATACTTAAAGTAACTTTTGATTCTAGGGATTTCATATTTTTAGCTTAGGAGCATGTTTTTATGAATTTCTACTATTTTAATATGAATATCCCCAATATTTTTGTGTACTAAGCAAACCAGTTCTATAATTTATGAAACTAAATTTTTAAGCATTCCTTATCATTATAAGTCTACTGAAATTTTTGTACATCAGATCGTTGCATTTTTGATACTTCCATTAAGTCCACCGGTTAGTTCCGTTAAGTGTCCGTTAAGTGTCCGTTAAGTCCCGGTTTTAGATTTTTAAGTGTTTTAATCTGATTTTTCCCTTTCCAAATATATTTAAAATAGAAATAACTCCTACATAACCCCATATTTCCAGTAAGTTAAATCCCCAACTTGTTTCTCGTATTTTCTTCGTATTTTTCAAGCTTTTGTATTACTTTTGAAGGGAAGATTTTATACGTGTAAACCATGAAACATAAATTTTAACTTAAGATCATCACTATTAACTTCTAGAAACATTCAGATTATAATCTTTGATTTTGCTTAATATACTTTTATATTTTTATGAAAATCGGGTTTTCGGTTGTATTATACTTATCAAAATCGTTCTTTACGAAGATTTTACATCCTTTTGTTACCGGAAAATATGGTATCGTATTTGTTCATATGATGTTGGGGGTGACATGGGGTTTTTGTGTCACCAACGAGATGATACGTGATATTTCGTGCGTTTTCGGGTAGCAACGGTTTCCTTGTTACGTGAGGTAGATGTGGTGGAAACGGGGGCTACCAAAGAAGCTTGCGATGGTGAGAGAAGGCTGTTAGAAATGGCAGGTTAGTTCAGGTTGCAAGATCAATGGAAATGGAGATGTGAAGTCGAAGATATGTGTGTGTGTGTGTGTGTGTGTTCAGCGATATTTACCTTAATCTACTGGGGTTGATGGTGCTCGAGTCTGGGCTGCTTCTTGGCTTCAGGATGGCTAGAGTCTACTGCTCGATAAGAGTAAGAGAATAAGAGAAGGTTGAGAGTGTTTGGTGAGAGTTATATTTGGAATTGAAGGTGAAGGTGGTGGTGTTGTAGGGGGTTCGGCCGAGAGGTGTTGGGAAGGGGAGCTGGGTCCCACTTTCTTAATTACAAGATTCTGAATTGGTTAAAGGAAGATTTTGGTTAGTGAAACAAGTTAGCATAGATTAAGAAGCTAAACCATGCATTGGGTGGCTTGGGTGGTGATTGGACAAGTCAACTAGCATTTCTCTTTTTCTAAAATAAATATATTTTCATACGGGTGTATGTATGTATGTATTTATGACTGGACAAATTTTATTTATCTAGTATTTATTGTATGGTTATTTTTAGTTTTTATTTATAAGGTGTAAGCATTAGGTGGATTTATTATTTAGTTTAAAGTTATTCTTATAATTATTATCACTGTTATCGTCTACATGGATTATGTCTTGCATAAGTTTTTATATTTTTAGTTTTGTGATTCATTAAATTATAAGTTTTTATTGACGGGTATGCTGGGCTCAACAAGTGTACAAATGCGGATGATTTAGGTATACAACTGCGGAAGAAGTAAACAAATGCGGATGACTTAGGTATACAACTTCGGAAGAAGTAAACAAATGCGGATGACTTACGTATACATCTGCGGAAGAAGTAAACAAATGCGGATGACTTAAGTATACATCTGCGGAAGAAGTAAACAAATGCGGATGACTTAAGTATACATCTGCGGAAGAAGTAAACAAATGCTGATGACTTAAGTATACATCTACGGAAGAAGTAAACAAATGCGGATGACTTAAGTATACATCTGCGGAAGAAGTAAACAAATGCGGATGACTTAAGTATACATCTGAAGAAGTAAACAAATGCAGATGACTTAAGTATACATCTGCGGAAGAAGTAAACAAATGCGGATGACTTAAGTATACATCTGCGGAAGAAGTAAACAAATGCAGATGACTCATAGTCATAGGTATAGACCTTTTTGGCACATAGTTTCACTAGGGCATCGGGCCTAAAACCCACTAGTGTCGGTAGTTCACGAACCATCTCATAGCATGGCCCAAATGGCCCATTAGGATCTTGTGGGCCAAGCCCACTTAGCACTATGGTCCAATGACCAGTTTAAAGTTTGATGGGCCTAAGCCCATTGTGGTGTGTGTGTGTATCCATGTCTAGGAGTTTGATCTTGTTAGGCCCATCGCATGGGCTTCTGTGATCATTGTGTGGCCCATTATGGTTTCTAAAAAACACTTTCTGGGCCCAAAATTAGGGGTTGTCACAAAGCACTGGGCACCTGATTAGACTTAAGGACCGCATACCAATCATAGACAGATGGCCAAAGTGAGAGAACTATTTAGACACTTAAAGACATGTAAGGGGATGTGTGATCGACTTTGGTGGAAGTTGGGACACCCACTTGCCACTGGCCAAATTTTCATACAACAATAGCTACCACACAAGCATCAAGGCCACACCATTCGAAGCACTCTATGGGCGCAAGTGTCAATCTCCAATTTATTGGGCGGAGATTGGAGAAAGTCAACTGACTAGACCAGAAATGGTTCAAGAAATGACCGACAAAATCTTTCGAATCCGAGAACGTCTCGCTGCCACGAGAGACCGACAAAAGAGAACGCTGATAACCGAAGAAAACCTTTAGAGTTCCAAGTGGGGGACCGTGTAATGCTAAAAGCGTCTCCTTGGAAAGGGATAATTCGATTCAGGAAGTGAGGAAAGCTAAGCCCAAGGTACATTGGACCTTTCAAGATAATCAAGAGGGTTTGACCCGTTGCGTACAAACTAGAACTACCTGAAGAGCTAGGAGGATACATGACACTTTCCGCATCTCTAACCTCAAAAAGTGTATGTCCGACGAAACACTGGCAATGCCCTACACCGAAGTGCGAATGAACGATAAATTACTGTTCGTGGAATTGCTTCTCGAAATCTTGGCATGATAAGAAACGAAACTTACACGGGAAAAAATCCCTATTATGAATGTCAAGTGGAATTCCAAGAGAGGACCTAAGTTCACGTGGGAACTAGAAAGTGAAATAAAAAAAACTACCCGTATTTGTTTAGATCCCCGACCCCCGCTAGCGAAAGCTTGGAAAACACAAATGAAACTCCTACCCTAGCATCACACAACACCCGACTACCCTCGTAAGCTGGTAATATTTTTAAATTGTGTGTTTTATAGCTATTATGACTTTGGCATGTTAGATTAAGAGCCTGGTACCTAGTAAATGACCTTAAATAAATTTCGAGGACGAAATTTTTGTAAGTAGGGGAGAATGTGACAACCCTGGTTTTTGGCCTTAGAAATTTTTTTAGGAACCTTATTGGGCCACACAATGACACCAAACCCTTGTCTAGGGAGCTCACAATTCGTGGCCAACAGCTTTGGGCTTAAACCCCCCTAAATACACATACCTAATTGGGCCATTGGGCCATGAAACTTAATGGACTTTGACCCATAAAACCATTATCAGCCAATGGGCCATCATTTGATTATAGGGCATGCTGAACTGACCAAATGGGCCTCGGGCCCGATACCTTAGAAGATGTTTAATAACTAAACAAACCTTGGCTAATTAACTAAGCATGTGGAATTTTACCAATTAATAAAATTCTAAAACCATAAACCCTGGTTCACCGGATCAAAAACAGTTGAATAAGACCCTAACATCTATTACTACTTAAGCTCGCTAACAAAACTTAACAAAGGTAACCTCGTAAGTTACAAGTGCAGGATCGGTGTTGGTCTCTCAACACGAGTTTTGTATCACATAAACTCACTAAGTCTCACTCGGTTGATGAAGCGAAATCTCTAACTAAGTTGACAATAATATAATAAGTTAATGAACACATGAATGGTTTTCAAGATACTTGCATATATTACTTCTCAACTTAGTATTACAAGACTCTTATAAGCATGGTTACTTAAGTTACAATGAGAAACTATATATATACTTCTATCTACAACCGGTTATACTTGGAAAAACAGCTAGAATTTACCGCTAAGCAAATACTACATTGCTAGAAGTAAAGTGTCTAAGATAAGATAATATCCTAGATTAGGTAGTCATGACAGGTCCATCACTTACCTTTTGTCACCAACAAAGTATGGTAACTGTACTAACTGATAAAGGTGAACAGTGGATTAAAGTATGGTCAACTACATGGGAGTGGGAAAGTGCCATGTAGTGTATCAGAGTTGCCAGTAGATGTCAGATAGCCCATACTTATGTCCACTGGTTTATAGTTGATTCTTCCGAAGGCAAAATGTCTTCGGAAGAATAAGTTCTTCCGAGGCCATTTATACTTCGGAAGAATCAACTTCTTTCAAGTCTTCTGCAAGTCTTTGTGACTTCATTCATCAGAAGACATTGTCTTGGATCTTCTAAGTGTTAATGCTTCAGAAGGAGAATTACTTGGTCTTCATATACTTCGAAAGACTTGGTTCTACCTTTGGAAGTTCTTCATATACTTCAAAAGACTTAGTTTTCCTTTGGAAGTTCTTCATACTTAAGCTTCGGAAGATCTTCAACTTGTCTTTGGAAGAGTAGCTTTAGCTTTGGAAGACTTCTTCAATTGTACTTCAAAATATTCTAAGTGTTGTTTTGGTTGCACCAGCCTCATATGATCCAACAAACTCCCCCCAGGCTGATGCTACCAAAACTTCACTTCCTTCTTCTCCTTAAGGGTTTTAACACCAAGGAAAGAAGATATTTATCTGTCTCCTTGTTCTTCCCTGATGTGGTGGTGAGGAGCAGGTACAAGTCATTCGTAGATAATAGATCAAGTTTGTTGTTCTGAATGACATGCACCCTTTGCTGCGTCCCTCTAAAGAGAGTTAGTTAATAGGAATTATAGTCATATTCCCATCTAACTATAGGATCACAAGTTGAGCCTTCAACCATCTGAAGGAATGGTTTTCCTTTTATAGTTGTGCTTTCTTCCTCATCCTTTGCTCTCTTTTTCAACTCTTCTTCAGTCTTGGCTTTCTTTGTAAGCTTAGCCAGATGAAAACTGCTCAGATGATTTCTGATGTGAGCAGCAACCTGAGAGTTAGAGGGATTGGAGAATAGTTTCTCTGCTAACTTAGCAAGGTCAAATCTGCTAGAGTGTAACAGAGATGAAGTATCAACCCTATTTACTTCACCATTCTCTCTTTCCACAACAAAGCTGTGTGAAGGTTCATCAAACCTCTACTGGACTATTTGTTTTCTAGGATTAATGGGTTTGGATGAAAGCTTTTCCCCCTTCCTAGTGTCCAGCAGAATCACCGGTCTCCTTCTTAACTTCTTCTCTTCTTCTATAAGAACATCTGAGTTGGTTGCAAGAAGTTGGAGAGCTTGGTCCAGTGCTCCCCTAGCTAGATCAACGAATGCATCTCTTATGAGGGAACTAGTAGAGCCATTAGTGTTTTTTAGCTTAATTGACTCTTCCTCACAAGAGATGTCACTTAATGTTGTGTAGTTGATGAGCTTCCTCTTGATCTCTTTGAATTCTTCTAAGGTCAGGGGCTTAGAAGGTTCAGAAGGTGGTTTGGGTATAGATTGGGTTTTGGGTTGTGTTTTGGGTTTAAGGATAGGTGGTGGTGGTTGTTGGGAAGTAGTGGTTGAGGGTGTAGTTAAGGCTGATGGTGTGGGTTGAAGGGTGTAAGGCTTAGTGGTTGGTTTAGCTTTGATGGGGAAGGCAAGAGGTGTGGGTGTAGGTTGTGCTGGTTTGGGTGTTGGTGTTGGTTTAGGCCTTCTTCTAAACATTTGATATTTAACTTACCTCCTGTCTTCTTCCTAAGTGAATGTCAGCCTTGATGTCACTGACATGGCATTGTAGGGTCTTCTATGAAATAGGACCCACTTGCCTGCCGGTGAAGCCATGGGCTTTGAGATAGGCTTTCATCCATTCCTTATCTCCCACCTTCTTGGTAGCAGCAAGTTATGCCTCTTCCTCCTTCTTCTTCTTCTCCCTCAGCTTTTCCCTGGCAGTCCTCTTCCTTTCTTTGTTGATTTTATCTTGCTCTTTGTGAAAAAGAAACAAGATCGTATCATAATCTTGAGGTGCCAGCTCTTTTTGAGAATAGCCTCTAGAGCAGAGAATGGCTATTCTCTCCTTCCTCTCCCTCTCCATAGCCTCCTCCTTCCTTTTCTTGAGAATAGCCTCTAGAGCAAAGAATGGCTATTCTCTCCTTCCTCTCCCTTTCCATAGCTTCCTCATTCCTTTTCTTCTTCTCCTCCTCTTCGGCCAACCTTGTTGCTTCGTTTGTTCTTTTTGTAGCAAGGTTGCCTTCTCCAGCTTTACAAGCTCATCAAGTAGGAGTAGAAGGATATCTTCATTGACTACTCCCAGGCTGATTGATGTAAGGGGCTTGGAATGATGTTTTTCATGGTTAAATGGTTAACTTTAATGTATTTAATGTGCTTAAATATAAGAGATTGTGTTGAATAAGTTAACTACGATGATTTGGTGTTTTATAGGTAAAACGCAATGATTTGATGTCTTTTGAAGAATTTACGTGGATGATAAATGAATATCATGATATATGATGTGATAGAGAATTCAATTATGAGAATGTGGCCGCAAACGGGGACGAAAAGGGAGTCCGAACGAAGAAATTACGAAGAAAACAAGAATCAGACAAAGCCCTCTAGCGTAACTTACAGTGGAAACAGGTCCTACGGTATAAGCCTCTAGCGTAACTTACGGTGTTCAAGTGACCTACGGTACATGACGAGCTGAAATCACTTATAAAGTGGAAAAATTAGGTTTTCAGACAGATCTTTTTCATTCCAAGCCGTCCCCAAGCCCTAGGAACGACCCTAAGTGATCCAAAAAGGCTCCCGGAGGCGATTTCAAGGCTCAAGATTGTGTTTTTATCATTCGGTTTGAATCTTTAACGTCAGAGACAATGTTTATCTTCGATTTTGATTTGTTTTTCATTTCCATGTCTGGCTAATCCACCCGTGATCTTCTCCTGGTGTTAGGGTTTATACTATGACTTGTTCTTGATGGTTTTGGTTGAGTTAATGTTTGAACATGGTAGTTTAAGCTGAGTAACATTATTTATTGTTTAGAGATTCTAAAATATGTGTGTTGCTTTTAATTCAATTGTTCCTGTTTGATTGTTTTAGATTTCTTTTCATCTGGAAACATCAATTTTGGATGGGGTTGGGTAATACAAACGTAGGATATGATTCGAGTAGTTCATTAACAACAGTCTCATTCAATCTATTGTCTTTAACCAAATCAACCTGGTTATGTCTATGTGATCACTTTTAACTATTAAAGCAAGTCTAAGTTATAAACCTAAACCCGGAGAGGATTACCTTTTCACATCATTGTTTGCAACTAAATTACTTATTAAGATCATTACTTTTCACAATTAGTTATTTTACCAATTTTTATTGTCAAGATACAAACTTTCGAATTTAAACCACACTTACCACATATTCCCTGTGGATCGACCCGACTTACCCTAGCTATCTTAGGTGAGTTTGGACCATTACAAATTGTTTTTTGATTAGGCCTGACAACCCGCAATCAAAATGGCGCCGTTGCCGGGGACTTAATGCGCAAACTGTTTTGTTTGATTTTTAGTTTGTTTTGCTTATTTTATTTATTCTCTTTTCTTTGTTATGCTAGGTGTGCTTGTGTGTGCAGGTGACAGCTCCATGCATGCATACCCGGTACGCAAGGAACAAGTCTCCGTTAGTGTTTGATCCCGAAATTGAGAAGACCGCTGGAAGAAATCAAGCACGATCCCGAACAAAAACTCAATCAACAAGTGTAGTCAAAGAGTGTAAGGTGGAAAATCCAAACCCACCACCACCTTTTAACCAAAATCCACCTAATGACCAACCGCCAAATCCACCAGAAAACCAACCTCCACCAAACCAACCCAATGATCCATTAGCATACCCGAATTTACAACCACAAAACTAGCCACCACATAGACAAAATCCCTACCCTCAACCGAGACAGAACCCCTACCAACAAGGACCTCCAAGACAGAATCCGAGGCAGCAAAGGGGGGTTAACTGGTTCAAAGATGAAGAGGAGAGATTTGAGAGGTTGAGTATCCATACTTGGGATGATGAGGTGGAATGACAGGATGATGGATATGAAAATGAATATGATGATGAGGAGATTCAACACAATTAACCCAATAACAACCAAGGCCGATACAGACAGAATGAACAACCAAGGTAGCAAAGGCAGAATCAGGGCCGAGGTCAAGGTAGAAGGCAAGAATTTCCTTAGGCGAATCGAAATTTTTCAACAAGTAAAAGTCAATATTTCCATTGCTAGAGGTAATTAAACAAGTGCTCGCATATGCAAAATTTTTAAAAGATTTGTGCACTCAAAAGAGAAATGTTAAAATACCTAAAAAAGTTGAAGTGTCTAATCATGTGAGTGCTATACTAGCAGGATAACCTTTTCCACCCAAACTTCTGGATCCAGGAGAGCCAGTGATATCCATACAGGTGGGTGATTTTCACACATAATGGGCTTTGTTAGATCTGGGGGTTAGTATGAGCATTCTCCCAGGCAGCTTATAAGACCAATATGATTTTGGTCCATTGCATAAAGCTCACATCACTATGGTGTTAGCTGACAGAACACCCCGACTACCTAGGGGAATGATCTTTGATGTTATTATTAGGGTGGAAGACTTTTACTACCCAGTTGACTTCTTAGTTCTTGATTATGCGTCGGGAGATTCAAATGACCAACAAACAGTCATACTGGGTAGTCCATTTTTGGCTACTTCCAACTCACTAATCGATTGTAGAACTGGGGTAGTTGATATGACCTTTGGGGATCAACGACAGTTAATAAATTCTTTTTCCCATACATCTAATCCTCTGGTCCAAAGTGAATGCTCTTTGGTAGACACTATTGACAGGTGTGGTCTTCATATCAATGAGGAAAACACCATAGAGGCGTGTGTTTATTGTGACAGGGATCAAGTGGAACTAAGCATTGAGATAGAGGAGGTTGAGAAAGAGCTGGAAGTGTGGCAGTCAGGGAAGGTAGACCCATTTGGACCCATCAAGTGGAATGTCTACCCGAGCATATTGACATAAAGCTGCAACCATCATTGAAATCACCTCCTACATTGGAATTGAAAGAGTTGCCTAAGCACTTAAAGTATGCTTATGTTGGCGACAACAACACCCTTCCTATGATTATTGCATCTAACCTACCAAAGAAACATGAGAAAGCTTTGATGGAGGTACTAGTAAAGTATCAGGCTGCGATAGGATGGACCATTGCATATTTGAGAGGAATCAGCCCATCCATTGTCATGCATAAGATCATTACAAAAGAGGGAGAAAAACCGGCTCGAGATGCTCAGAGAAGGTTGAACCCGAACATGCGGGAGGTGGTGAAGAAATAGGTGCTGAAATGGTTGGATGCAGGTATAATATTTCCTATCTCTGATAGTGAATGGGTCAGCCCGACCCAAACCGTGCCAAAGAAAGCCGGCATTCAGATTGTTCAAAGTGCGGATGGTACTGAGGTAGCCACCCAGCCGGTAACCGGGTGGCGTATTTGTATTGATTACAGGAAGTTGAATGCTGCAACTTCCAAGGACCATTTCCCGTTACCTTTCATTGACCAAATTGTTGAAAAATTAGCGGGTCAAAAAAATATTACTATTTTTTGGATGGGTATTCAGGTTATAATCAAATAGCAATTCACCCGGATGATCAACATAAGACAACATTCACTTGTCCATATGGTACTTTCGCATTTAGACGGATGCCATTTGGCTTGTACAATGCTCCCGCCACGTTTTAGAGGTGCATGATGAGTATCTTTTCAGATATGGTGGGGGATTCTATGGAGATCTTCATGGATGATTTTTCTATCTTTTCAACATCTTTTGAGTCGTGTTTAAACCAACTACAAAAAGTGTTAAAAAATGTGTTGGCTCGAACTTGTTCCATAGTTAGGAAAAGAGCCATTTTATGCTTCAAGAAGGTATCGTGTTGGGACATGTTATCTCAAGTAGGGGGACAGAGGTTGATAGGGCAAAAGTGTAGGTTATATCCACTTTTCCACCACCAACAAACATCAAAGGGATTAGGTCATTTTTAGGACACGCGGGTTTTTACAGACGTTTCATTAAAAATTTCAGTGTAATAACAAAACCATTGTGCAACTTGCTCTTAAAATATGTACCTTTTAACTTTGATGATGAATGTCTAAAAGCATTTAACATTTTAAAAGAAAAGTTGGTGGTGGCCCCAGTTTTGCAATCACTGGATTGGTCACTTCCTTTTGAAATCATGTGTGATGCCAGTGATTTTGCAGTTGGGGCTGTGTTGGGTCAAAGAGTGGATAAGAAACCGGTGGCTATCTATTATGCAAGTAAGACTCTTTCTGATGCTTAATTGAATTACATAACTACAAAAAAAGAGTTACTTGTAGTTGTCTATGCTTTAGATAAGTTTCGGTCTTACATTTGGGGCATTAAGATTATTATCTACTCTGACCATTCTGCTGTCAGGTACTTGATGGATAAGAAGGATGCAAAGCCTCATTTGATTAGATGGATTTTACTATTACAGGAATTTGATTTGGAGATTAGGGACAAGAAAGGGAAAGACAATGTGGTGGCAGACCATTTGTCTAGAATCATTCATGAGATGGATGATCATGAATTGTAAATCAACGAATCGTTTCCTAATGAACAATTGTTGTCAGTTTCTACTTCACCTTTTGATCCATGGTATGCTCATTATGTTAATTATTATGTTGCAGGTACCATTCCCGAGCATTGGTCAAAGACAAAGAAGAAGCACTTCGTTTCCCGAGCCAAGCTTTACTTTTGGGAGGACCCGGATTTATTCAAGATTGGAGCCGATCAACTGATTCGGAGATGTGTGCCAGATGAAGAGATTCCTTCTGTGCTTCAGCTTGCTCATGCATCTGAATGTGGTGGCCACTTCAGTGGCCAGAAAACAGGGCAAAGAGTTCTAGCTTATGGTCTATTTTGGCCAACAATTTTTAAAGATGCTTATGAGTTTGCTAAAACTTGTACAACTTGCCAACAAATGGGCAGTATTGCAAAACGGGATGAGATGCCCATGTAGCCAATTCTAGTGGTAGACATTTTCGATGTCTGGGGAATTGACTTCATGGGACCATTTCCCATTTGTTATGGCAATTTGTACATCTTATTAGCAGTTGACTATGTGCCAAAGTGGGTCGAAGCTATTGCTACAAAGACCAATGACCATAGTGTTGTGTGCAAATTAGTTCAAGCCAATATTTTCACTCGATATAGGGTGCCCCGTGTGATCATAAGTGATGGGGGATCACATTTCAAGAATTTTAAGTTTGGTAAATTGCTTAAGAGGTATGGTGTTGACCACCGGATTGCCACACCTTATCATCCACAAACTAGTGGCCAGGTGGAGGTGTCAAATCGGCAAATTAAGGAAATCTTACAAAAGACAGTACGACATGACCACAAGGATTGGTCCAACAAACTGATTGACGCCTTGTGAGCATATCGTACTGCTCGTAAAACACAGATTGGCACCACACCTTACCGGTTGGTTTATGGGAAGGGTTGTCAATTGCACTTAGAGTTAGCTCATCGTGCATTATGGGCCATTAAAGAGACTAATGTTGATTATGACACGGCAGGTAAACAAAGAATGCTAAGTTTAAGGAGTTAGAGGAGCTATGGGAAGAAGCTTACGAAAATGCCATGATTTACAAAGACAAAATGAAAAGAGTGCACGATACAAAATTGAGGTTGAAGAATTTCAAAGTGGGGGGCTAGGTGATTTTATACAACTCCCGTCTGAAGTTGTTCCCAGGTAAGTTAAAGAGTAAATGGACAGGACCATACAAAATCACACGGATAGGGAACTCTGGAGATATTGAGATCAAGGATTTCGATGACCACATTCGACAGGTAGTTAATGGTCACCGGTTAAAGCCGTACTTGAAACCAAATGATCTGAATGGATTGGATAGGCAAACCGATGATCTTTTCTCGGTTAGCATTCGGGTTTCTAACCCCATCTAGGGATGGAGGTAACCAAGAGTCAAGCTATAGACTCTAAAAATGTAGCGCTTTCGGGAGGCAACCCATGTTTGTGAGTTTCCTTTTCTTTGCATTTGCATCTTTCATTTTGTCCTTATTTTGCTTTGTTTTGTTTGACCATTTTGTAGGTCCTGTATCCATCACTTAATCAGGTACGTTTATGTTTTAAACTATGAGTCGAGGAAGACTCGGTTCAAAAGCTGGGGGTGGCGGATCACAGAGGGTTCACAAGGTGGTGTAAATGATAATTTCATTATAGGTTTTATGGTTAAGTAGATTTATGTTTTTTTCTATAAATAAAAAAAAGCCTCCAACCATAGGTCACTAAGCCACCGTAACCTACGGTGGCAACAAGGTTGAAATCGGCAGAATGAGTCCATCGTATGTTACGGAATGGGACCTACGGTCGCTGGGCAGAAAAAAAAAGGAAACTTTGGGGGGATGTTTTGCATGACCTTCAAACTCTTTTTTTCCTTCAATAAAAAATATAACATTAGATCAAAACCCACTTTCCATCACTTTTCTCCTTCTTCTTCACCCAATTCTCTCAAGAACAACAACAAACCAAACCCTAACTCTTTTAAATCCTAACCAAATCGCATGAGTGTCGGGTCTATCTCATTTAATTTTTCGAGAGGAACATGAATCCACTAGTAGTTTCATCAGATTCGTGATCATTGGGTGTATATCTAAGGGAGAGTGACGAACCCTAAGTTCAAAGTTGGAGGTTTTTCACCTCCGGGTTGGTTCTCTTGCAATTAAAGTTCATATTAACTTCCCTAAACCATAAAGGTATGTTCTTTATCACCACATTGTATGAGTTTATGAAGTATGGAACTTTGGTAAGTGGGTTCACAAATATGATTATCCTAGTTGGGTTAGGAGTGATGAACGTGGTTAAGTGCTGGTTTTGACATGTTTTAGAGGAATAGACGATATATATGCTCGTAGTGGTAACTATTGAACACATGAGAATGGGATGTAACATATTCTAGTAACTAGATACCTGATACAAGTGGGTTGATAAATTTTTTTTATAAACTAACGGTTTTGTAAAAATAAGGAAGGAAAATGAGAGAGTTTTAACCACTTGAACATGTTTGATAAAAGGCAATTTAAAAGAAATCACCACTAGAGATTCGAGGGATTTATGACATGTCATGGAACAAGTGTGGGGATGGATGCTTAATCCATACTTGGTCTACTAGTGGATTATGACTAACTTGAATTGTTTGGTGGTTCATTACTATGTGTGTGTAGATGGGAAGATCCGGAAAGGAACCAGCGGGACCTTCAAAAAAGGAAAAGAAAGCACACCCGCCATTAGTAATAAGGGAGGAACCGATGCCACAACGAGAGGAGGAAATATTAGAAGATGTCCCCAAATGGAAAGGGGGGCCATTGATCAAATTTCCTCCTAGGTTTCAGCCAACATTATGGGAGGAAAAGATATCCAGAATGAGAGATCGAAAAGAAGCCTATCTGGTAGAAAGGGAAGTGCCTGAAGCCTTGTTTGCCCATCATAGAGTACATGAAAGATTTGCATCGTTAGGGTGGCAGGCTGTGTTGAAGTGTTATGACCAGGAGGAAGACAAACTATTTGCACCAGCCATTGACGAATGGGTAAGTACACTTCAATTAGAGGGAACCAGGAATATACAACAAATGAAGCTAGTGGGTCATTGCCAAAGTCAGAAGGTTACAATGTCTATTACCAATCTGAGAAAACTAGCACCCTTTGATTCACTACCCATCAGCTAGTATGAATTCGCCTCTGAAACAACCCTTGGAATAGACCGGACAACAGTCCACGATGGGAGCTGATGAAAGATACACTTTTTAAGCCTGGAAAAACTAGCACGATAAAGAGGGTGGACTTGAAGAAGGAGGCAAGGTTGATTCAAACTATTGTAACTCAAAATGTGATGCCTTGAAGGGGGGATAAAGTCTCGCTTAGGTATTGTGATGTACCTGTTCTATACTCCATCATGACAGGGGACCACAAGATCTCATTCTGCTATTTGGCCACGATGAACATTTGGTTAGCTCGTATCATAAAAGGTAAGAAGATCATCCCCCACTATAGGTTGATTCAAGCTTTGTTCAAATATTTTAAGGTAATAGATCATTCAGTATTCGAAAGGCCAACCAATTACATTGTTAAGGATTTGGAACCATTCAATGTAATCCTTATGGCATGGGTAGGTTGGGAATGGAGTTGTAATGGTATGCAAGGTGGAAACACAAGAATGGAGAGAAGATTAAAGTGAAAAGGTTAGATTCACCACCATTAGCACCAGGTGATGTAAGTGAAAATAAGAGTGAAGATAGTGTGGCAGGTAATGATTTGAATGACCCACCTGAGGAAGGGCCAGTTAAGAGACCCCCTTACCCAATGCCTAATGACATGTGGAACCGGGTTCAAGGATGTAGGCCGGAAGGGTTTGATCTATGGCCGAGTTACAATCAGAACAATTGGGATCTACAATAGCATATCAGGTTGCAAGCTGGAGATGATGCTCAGGCGGTGATAGAAAATCAAAATCATTGGAACCGTGTCAACCTAATTCATCAGGAAATTCAAGTCAACAACAATTGGGAGTCCTACCAGCAGTTTGGATATCATGACGCTTTTCATCGGGGGAGCCATTTGTTCAGGCACCACCACTATTCAACTACCTCACTCTCCCACCCTATGATGGAGGGGAGAGGCTGCTGAGACCCAAATGGCATCTCTCGGAATGGATTGATATGATACAATTTCAGCAACAACAGCTTGAGATGCAGCAGCTCTAGTAGCAACAGAATGGAGAAGGAAGCAGCAGAGGAGCACATGGGGGTGCATTCCAGTTTAGTGAATGGATGGACGAGCTGAGCAACATATTTGGACCGCGTCAGTCACGGTACTTTGGGGGCAATCGCTGATCGTGATTGTTCCGATCGATCAGGTCCAATTGCTCCAATTTGAACTATGTTATTTTATGTGTTTGTGTGTTTATTTATTTATGTTTCGGGTGGTGGTGAGAACAATGGAACAATATGGGGGGTTGGGTGGTGTTTGATGTTTTATGTCTGAACTCTTTAAGTTATGTTTTTAGGAAATAAGTAGCTTGTTTATATTTTACTTTTGTCTTTCGTCATGAGTCAAGTCAAAGAACCTTGATAATGCTGGTGGGGAAGTCTAAATTGGATTGAAAAGTTTGAAATTTTTTAGAAAAAACCCATACATTGGGGACAATGTATCCCAAGTGTGGGGATGGGGGCACCAAAAGTAGACACATTTGGGAGAAATGGAAATTTGGAAAAAAAATTTGAAATTTTTGTTTAAATTTTTATCTTTTTTCTCTAAAATATTAATCTTTGGTTAAGGTTCTTGGTCATGGTTGATTCCCTAAATGTTTAAACTCGGTTGGTTTGTGGAAGTTGGAAAGGGAACGCCTAACTAGGGGTGGCAAACTTTAGGCGAAGTAAACTTGCACATGTCATGTCGGTAACCCAAACCCATCATTTTCATATGTGAGAAGCCTATTCTTTGATATTGTTATATATATTTGCTTGTTTGAGTGTGCAGTGATGTTTTCTAGTGGTAGAACTTGTGGGGCGCGTGCATCTTGAGACTCGAGACTGAGATTCACATCGAAGTGATTGAGGAATTAGGATCAACCATAGAATAACCCCATAGGAGCCACCTACCCGACGTCTATCTCCTAGTAGCCAAGTTTGTGCCCTTTTCCTATTCATTTGTTTAAACCAAATTTTGAACTCATTAGCCTTTTGTTTAGCCTATTATTTGCTTACCCGTGTGATGGAACTTGAGTTAATTAGCAGTAGTAGTGTTAAGTTGATTTGATATCATGTTTTGAAGTTGTAGTTGGGGATAGCTAAGCTTAGTGAATTACATTGTGTTTTTTTTAAAGTTATATTCTAATGTTAAAAAAAATGAAAAAAAATGAATGAAAAGATTGTGCTTTGAAGTAAGTCGTAGTTAAAGTGTTTGAAGTAGTTTTGTTTAGTGTTGGATAAAGTAGTTAACTCAAGCCTCCCATCACCCTAGTCACTATACCCCAAATTACTCCTACGCGATCCTAAGCCTAACATTGTGTGGATAGGTGATTGTCTAACAAGCCTATGCTCACTAGTTTCCATTATTGTTGAGTGTTCATAAATTACCGGCACATCTTTTGCTGAGTTCAGAAATTAAACTGAGTTGAGAGTTTCATTGTGAGGGTTATAACATGTGCAAGGGAGCCACTTAGAGTTTGAGAGTTTTAGTTAGGCAATCCAACGGGTTAGAGGTTGTGTGGTTGTAAACGGGGTCATGATTATCAAGTTTAGGAATTGGGTATGATTTTGAACCTTGGGTGATGGTTAGTATTTGTGTGTCTTATTTGAAAAAGTTTTGACCCAAATTGTTGAGTTTTAAAAGCAACCTCGCTTGAGGGCAAGCGAGAAACAAGTGTGGGGATGTGATGTAAGGGGCTTGGAATGATGTTTGTCATGGTTAAATGGTAAACTTTAATGTATCTAATGTGCTTAAATATAATAGATTGTGTTGAATAAGTTAACTACGATGATTTGGTGTTTTATAGGTAAAATGCAATGATTTGATGTGTTTTGAAGAATGCACATGGATGATAAATGAAGATCATGATATATAATGTGATAGAGAATTCAATTACGAGAATACGGCCGCAAACGGGGATGAAAACGGAGTCCGAACGAAGAAGTTACAAAGAAAACAAGAATCAGACAAAGCCCTCTAGCGTAACTTATTTGGTTCTTTTTTGCATCACCTTCAACTACAATAATATGGGTTTTGAAACCTGAGTAAAGCCTCATTCCTAATGCTTGAACGTGCACGAGATTGACTCTTTTCTTTTGAATTAATATTACGGCCACCACATTTGCCTTTCTTGGGTGATACCAGATCTCATAGTCATAGTCCCTAATTTTTTTCTTGATCCAACGCCTTTATCTCAAACTCAACTCCTTTTGATAAAAGGTGTTGTTAAAATTTTGTGGTTGGTATATATGACACACTTTGTACCATATAAGTAATGTCTCTAGATCTTATAAGCAAAAACCACTACACCCAACTCTAGGTCATAGGTGGTATAGTTATTTTTATGGTTATTGAGTTAGCATAAAATATAAGTGATCACTTTATCCTTTTGCATAAACACATATCCCAATCTATGGTGTAATGCGTTACAGTATACCACTAACAGTGTGACCCATCAGGAAGTGCCAATATTGGTGTGTTACATAACTTTTCCTTCAAGGTCAAGAACGCCTCATCTTGCTTTGGTACCTAAATTGATTTATATCCTTTTAGGTAAATAACATGAGAGGTTAAGCAATCCTTAAAAAGTTAGCAATTTATCTTGTGTAGAAACTTGTCGACATAAGAACGAACATATCTTTGAGGGTGTCTTAGGTGCTTCTCAGTTCTTGACCACTTCTATCTTGCTATGGTCCACATAAATCACTTTCTTGTTCATCACATGGCCAAGGAAACACACTTTAAAAATGAATACCGGGCAGTTTCTTTCACAGCTAACCCCATTTTATTAATGCTGAGACTTTCTCTTTCGTCAAGCCCCGAGTGTGGGGTCCTCCTATGAGTTTGGATTTGCAGGACCGGGTAAGGGTACTTAACACTTAGTTTCACACTGAGGAGAGATCGTACATCACTTAATAATTCAAATAGGGAACTGGTAACTTAAAACAGATGCTACTAAGACCACAAGTAAATTAAAGAGACAGAACTAAGAACAACACAAGAGCACAAGATTGGTTTTCAAGGATGTTGTATATTGATCTCAAGTTCTTTTACAAGTGTTACAAAGCATAAAGAAATTACAAGGACCTAAGACACTTTTATACTACAACCTACAACCGTCACTTACATGTAAAGACAGTTGGGATTTGACTAATCTAGACAACAAGATCAATCTAAAGTCAAAAGGCAGATTGCCTTTTGACTGGTGACTATGACATGCCATAGCTCACTGACTTTTCCTAATACAAAAAGTCTACAGAAACAAGTAAGGTAAGTAACAAACAAGGACCATTCCTACTTTTTGATAAAGCATGGAAGTTTCACCAACTTGTGTAAAGTAGGTGAACCACCAGAGCAGGCAGCGGAAAGTGTGTCAGCTTTATCAAAAGTTGATTCAGAGAAAACATATTTTCTCTGTCCTTTAAAGAAATCAGTCTTCACAGCTTCGGAAGACTATGTCTCTGATGCTTCAGAAGATTTCATCTTTGGCTTCGGAAGATGCTGGTCTTTGGCTTCGGAAGATTTCACACACAGAATATTTTTCTGTTTGAGTGTGAAACTTCTGAAGTAACTCCTTTTAAACTGTTAGCTTCGGAAGATCTTACACTTAGACATATTTGAGAGTGTAAGACTTCCAAAGCTAGCTCATCTTTGTTCCTTAGTGCATGCATGGAAGACTTGGTTGTTCTGGCTTGTTGGTTGCATCAGCCTCATAATCTTCAGATGATCTTACAAACTCCCCCTAGGCTGATGCTACCAAAACAGAGATGTTCTTCAGATTTTGATAGTCCACATTAGGATCCTCAGCATACCTTTCTTCATCATTAGGTCTGGATCCTTCAGACTAACATAGAACCTTCTCATGTCAAAGAGATCATGCAGAGGAAGATTGAGCATGTCTTCTGAGGAATAGACATGCATGCCTTTCTGATCTCTTATAACATACCATCTGTCTTGATCTTCATCATAAGACCATGACATAATTTGTCTTCCAACAGTAAGAGGCTCTACTATGATTGGAGTTTGTTGAGAGACCTCTTCATGCACTCCCTCAGGATGCTCTGACTTATCCTGAGGTTGGGAGGTGGATGCCTTTCTTCTTTTTCTCTTTGAGGTTGATATTCTGTCCATCCTTTTTCTTCTCCCTGATGATTTTAACTGAGGGGACTGGTCTTGAGTACTAGGTTGTTTAGTTGAGTCCCCCTCAGTTGGGATCTCCTCTCTCACAGGTTCAGAAGGAAAGAGAGAAGGACCCTGCTGTGGATCAGAAGATGAAGTTGGCTGATATGCAGCTCCATCTTCAGGTTGTGTTGTCTCAATGGGTTCAACCTTCACCTCAACTTTAGGTTGAGCTGGACTTGGTGGAGAATGTTGTTCATCCATTATGGATAGAGACATAGGGCCAAGCCTCCTTCTAGAGAATCCATACAGCTTCAAGAAGCTCATCATCCTTTGTCTGTCAGCAGACTTCTTTTGGCTTTTATGGATGATGGCCCTTGACTTTGCAGCTTCTTCCTTTAATCTTTTCTTTTCATCTTGTTTTTCTTTTTTAGCTTTTTCTTCCATCTGCTTATTGTATTCAAACAATATGTATTCAGATGGTAAGGGAAGAAGTGCATCTGCCTGATAGAGACTTGTGGCACTCAGGTAGCTATTCATCTTTAGTCTTTCTTCTTCAGTTGCTACCTGAGGTTGTTCAGTGGCCACAGTCTCTGGCTCAGGACTTTCTTGAACTGGGGAAATGAAAGGCATGTTCTTGTAGAGTCTTTTTAGCCTTATTTCTTCCTTGTGCTTGAGGAGCAATGCTGCATCCTCTGCTTCCTTCCTCTCCTTTGACAACTCTGTGTCAGCCAGTTCATTCAATTCATCTAAGGAAAGAGAGACGAGTTCATAAACATTATAGTTTCTGGTTCCCAGGTAGTTTAGCCTGGCTGCCCTTAACTCATCTTCTTGAGTGTTTAGCCTAGGGGCAGCCCTGATTGCAGCTTCCATAAACCCTGACTTGAACACTCTCCCCTCAGCTTCCTCTTCCTCTCTCTCTCTTCTCCTCCTCAATCTCCTTAGGAGTCATTTTCCTTTTGCCTTTGTCATCCACAGGCTTTGGTGACTCAGGCTGGAGAGAGCTTTGGCCTTCATTGCTTGGTTCAGCTGTCAAGCTCTGGCCAGAGAGAGGTTGTGAAACACCATCACCAGCTGGTGTTTCACTGAGGGTAATGGGTGAAGAGGGAGATCATGTCTCAAGGTTCACAGGTTCAATCTTTGGGCCTTCAGTTAAGGTTTTCCCTTTAAAGCTAATCTTCGGGTCTACCTCAACATCCAGTTGACCAAAGATCTCACCTGCTAGCCTCTGTCTATATCATTTTGATCTCAATTTAAACTCCTCTAGCACCCTGTCTTGGATTCTTTCTGCCAATTTTGCTGCTTGTCTGTTATTGCTTGGGTTGACAAGTGGCAGATCTACCAAGTTAATGCTCTCATAGAAACTCAGGTGTGAAATATTGAGAACTTCTAGTTGTCCCTGAGCTCAAGGGATCATAAGAGCTCTCCTATTACTGTCATACCCCTGACCCCAGATTGGGTTCTCAGAAGGGGCAGACATTGCTCTTGGTATTCCCTCCTCAAACAGTTGTTGAATGAGCAAATTTAGATCACTGTCTAAAGGAGGTTGCTGAGTATGAACATCTGCAAGAGAGGATGGTGATTCCTCTATGTCCATACTCTGGGAAGAACTCCCAGGTTCTGTGATTGTTAGAATTTCCTCCCCCTTTTTGGTAGCATCACCCTCTTGCATAGGTGAGCTGGGAGATTGATCCATGAAATCCACAGGTTCTGGTGGACCTAGATGAGTTGTCCTCATAGGTCTCTCAGCCAACTTGCCCTTGAAATCGGTGATCTCAAGTTGCTGGTCATTGACCCTCTTTTGTAAGATAGTCACCTGAGATTCCAGGTGAGCTATCTTTGAAACAAAATAGGTGCAAAGATGTGATAGTTTATGCACCTTTTGTTGCAGACTCCCCTCATCTTCAGATGAAGAATCATTGGGGGATGAGAGAATTGGACCTAAGTCTTCTTCCTCACCACCAGCATAGGTTTCTTGGATGCAAGATTTCCCCTTCCTAATGACAACTTCCAGAGAAGTGTCAAGAGGCTGGGTTGCCATGGTAGTGGTCCTAGTAATGTTATCACTTGCAAAGGTGATAGCCTCTGCCATATGGATTTCCTGAATAAGTTCAGGACTATCCACCTTAGTAGGGGGTTGCTGATGTGGGCTAGAGATGGGGGAAGCAGGAGTACTCATCTCTCCTTGAGTGTGGGAAGAGAGGAGAGACTCATGGTACTCACTGAAGCCCAAATCTTCATCAGAATAGAAGTCAAGGTTCGGAATGGGGCGGTTTAGATCAAGAGGTTGGGGATGGTAGCTTTCCCCAGAAGGTTGATCATTAGTGTGTTGAGACTCAGAGTGATGGCTTAAGGCTGTTTGTGGGGTTGTGAGCTCATCAGGCTGAGCATGAGGAACCTCAGCACTGATTGGTTGAAAGATGGGAGTGGTCTACTCCTCAGGAGAAGTGGGAGCTCGAGATTCCACTTCCTCCTGTATGGGTTCTGATATGGGGGCCAGCACATGCTCAATAGCAAATGCAGGGGTTCGTTGGGATTTTCTTTTGTAGGTGATGGTGATGGTAGGCTGTGTTTGAGGTGGTTGAGGGGTGGAGGGTGTTGGTTCAACACAAGCTGGTGCTGCTAGGTTTTAACCCTGAGCAATGAGCTCAAACATTTTTGGGACAAGGACTGTTTCTACCCCAGAGAAGCCAACAGTTGGCTTCTTCAAGATTTTGAAGATGCCGGGCCTCATTTGTCCTATTTTAAGAATATTACCTGTTCCCCTCAGCTGTGGTCCTAACTCATAGTTGAGAATGTGTTGAACATACCTAGGGAACATGTAGTACTCTAAGGAGTCCAAGTTTGTAAGTAAATTAGTATATACAAACTGAGAGTACCTAAACTTGACCCATTGTACCATCCTATGGACTATAAAGGAGAGGTCTTCTGGAACTTGATCCCATCCTCCATGCTTGTTAGAAAGGCTATGAATGACGACATGGAGGAGGTATTTCTATTGAGATGAGACCTTCCCCTTCCTGAAGGTTTTGACTGAGAAGTCACCTTCATAGCCCATCTGCTGAAAGGAATGGTTGACAACAGATTTGGGAAAGGACAACTCACCTGCTTCATCATCCAGCTGCAAATGGGTGTTTATGATGGCCGAAGTGATGAAAATTGTCCTCCCCTGTACTGTAGCAGACAGTGCCTTCTCCCAGTCCATGGTGACCTCTTTACAGGTCCTCCAGAACTCAAGCAACTGATCCTCATAGAGAGGAGGATCAATTGTAAGGGAGATGAGGTAGTGTGACGAAGAAAGGTACCTACACACATCTGAGAAGCTTGGATCCTTCTCAGAGTGTAACAGGGCAACCTGATTGTGTTGCCTGTGTAGGTGCATGGAAAAATCATGGTCGTTGCAATGATCAATGTTGGCCATTTGAGGAAGCTTTTGCAGTGAAGAAAGAAAGAAGAAGATGAAAATTGGGGGTAAATTTAGGGTAAAGATTAGTGAGAGTAGAGAGACGAAATAGAACCGTTTGGAAGATATATGACGTGGATTTGAGACAAAGTTATGACAAAAAGATAACCTTTGAAATCCGCAAGTGGGTCCTACTTCTGAAAAAGTGCGCCCAAAAAGTTAGTTTTCTTGAAAGTTGTAAAACTTCCGAAGGCAATTTTGGCTTCGGAAGCTTTGTAGCAAAGCTTCCGAACACAAGTTTTGCTTTCGGAAGATATTTCAAAGAATTTTAAAAATTTGGCTTCGGAAGAAGTGAACAAGTCTTCCGAGACTTAGTTGCTTTCGGAAGATATTTGTTCTTTGAATACATTTAAGTGCTTATATACAAATTTAAGCTTCGGAAGATACTCCAAGAATTTCTTCCGAAGGTAAATCTTAGATAGGCTGTTAAATGATTTAAAGACATAAATTTCTTCCGAAGGCAATTTGAGTTCTTTCGAAGGTAAATTTTCATAAATCTGAGGAATATCAGTTAAAAGTTAGTTTTCTTCCAAAGAGAACTGGGCTTATGAGGTGATCTAATAGACAACTTAGGACACACAGTTTTAGGAAATAAAGTTGATTAAGTTATTAAGGAAAATCTATTCAAAGTTAATCATCCCAATAGTTGATACAATATATTTAAATCTCTGTTCATCAAATGCCTTTGTGAACAGATCAGGATATTGTTCATTTGTGTTAACTTTGATTAGTTTGATCAATCCCTTTTCAAAATTTTCCCTAATCAGATGATACCTGATGTTGATGTGTTTGGTCCTTGAGTGCTGCATGTGATTTTCTGTAATGGAGATGGCACTGTTGTTGTCTATGTGGATGGGAGTCTCCTTGAAGTTGAACCCATAGTCTAGCATCTGATTCTGAATCCAGAGCACTTGAGCACAGCAGCTTGCAGCAACAATGTACTCATCTTCAGCAGTTGATGCAAACACACAGGATTGCTTCTTGCATTGCCAAGAGACTATCCTTTCACCAAGGAATTGACATCCCCCAGATATGGACTTTGCAGTCATGTTACAGCCACTATAATCACTATCTGTATAAGCATATAGATTAAAGTCTGAATTCTTTGGATACCAAAGGCCTAGATTTAGAGCACCTTTGAGGTATTTGAGAATCCTTTTGACAGTGATTAGGTATGACATCTTGGGGTTGGCTTGATATCTTGCACATATACATGTGGCAAACATAATATCAGGCCTGCTAGCAGTAAGATACATAAGTGACCCAATCATGGCCCAATAGAGATGTTCATCAACACACTCCCCCTCAAGATTAGGACCAAGGGAGTGGTTTCTGGCTATGAGTGTCTTTGCAACCTTACAGTCAGTCATCTTGAATCTTGTAAGTATGTCCTGTACATACTTTGACTGACTAATGAAGATGCCATCTTCAACCTGCTTCACTTGAATTCCTAGAAAGAAATTGAGTTCCCCCATGGCACTCATTTCAAATCTATTCTTCATCAGCATCTCAAAGTCTTTGCAGAGCTTTGGATTAGTTGAACCAAAGATGATGTCATCTACATATATTTGAACTAGCAGTGTGTCATTCCCTGTTTCTTTGATGAATAGAGTCCCATCAATACTACCTCTTTTGTATCCATGGTGATAGAGGTATGTTGATAGTGTCTCATACCACTTTCTTGGAGCTTGATGCAGTCCATATAGAGCTTTATCAAGCTTGCAGACATAATCAAGATGATCTGGGTCTGCAAAGCCTGGTGGTTGTTTAATATAAACTTCTTCATCAATCACCCCATAGAGAAAAGCACATTTCACATCAAGTTGGTAGACCTTGAAATCCTTGGATGCAACATAAGCCAGGAATATTCTTACAGCTTCAAGTATAGTAACTGGAGCAAAAACATCAGTGTAATCGATCCCTTCTTCTAGAGTGTATCCTTGGACAACCAGTCTAGCCTTGTTCTTGATAATAATCCCTCTATCATCCTTCTTGTTCCTGAATACCCATTTGGTACCTATGACAGTCTTCCCTTGAGGAAGAGGGCATAAGTTCCACACCTTCTGTCTTCTGATTTGAAGCAGCTCATCTTGCATAACTTCAATCCAGCTTCCATCCTTCAAAGCCTCATCAACTTTCTTCAGCTTTATCTGGGATAAGAAACAAACATGTAGACAAACATGGCTGTCATGAGTTTGTCCTCTTGTTCTTACCCCTATGTCAACATTTCCAATGATGTTTGTGGTGGGATGTGACTTATGGATCCACAGTTGAGGGATCATATCAAGTTGGTTGGACAAATCTAAATTAGAGAAATTTTGATCTGGCAATGAGGTGTCTCCCACTACATCAGCACACTTATCAAGAGAAACTTGATCCAATGAGTGTGTGACATCATTCATGTTGTCTTTAATTGAGTGGTTATCAGCATCAAGAAATTCTTGATCACTGTCACCACCTCTAGTTCCTCCTGCATTAGAAGTTCCTTCTCCTGAATTCTGAGCCTCTGAGCTGAAATATAAAGGCAATTCAGTTGAATCAGCAGTATTTGTCATGCTTGTGCTGATAGGAGCATCAATTACAGGGTTAGTCACCACTGGAGCTAAAGTAGTGTTCTTGGTTGGTCTTCTCAGCTCAAATCTTGGATCAGGATCTTCTGTTGATCTGTTATCTATAGATCTTGAAACATTCTCACAAGACTTGTTAAAACAGTTGGTAACTAAATCAAGATCAAACAGCCAATCCGGACCAGAACCTTTCACACATGGTGTGTGTTCATTGAAAGTCACATTGGCTGACTCCTCAATGATTCTAGTTCTGAGATTGTATACTCTATAAGCCTTAGCTTAAGAAGAATATCCAACAAAGTGTCCATCATCTGATTTCTCAGCAAACTTGCCTATTTGATCTTTGGTATTCAAGATGGTGCAAGGACATCCAAATGTTCTGAGAAAACCAATGAATGGTCTCCTTTTATGCCATAGTTCATAAGAAGTCTTACCATGTGTCTTAACCATTAAAACTCTGTTCTACACATAGCAGGTTGTGTTGATAGCCTCTGCCTATCTTAAGTTAACTTGGTAATGAGATCCTTAATTTGAGTCCTGTAATTTGTGTGCTTATGCTTTAGAGTTGAAATGGTTTTCTCTGGATCTTCTATCTTAAGTTTATAATCATTTTTAGCTCTTTTAAAATTAGCTTTTAAAATATTCAAGGACTCAAGATCAGAGCTCATTTTCAAGTTATTAGGCATGTATCTATTAACTTTAGCAATACATTCAGGGGTGCAAAGATGTTCAAGTACCTTGGCTTTTTCATGATCAACCATCAATGCTTGATTTGGGGAGACATCTTCAACCTGAATGCTCAAATCAAAGCCTCCTTCTTCAACAGCAACCGCAGCTTCCTACTTGGGCTTCTCAATCTTTGGAGCTCCATTAGTGTAGTTTGGCCTAGTTTGTGCTTGGCTACCATTTGTACTTGGTGCATTGCACTCCCTAGCAAAGTGTCCCATTTGGTTACAATTGTAACACTTCACTTTGCTTTTATCCAGCCCAAACTTTCCACTGGATGTATTGCTAGAAAACTTCCTCCCAGTTCTCTTGTAGAAATTCTTGGCCCAGTGAGTGAGAAGAGCTATTTACTGAACTAACTTCATATACTCCAGATCATCTAGATGGATACATTCTAGGTCTTTAAGAGTGAAGAGAAAGTTGTCGTTGCTATCATCAGCAGACACAAAGGCTTGTGAAGAACTTGTCTCTTCGAATGGGCTTCCTTGGATGTAGCTCTCCCTTAGTGTCTATGGGAAGGTGATGAAATGAACCTTTTATGAGTTTTCAGGGTAGTAGAGTAGATGATGTTATGGTTCTCTATAGTCCCTTTTAGCCACATAAAGGGCTGAACTCTGCTGATTGTTGGAGGAGTTGCCAGATCGATTTTGCATGTCCATCTCCATCTGGTATCCACTGAGGATACCATACAACTCTGTGAGAGTAAGTGTCTTGAGGTTTTCGGTCCTCTTAATGACCACACAATAGTGTGTCCATTGTCTAGGAAGAGTAGACATGAACTTCCTCATAATATCCCTATTCTCAAGATTTACTCCAACATCCATTAGAGTATCAACAATCTCAACATACCTGAAGTATTGTTGCATTATGGTTTCACCTATTTTATAGGTGATGTTCTTAAACTGCTGCTTTAAGAGGTCTTTCTTGTTTTCTTTTGCTTCATTAGACCCCTCATACATAAGCTTCAGTGCATCCCATAGTTGCTTAGCAGTTTTACACTTCTTGAAGCCTCTGTATATAGAGTTTCGAAGAGAAGTTTAGAGAGCGGTCATGGCCTTCTGATCTACATCAATCTTCTTCCAGTCTTCTTCTGAGCAGTAAGCCACTTCTTTTGGAATCATGCCACCACCAGCAGCAGCTGAAGTGGTGCATGGTACATGAGGTCCTGAGACAACGGATCCTCATATCCTGCTGTCTTGAGACTTGATGAAGCCTTCCATTCTTTGGCACCAAGTATCAAAGTCACCAGGAGTGATCTGTGGAGATTTTGTCATAGTACCGGTTTCCATATGAACCTTGGTAAGAGCTGCCATTTGAGTTGTTAAGTGTTTTGTGAAACTGAAGGATATAAGATAGTGAGATCGTACAATCAAGAGCCTAAAAAGCTTTGATACCAATTGCAGGACCGTTAAAGGGGGTCAATGAAACAGTTTCACAGTAAGAAGAGAGTTAGAACACTTAAGCGATCAAATAGGGAACTGGATTTGTATAGATGATACTAAGAACACAAGTAAATATGAGACAAAACAAGAACAATAACAAGATGATATTAGTTTTCAAGAATGATGTATATTGCACTCAAGTTCTTTTACAAGTGTTACAAAGCATAAGAAAGATACAAGTACTTGAGACACTTTATACTACATCCTACAGTCTGCCATACTTTGAAGGCCAGCTGGAAACACTAATCTAGACAGCAAGATCAATGTAGAGTCAAAAGATAGATTACCTTTTGACTTGTGATTATGACATGCCATAGCTCACATCCTAATATATTACAAAAAGGGTAAAAGGAACAAAAGTAGAAAGTTACATGCCAATGACCATAATCTACAGTTGATTTCAAAAGGTGATCAGAGAAAGCATGTCTTCTCTGTCTTCGAAAGAATTCAGTCTTTGGCTTTGGAAAACTTTGTCTCTGAAGCTTTGGAAGACTTCATCTTTGGCTTTGGAAGATTTGTCATTTGGCTTCGGAAGATTTTACACTTAGCTTATTTCTTTTGAGTTGTGTAAAACTTCCGAAGTAACTTTACTCTGCACTTCATGCATACATGCTGAGATCTCTTTGGATGCTTTGGTTGTATCAACCTTTAAGTATAGACCTTTCAAAGTCATCATAAGTAACTATAATGCAAAAGTCCCAAACCTTAGGGTAAAAAATGTTAATCTAGCAAAGTTGAGGCACCAAACTTGCCAACTATCAAAATCTTACTATTTTGGGACCATATCACACTTATAAGAACAATAATGACCTGAACCTATAAGATAATGCCTAACCTTATGCAAAGCTAAGAATACTAACTCACAATTAAGGGCTTAAAATAAGATTGCACATATGTAACATAAAACACCAAGCCAAGTAAGACAAATACAAAACACGAGGGTTAGGCTTAATTGATCACTTAATAAGTACAATTTCATTTGAAATAAACGTAGGAACCCCCCGGTCGGTAGCATCCAAACTTTGCGAGTAACCACGTGATCAACCCACAGGTGAGCCTCATGAACCCCCTTTTTACTTTAAAACTTTTAGGCTGAAATACATACTCGTTGGTTATTATATTATTATTATTGTAGGGCAATACTACCTGCTCTTTTCCCCGAACGGAGCATAATCATTAACTCCATTACTAGCCGCTTGATTTGTGGATAGTACTATTTGGGGGATCTCCCGCACACAATGGGCCCTTTATGCAGGGAAACCCCCCGTTGAGATTCAATAATCTTTGTGTCACAAATTAATGCCTTTTAACAGTGCTTAGCAGGGCATATTTAAACCTAACAATCTAGTAGTAACGGGTTAGGGGATATTTTAGCACTCGGGCGGGAAAGTCCGGGTCAGGATTGATTGTGATACATTCTATAATGCACCGTGATTATTATATTATTGTTATGGTCACTAACAAATTTATTGAATATTATATTCGTCACTAATGGTAATGTGTCTTAAACTCATGAGCTCACCAACATTATGTTGACGTATTTTGGGTGTGTATTTCAGGAGAAGATTGAATAACAGGTGTTAAAAGGATAAGTGCCGCCTTAGATGGACCCTTGGAGATTTAGCCGCCACCCTATCCATTTTACTCTTTTTTAACAGTTAAACTAATATGTTTTATTTGAATATTTAGGCAATTTGAACATTGGATATTGGTGGATGATGTAATGATTAAGTTTGAATTTATTAATTTCCGCTGCATTATGATGATATCAGTCAGTCACTACCAGACCCGGTCAAAGGGGTGTGACACTAAAGATGCAAGAACTCACATTTGCGAAAACTTTGAATAAAATTTTTGCGTATCTTTAACTTGTTTGTATAGAAGTTTTTGTTTGGTTTTGTGTGTGATTGTGAGGGTGTTTTCTTGGTGAGAACACAGTTAGGCTACCCAAGGGGAGCTCAACTCGGGCGGATCAAATTTAAACGATGTATACTACTTTGGTATTATAATCATTGAGTTATAATAATCACCGATTTGAGTAACTACTTGTTGTTGATCACACACACGTACATCCGTGTTATGTTTGTCAAAAATAACTCGCAATTCAACACTGATTAGACCTTACAAAAAATCCATAAATTTTCTATGAATTTTACAACAAAACAAAAAACACTAATTTTTCATACATAATTTCGTCGCAAATTTGTAGAAAAACAATCAACTTATATCAATATATGATTTATACGTTGCTATACATTCGCAGCATGAAGTTTAATTAAAAAAGAAAAAGTACTAGATCAAGTGGCAAAATAGTTTACTTTGTTATAAGTTACGACACATTTGCCACATAAATTATATTCAAACCTATAAAGTACTATATGTGGTGCAAAGGCATCGAAAAGTGTTAATAACTAAATAATTTTGCTCGATTTGCTAGCTTAATAGAAACTATATCGCAAATGTGTCACAAAGTGATTTAATATTAAAAAAATCATTAATTATAATATTAATAGTATTTATAACTTAAATCATTTTGCTATGCATTTGCGATGAAAGGTATATTTTCTTGTTTAATTACATTGTGTGTACAAAATGTGTTGCAAATTGACTTATTATACTTATACTCTGCGATACATTTATGACACATAATTCAAGAAGATCAGAAAAATTCAAGTTACATCTCAAATGCCTCACAAAATGTATAAATATATTATTTTTATTTATACAAAAACTACTATTATTATTATCATTAATACTATTTAAATATACATCTACATAATATTATGATCGTTATCAATATTATTATATAAATAACTTATGTGTAGTATTTGATATATATTATTATGATATATATTAAAAGGCTTGATAGGTAACTACATGATGCTTTTAGGCTTCATACATTTGCCACCGAAGTTTTATAATTTGCAGAAATCATGGTTTGAATAAAAAGGAAGAAATAGAGAGAGAAAGAGAAGAAGCAAATGACCGACCATGCTTATCGAAAACAACAGCATCAGCGGTAGTCAATAAACGGAAGTAATGGCGTCTTCAAAGGCAGCAGTGACGATGGTCAAAGGAAGGGGAGTCGGTGGAGAATAAATTGAGGATTTCTTTGGACTCGATGGTGGTTCGCATCAGGTCTTGATCGCCTACAACAGCTTGAGCCAAAACACATAAAGAATCAAAGAAACCCTCAAGTTATGTCACTTTGATATTTGATTTCGCAATCTTTTTCAGTTGATTGCACCTTCACTTTGGAGTTAACACTCAAATTTGTATATGAATATTTGTTTGTATATGACATGAGGAAGACGAGGTTCATCCCACAAATCTCAACAGGATTCCTAGATTCCAATATGATTTAAACAAATTGTAACCTCCTACTTCTAGATGACTAATTTCATTGTTTTGTTTATATACTTTCAAAACAATTGTCTTGATGAAATTTGAAAACATGCTTGAGAAAAGTTTATTACTAGCTTCTGCTTCATCTTATATCAATACATGCACATTCTTTGTTTGTGGTCTAACTTTAAAGTAGATTAATATGTGTTTTTACTAGAATTGTTGAGTGTCAAACCTATTTGGATTGGAGGTACAGTTTGGTAACAAGTTTGATATTGAATAACAAAATCTAAGGAATCTATGATAGTAAGAGTTTATTTTATATAATAAAAAAATATTAAGGTTTTATTAAGGCATTTGAGCACTAATAATAAGAGGTTCTAACCCATTGAACAGCCCTTCTGACTGTAGGTAGTGAACACAAAGCATGTTCAAGCGTGAAGATAATCTTCCTAAACTTAACCAGTTTATGAAAAATTGATTTGATTGAGAACAGGTATATTTACAAACAGATTTGACTGTTCTGTTGAGATTCATGGGATGAACCCACTTACGTATTTGAGTCACTTATCTCAGCAGAAGATTTCTATAAAGAATTGAGTCTTCGCAAACTTATTCAGTGATGAGAATAGTTCTTGTATTATCGTGATTGATTAGTTGTAGTATTATTTTGCTTTGAGTCATATTTCGGTTAGAGGTACCGTTTTCAATATTATGCCCAATCGATAAGAATCATATAGTATAACTTAAACACTTCTTATGTTGACATCTTCAGGTATATTGTTTTAGTACTTTACTTAGGATTGTTCTACCGTTCTTTTATATCCAAATTTGTAGGCTTAGAGGTATTAAGATAGCCATTTTTGTGCTATATAATGTTGATATGATCCACTATTACATAGAGTTATTATACAGTTGGCTTTCCAAATGTTTAAGATGTATATATTCACTATTGTTTTTTTACAAGTCTATCTCTTTAAACTACTCATATTTTCTTACATGTAACTACATAGATCACTTTTCATCTCTAAGATCTATTCTAGTTAATTAGCTTATTTATATTTAGAAATGCATGAGGACATTCTATAGCTTTAAAGCTATAGAATTTGAAGGACTACTTAATTAACCTAAAAGCTTGACTGGTAATGACTTTAATCTACCTTTTATATTCATTGAATTGTAAAGGTTTCTGATTTACTATATGTTTAGATGAATCAAGTCTTTTCTTTTCGTTGTCACTATAACCCAAATAGTCTAAGAATATTTTGGCCTCTTTATAAAAATATAAAAAATATAACACATTTGAGTGAAACGTACCCAATTATAAGTATGATGTTTTAAATAGACAGCTATAATATGTTATAGGAATAAACTGCAAACTGATTTTTGATGTTTTTTTGTTAGATTGAATGATCTTAGAGAATAGGAGAATGAAATACGAATAACGAGAGTGCCTTGGTCGAATGGGGTTAGCCACCATAGATTGCACTGAATAGTTAGGTTGATTTTGTGTTCATCAACCTTAGTAAGAGAGGTGGAGAAGATCAGAATCTTGGACAAGAAAGATAATCTAAATATTACAGAAAGATCTTGGACAAGGAAGATAATCACAAGATTACAAAAGAATCTGTGGCAACGCGCAGGGTTCAATTTCTAGTTATCATTATTACTATAGTTTTTTATTAAATTTGTGATGTATTTATGATGTTAGATTTAATCTATAAATAATTAAAACCTATTTATTAATAACCATATTAATAATAATCATAACTATAGTTATTGTGTGTGTATGTGTGTATCTATGTATGTGTTAGCTAGTGTGTGTACGTGTATGATCACCAAAGATGGTGAATAATCTATGATGATTTGATAAAGGCGATAAGGGATATTTATGAACATAAGTGAACCATTATGCCTTGTTCAGATTCATTACAATTTAATACAACCCGTTTCCAAATATTACCTATTATGTCAATTAAAGTCAGCGAAGGCTTGCATTGACCAATGATGGTCACTATTACTAGTTAGCGATGGCTAAGTGGATCATTTATGATTAATATTGGTCGTGGAAGGAATCAGATACAAAATTGATTTAGAAATAGCTAAAGGTGTACGTGTCATGTACACTTGAAACTGCGTTTTGCAATTTTATCTAAAATTTCGTAATTTAGGTTATTTTAGCCATAGTTTAACAATATTTGTTGATGTAATTAATTTATCTTTCAAAATTTTTATATAACTATTATTTCATTTAGTATCTATTTTATAAAATAGTAAATTGGGTAGCAAATTTGTTACAAACAGATAGGAAATTAAAACATAAATGGTGTCACAAATGTGTTGCAAATTCAAAATTTAAAAAGATATAGAGTGTGTCGTAAATGCGTCGTAAAATCAAAATCCAAATAAGTATGGTGTGTCGCAAATAATATAAAAATTCTGAATATTAAATCAATTTAACTTAAATACAATGTGTCGTAAATTTAAAATTTGAATTAAAGTTAGGGGTACGTATCAAACTAAATAATTAATTATAATCAAGTAAATTTAATGTTACTAACAATTTTTATATTAAATTTATAATAACTATAATTAACAGCTTGTGCCATAAATCTGAAGCAAATTTCCAAGCATAGCAAATGGGTAGCAAATAATTTAAATGCATCGCATATAGCGTGCCGTAAATGTTTGAAAATTTAATCTTAGCAAACTTCCATATTGTTGTGGTACATGCGTCGCAAATAATGTAGCAAATACGTTGCAAACAATTTGCGACTAGTATTTATCATACTCAAAATGAGTGTGGCGGTCGCATCGAAAAAGTATGTTTGCTATAGCAAATGACCCAGTTATTTAGTGGTGATTAAAAGTAGCCACTGTGGTTACGTTGACGAATGCACTAATGGGATCATTTCTAAATTTATGGCCACTATTTTGGTTGTTTAGCTTCAACATGGTTATGAATATTATCACACCTTTTACAATTATCACATGATTATATGTGAAAATTAAAATCATTCTCCAACTGAAAGAGAATTGAACCTTTTATAATTATACATCGAAAATTGTTTGGTACAGTTTTATATTCATTATTATCATTGTGTTGCTTTCTTTCTTTATTTATTACGGTGCAATGAAGATGTAGTTAGAATGTGTTTCACATGTTATTTTAAGTTATATACATTTGTAATTGCGTAATACGTTTGTAAAAAAACTTATATTTAATTTTCTTGTTTATGTTTAAATTTCAATAGTTTGTTTTATGTTATGTCGTATAGATGCATGAATCAGTTTTCGCTTTATTACATTTTGACGCCCTAACAATAAAATTATATAAAACTAGTTACTTTTACACTTTAAACCATAATTTCAAAAGCTTATCTTTCGGTCTTTATACAAATTAGCACAACACCATTGCAAAATACATGTAAAACACCCTTCGAAACAAACCATCTTACATTCTTATAGGCTAATGTATACCAGAAACCATAGTGTATAAACTAAAACAAGTTAGAATGGGAAAGAGGTACAAACACTTTGGGTGCCATACGCTCAATCTCTTGAAACTCCTTCTCGTTGAGATGCATGTAAATGACCCAATCCCCATTTCTACGTGCACTTGGCATGGTCGTTACGTATCCGGTTCGACTGCCCCACGGGACATGATACGACCCAAACACCGGCTCACCCCATCCAAAGTCCATATCTTTGATCGGTAAACCGTGACCAGATGACACCACCACAGCCCGCCCTTCTGACTTCTCGTGCCCAAAATATATCCGAGCGACCGACTGCGTTGGTCTATGCAACTGAACCCAATCAATCAGCCCCCTAAAATGTTCTTCATTTGTTGTCTCGGACACAAACCCATGAACCCGGTTTGCTACATCATGAAGCGGCATTGCCTTGAGATCACTATTCGACTCCACACCATATGGGACCGATAGCACGTTTCCGTAGTGGTTTTCAAACAAGGACGAGTCATTCTTGTTAGCTTCGGTTAAAAAACGACGTCCGTTAACAACAACGCCCATTCTAGATATGTTAATATTCCCATCGCCACTTGCTAATAGCTTCCACAGATAGGCGGTGAAGCACACGAATTTGCTTCGTTTTGTGTCTGTTGTGTTGGCTTCGGATTGAATACGTTGGATTGATTCAGCTCGAATGTAGTACATGCGACTATCGAGTGGTTCCTCGAAGGATGATGGAGGAGGGAGTGATGTGATGGGGATGTATAGATTGTCAAGGGATGGTTGGTAATGAGGAGGGTGTCGTGGGTTAAGAATCGATGGTCGAAATGATGGGATGTTGGAGATTGGTTCCATTCGTGCATGCGTAGCCCATGCGACTAAGAACATGTTCAACGAGTAGCCATCGCTAAGTTGATGGTTGAAAGCACATGATATTATTATTGATCCGCATTTCAACTCGGTTACCTGTTTCAATGAAACATTTAACAAACTTAATCTTGTTTTAGTTCTTCAAAATTAAAATTATACCCAAAACTTGTACTATTCATTTAGGATTACAATATTAGTCGCGCGTAGGTCATTTTATGATTGAAATTGTAGTCCGAAAAATGTGTGTGCGAATAAATTTAATCTGCAACCAATTTAGCATATGATTATTTTACAATTGATTTTATAGCAGCAGATATTTCTGTTTCTAATTTGGTGACTTATTTGCGACCTCTTATTAGCGTCCATCTTGACACGTGATCAAAATGGTCACAGATTTTACAATCTCTTAATGATGGGTATGGATGTGGTTGCAAATTTAGCAAACAGGGCAATTTCTATTGAAAATCGATTCCCAATTTTACTAACGTTGTTCCTGATCCAAAAGTCGGTTGTACTGTGTAGGACAGTAGGAGTGGTATAAATGTAGTTTTTTAAAAATTTTATATTTTTTTGTTTTGTTTTAGTTCTTCTAAAACAACCGATCAACCCAAACACATATATAAACGGGCAAAACAATAGGAACTTGGTTTAACCTAGCCACACACCCATTACTTGATTTAATTTTCTACCAAAAGTCGGTTGCTGAATTTTCTACCTACTTTTGTAGCAGTGGAATAAATGTAGTTTTTTATTTTGTTTTAATTCTTCTAAAACAACCCAAACCATGGAACAAACGTGCAAAACAATAGGAACTTGGTTGGTTTAATCTAGTCACACACCCTTTAACACTTTTTAAAGCTTTCAATCAAGTTAATTACTTGATTTCATTTTACCTGAACTGATAACAAACCGTGATTTATTTGGGGCACCAACTTCCCCCTGACTGAATGATCAGGGTGATAAAAATCCAACTCTTCGAGCTCAACATCAGCATGGGCATGAACAAACTCAACCCCACTGTTGTTACACACCACCTCCGGCTCTCCATGGCTGTTTTGCACAATCTCACCTGCTAGCGGGTAAAATGTCGCTAGTACCCCCGCCAACGATTTCTTGATGGTGTTCACCACTGTTTCAGGTGACATGTTGTTCTTTTTCTTGTAGCAAAAGAACACTCCCGCTTCAATTGGCGGTAGAAGCAGGTCCAGGTTTGACAAGGGTAGCCAGTGTGCGTTCGCCGGTGTTGCAGCAGCGGATATGACCTCTCTACCCTTTACGCTCACTGTATAGTCGTGTGGGGAGTCGTCCTCATATGAAGGTAGTTCTGAGGTATGGATTTTAGAAACTTGAAGGAGACGACTGTAACCAGAACCGATAACATTTGTAGTGTATTTGTTTCCGGCTGGTATATTAATATTAGCATAGGATGAAAAGATCGGCGACCGCGGTGGTGGTTGAGGGTGGCGGCAAAGGTGGTTTGATTCAACAGAACTAGTTTGAGGAAAACATCTCCTTTGTGACATAAGAAGATTTTTAGATCTCCTTAGGGTAAGGAGATGATAGTATCTTCTCATGTTGATGATAGAAGTGATTACGTGAAGGTGTACAGGTTTTATGTAGGAAAGATGAGGAATGTGCGAAGATCCCATGACAAGAGTCCATGTAGATTTATAGGCGAATGGAGATTTGAGCGGGTGGTGGTTCATTAGTTAGTATTTTAAGTCTATGAAAGTGACAAACCTAGTATTTGAATTAAGTTTTCACTCGTTTTCTATTTTACACGAGTGAAGATTTAAAAATTAAAATAGTCACTAAAATAGTCAGGTTAACTAAAAGGTTGTCAAAATAAACATGTATAATTTGTCCCCTTTGCATAAACTTATCCAATATAAGCCAATATTACACATACTTACCGACGGCTAATGAAGTACATGACAATCAAAGTTTAGCCTTCCATTATGTAACTTTCAAGTACAATGGATTTAAAAAACACCAACCATCGTATTTTATCCGTTACCCCTCGATGGATAAAGGCTAAGAGAGATCGGCTAAAGGCTAACCTTAGCCTTCAAAGGACTTGAAGACTACAACTTACCATCAAGGTTAAACCTTAGCCGTCAAGCAATTTTTAGCTATCGGTAGGTGGGAAATATGATTGATTCGTTTATGAACATATATTAGAATTTTAGCCATCAGGCAAGACTCACATCTCTATGTAATTATAGCCGTCGAGTTATAGACCAAGTCATAGCCAACGGAGCTTAGATTGCGTACTGAAAGTAAATTTTATTTTGTAAAAATATAGCTTGAATGTTTATTGTCAAATACATTGGTCAACTTGACCATTTTAGTGATCATCCTTAAAAAAAATTGCATTGGTAATAAAGTCCAACCTAATGATAAGTCCTCATCGGTTTGAAAAAAAAGATCGAAGCCGTTGATTCAACGTACTTACACAAAAATACTGAAAAGGTATATGAACTAAAATAAATATTATATCTTGACTTGAACAAAATCAAATTGAGCGGTTACTAAATTAGCATTTAGTCATCATTTATTTAAACAACCACATTACGTGTTTTATTTTTTTGAATTATCTGAATAATGCAATTAGTTTGGTGTAAACGAATTGACTACTGGCAACTAGTTTATAGGTAAGATCTGTTTTTATTTGGTTCGTTCTCTCCTATGAGCAAACATGTTCGGATGTTTATTCTTTTACGTGAAAATATGTAACGCATTTACATTGGTTTATAAAAAAGAAACTTGAGTGATTTCTAAATTTAATCCAAGAAAATGTTCGAATTCTTGTTACGAGATACAATACAGTTTATAATTAACATCCTTTTCAAATTCGTCGACTGAAATATGTGTTCAAAAAAGGAAGGCTAGTATGGTGTTATGGAATGAAAGAATATTTTGAAAATACAACTTGTCGCTCTGGTGGGACGGATCTAATAACATGTCTCAAACTGTTTGAAAATATAAACATATAAGTATAATAATCAATCATATATGTTAATCATTCGTCAATTGGGTTTGTAACATAATGATATTAATCAAATACTTTTTCGAGATCAATATAGTTTAGAGGACCCTAAAATGACATATTCTTGTTCTTGTTAAAAAAACATACATTAATCTCTTTAAAAAATTAACAAATTTAATTTACTAATCTGTAATATAGTAAAACAAGTATATAAAATTTAAAAAATGTATAAAGATGAGTGGGTATAAAGCACATGGTTTTAAAGAATAAAACAAGGTAAAACAAGTTGCAGCCACTCTCATTCTCATGTCATTTTCAATATTCTCATTCAGCCACCAAAGATATCCATCCACGCATACAGTTACCGAACAAGCAACCATTGATTTAAATGAAGAAAACATGGTAAGATAACAAGCTAAAACCTACATAAGATCGATATTGGTGGCGGACCAGAAAAAATTTCTTTGGGTCGGAATATTTTGGTGTTTCGATGACTATCATCCGATTTCGAAAGATTCGGTTCAGGTCGGGTCAGCTAGAGAAAAATGATAACGAATGTATACTAATAATTTTAGATGGTATAAGTAATAATGAGACTTGTGATTCAATGTTTCGAATCCTGATTGGACGTTTTAGTGGGATAACAATATAAACTATTTGACAATTAAAAGTTAAAAATGTATAAAAGCTAGGCTATATATTAAACTATAACTTATAATATTCTAAATTTACAATTAACAATAGATTATAGAAAATAAACTTTTAGTATATGATCAATATGAAAGCAAAGCACACATTACAAATTAGAAGTATACAATTTAAAGAAAATATAAATTTTACAAGTGAATTTTTTTACCTGGTAAGATAAAACTAAATATGTTGGAAGTGCATGTGAATTCAATTTTATAATATTTTTATGATCAAAACCTACAACTAGGATTACAAGTAATAAAGTAAATTACCTACATGAACCATCTTTACAACTATTCAATTGTTGGGATTTGAACAAGTTTATCAGAGTCATTTTATTCATATAAAATGAAAAACGCAGCGGAATAAGGAGATTAAAACTTGTTACAGTTAATATATATAAACCATTTTATATATCTGTTAAAACCCGTAATGGAGCGTTATATGAAAAACATGCTTACAAACAACCATAGGGTGTTTAGAAGACTATCTCTCGAATGGGTTAGAGGAAGATAATCAGTGAATGGCAGCTTCCAAATAAGGAGGCCTCAAGCTTGTCTACCCTCAAGCTTCCAACAAACACCCGGTTGCTAGGATTTTCACACTTGAATGAATTTCTGTTATTGGTTTTTCTTCGACCGATCGAGAGAGAAAACCCAGAAACCTGACGTGCACTTTTTGAGTATGTTATAAGTTATCAGAGAGAGTGGTTGATTGCAATCATATATTGCATGTCCTATGAAACTGAAATTTCAAACGAGGAGAGAGAGAAAAGTGGGCGGGGCCCAACCCCTTATCCCATCCGCATTTCTCAAAAATTCATCCGCATTAGTAAATGCGGATGAATAACCTCATACCGCATTTGTAAATGCAGATGAAGAAATTTCATCCGCATTTCCTAAATGTACATCCGCATTTGTAAATGCGGATAAGTAATTTAATCAGCATTTCCTCAAATGCTTATCCGCATTAGTAAATGCGGACGATCAGTTTCCATCAGCATTTCCTCAAATGCTCATCCGCATTAGTAAATGCGGATGAGGAACCTTCATCCGCATTAGTTAATGCGGATGAGTAATCTTCATCTGCATTTCCTCAAAAGCACATCCGCATTAGTAAATGCGAATGAGTAATTAAGAAATGCGGATAAAAGACTTATATTATTGTTCAACCATTTGAATAACAATACAGAATACTCTCTCAAAAATAAATTATCCATATAATTTATCTACTACACAAGTGCAAATATTTAGAAACCTAATTTCTAAATACTTTAAGTGTCAATATTTATTTACATGATCATATCATAAAATAAATATTGTAGGTGTTTGTCTAGCATGTTATTAGGTATGACCCGACTTGGATCATAATGTACTAGCCACATCAATTCAATATGTGTCTTGGGCAGACCATTTCCAATAATCTCCCACTTGCACAAGATACATAGAGGATTGATGTAAGTAGCAAATACCGCCTAACAATGGTTTACTACCCCTAATACGCATGACGAAGTGCCATTCAATAACATCATCTTCTTTAAGTCCCTTACTAGAAAATAATTTAGGTGAATCTATCATTTATCCTTTTGTTATAGATATCATGCTAAATCCAGAGACACAGAATGATCATTCCCTGTTGATTTGGCTTTACCAAGCCTTAGACATCTTACTCTCAACGAATAAGAGGAACAAATCCCATCTTGACTACCTACGTTTCTCACAATCACATTGTATCACACCTGAAACTAGCCTTGTGTACTGTCCATATTTCAGAACAGCGAAGAAATAGATCAAGGTATAATATTTGGTGAATATCAAAACCCAATATGTATCTCAGGTCGGAGGATACTATGATATTCGCCTTTACTCAAATTTACTTAAGATCAATTACATAATTCCATGCAGTAACATTTGAGAGCGGGTCAGTCCAATATTTGTATCCTATAAATATCTATGACCTTTGGTAGTAACCTTTTGCTCTATTAATACCTTATGAATATCCACCAATCCAAGTTCATAATAGTCTTACCTTCATATTTCTTCCCACAAATATGACCGACTACGAACACTTAGAATAATAAACATATTCATGGATCTAAACATGCTAAAATGGAACATAACTCATAGTATCATAATTATAGATATGAGTCAAAATAACAATTGTTTCGTGTTTAAATACTAAATAGATCAAATCCAATCACTAGAATATCGGAGTTCTAAGGAACAAGTATGACTCTCATGCTTTGGCCTTTCAAGGAGCTTCATGAGTGGATCCATAATATTTTGATCGGTGTGAACTTTACGAATACATATCTTTCCCTTTTCAACTTCATCTGTTATGTAGTTGAATCTCCGCTCAATGAGCCTTGTCTTTTGATGTGCACGGGGTTCCTTGATTTGAGCAATTGCACCCTCGTTGTCATAAAATATCTACAGGGGATCTTGAGTGGTAGAGACTACCCCTAGATTGGCAATGAATTTCTTTAACCATGTAGGTTCTTGCGCTGCCAATGAAGCGGCGATGTATTCCGATTCTGTAGTGGACAATGCTACCACATCCTGCTTTGAACTCTTCCAGGACACTGCCCCTCCATTCATAATGAAGACATACCCCGATTGTGATCGAGAATCATCTCGATCAGTTTGGAAACTCGCATCCGTGTAACTCTTTACAACGAGTTCCTCTTCACCAGATCCGTATATTAGAAACATATCCTTAGTCCTCCTAAGGTATTTCAATATACTCTTAACAACCATCCAATGGCTATTTCCTGGATTCAGCTGATATCTACTCTTCATGCTTAAAGCGCATGACACGTCCAGTCTAGTGCATATCATTGCATACATGATGGATCCTATAGCAGATACATATGGGACTTCCTTCATCCTTTCTTGCTCATCCTTTGAGCTTGGACATTAAGATGCACTCAATATTATCCCTCTTTGAATAGGTACCAGACTTTTCTTAGAGTTCTCCATCTTGAACCTTTTCAAGATTTTATCAATATATGCACTTTGGTTTAAACCTGTCAACCGCCTTGATCTATCCCTATAGATCTTTGTTCCTAAAATGTAGGCGGCTTCACCAAGATCTTTGATGGAAAAACAACTTAAGCCAGGTTTTAACACCTTCATGGTTGGAATGTCACTTCCAAACAGTAGTATATCATCAACATACAATACTAAGAATGTGATGATGTTCCCACTAGCCTTCTTATACACACAAGCTTCATCAGCGTTCTTGATGAATCCAAATTTCTAGATCTCTTCATCTAAATGTTGATTCCAACTTCTCAATGCTTGTTTCAATCCATAGATTGATTTCTTTAACTTGCATACTTTATTAGGATGTTGTGGATCGACAAAACCATTGGGCTGAACCATATAGACATTCTCTTAGAGATGTCCATTAAGGAAAGTAGTTTTGACATCCATTTGCCAAATCTCATAGTCATAATATGTAGCTATAGCAAATAATATCCTAATTGACTTTAGCATTGCCACAGGTGAGAAGGTCTCATCATAATCAACCCTTTGAGTTTGAGTGAAACCTTTTGCTACAAGTCTTGCTTTATAAGTATCCAAGTTGCCATGCATATCGATTTTCTTCTTGAAAAGCCACTTACATCCAACCAGTTTGGAGTTAAGCGGTGGCACAACCAATTCCCACACTTGGTTGTCATACATGGATTGCATCTCTACGTTCATGGCTACAAGCCACTTGTCATAATCGGAATTGGACATTGCATCATGGTACGTAGTAGGTTCATCCGATTCAACTACATAGCATCCATTCATGAAAAATAATATCTTTTGGGTGGATAGCTAGTTCTACCAGATCTACGAACGTTTTGTGTGTATTGATCAACCACTTGATCATTATCAACAACCTCTTGTTGATTGCTAATATCAACCAAACATGTATCAGCTTGTGGTTCTCGATCCTCATCAAGTTCCACTATTCTATTGGTAGTTCCTTCCATAAGGAACTTAGTTTCCAAGAACTCAGCCTTTCGAGCAATAAATACCATTTGCTCTATTGGATTGTAGAAGTAATATCCCATCGAGTCTTTGGGATATCCTACAAAGATACACTTAGTGGATCGGCTTTCTAACTTGTTTAGGGTGTTCTGCTTAACATAAGCTTCACAACCCCACACTTTTAAATATGATAATGATGGAACTCTTCCATGCCATATTTTAAGAGGTGTCTTATCCACTTTCTTGGTTGGGGCCATATTCAGAATACGGGCCACGGAGAGCAATGCAAAACCCTAAAATGATAGAGGCAGTGTGCTTCTAGCCATCACAGATCTAACCATATCCAATAGGGTTCGGTTTCTCCTCTCAGAAACACCATTATGTTGTGGTGTTCTGGGTGGAGCAAGTTGTGAGACAATCCCATAACTCCTGAGATGATCTTGAAAGGCATCACTAAGGTATTCACCTCCTTTATCCGAATGAAGAACTTTGATCGTTTTGTTGAGTTGATTCTCTACTTCATTTTTGAAGATTTTGAACTTTTCAAAAGCTTCATCTTTGTGTCTTAACAAGTACACATAACCATAATGACTATAATCGTCTATAAAGGTAATGAAGTATCTTTCACCATTCCTTGTCATTGCTTTAAAAGGACCACATACATCCGAATGTATGATTCCTAATAAATCTTTTGCACTTTGGTTAGTCCTACTAAAGGGTTCCTTGGTCATCTTTCCTTGTAAACAATATTCACACTTATTAAATGAACCCTCTTCATTTGCTTCCAAAAGACCATTCTTTTGAAGTGTTTGAATGCGATTCTTGTTTATGTGACCAAGATGACAATACCAAAGATATGATTTACTTAAACCCATTTTAAGTTTCTTGGTGCTTGATTGGTATAACAATTTATTAAAGGATGTGTCATCATGAACCACTTCATAAATACCATTAGAAGGCATAGCCTTAAAATAAAGTATATCATCCTTAAAAACACAAATACCATTGTTTACAAACTTTAATACATAACCATATTGTTTTAGAAGGGAAACAAAAATTATATCCCTAGTCAAACTAGGAGCATACAAAATATTCTTCAAAATAACTTCCAAACCACTTGGAAGCTTCAAGATATAGTCTCCTTGGGCTTCGACATAAACTTTTTCTCCGTTGCCCATGTAGAGACTAGTATCTCCCTTCTTAAAATGCTTATTTCTTATGAACCCCTGCAACAGATTGCAAATATGAGTTCCACATCTGGTATCCAATACCTATGTGTTTGAAGAAATAACATTAAGTTCAATATGGATCATGAAAGTTCTACCTGAGGTCTACCCAACATCCCTCTTGTTTCTCAACTCTTTGAGATAGGTTGGACAATTCCTCTTCCAATGTCTTATCTCACCACACTCAAAGCATGGATCGTTCTCCGTAACCTTTGGCTTCTTAAGCTTCGGTTTTGGTGGTCCCGCTTTAGTCTTTCCCTTATCCTTCCCTTTGACGTATCCCTTGCCTTTGGTAGCATTTGCCTTGGGTTCGGGGTGATGCCTTTTCTTGTTGCCACCCTCATTGATAGTGAGAACTGGTAAAACCCTTTTACCCATCCCTGCTTTGGCTGTTTTAAGCATTGCATGAAGTTCCCCAATGCTCTTGTCCCATCCATTCATGTTATAATTCATGATAAACGTCTCAAACTTATTGGTTAGACCATTGAGGATCAAATTCGTGGCCAACTCTTTTGAGACGGGACAATTCAGCTTTCGAGGTGATCAATGTAGCTTTTCATCTTCATCACATAAGATGACACCGATTGGGCTTCTTCCATTCGACATGCATAAAGCCCCCGAACCGTTTCGAAGCTCTCTACCCTCGCTTGTTGAAGGAACATTTCCTTCAACCGGGTAATCATGTCGTATGCCCCATGATGCTCAAAATCCTTTTGAAGCTCGGGAATCATGGTTCCCAACATGAGACAGGAAACTTGCACTGAATCCTCAGTGTGCTTAACCCAATCGTCGTAGGCATCAACATCATCAAAGTTGGGTTCATCGGGAATAGGATCGTCCAACATATATGATTTCTTTTCTTGCTTGAGAACAATTCTCATGTTTCGAAACCAATCCATGAAATTATTATGGTTCAGACGATCCTTTTCCAGGATAGTTCTTAGTGACAGGTTATGGACGGTCGGGGAGGTAGCGTTGTTGTTTGCGGCAATTTCTACAATATTAACAAAGTTCAATTTTATTATTTACAAAAATGAAATTTTAATTATTAATACCCTTTCATGTCTCATAGACAATTAACAATTAAAATCTAGAATCCAACGTTACATTTAAATAATAGTTAGGTGACCTTTATCCTATTAGTTAAATTAACAAGGTAGTCAGCATTTGACAATTGCAATCCTTTGCATCTTCTAGTTTTATGGGATCGATTAAACATCTTTATGTTTAGTTGGCATGTTTAATCCCATCAAAACCATTGTATGCCATGCTTCGGTGACCCTATTCACATGGTTTTCAACTCAAGTCATCCTACTTACACACACGTGTGAGTTTACACATACAAGTGGTTAAGTGACCTTTATCCCACAAATATGTTAACCCCACCTCAAACACACAAGTTCCCTAAATGTGGTTAGGTGACCTTTATCCCACAAAGAGTTCCCAAGTGATTTGAATGTTGTATAAAAGGATGGTGTTAAACTTGTTTAAAAGGGATTTTGTTTCCATTAATTCTAGTTATGAACACATTTTATACCTTACATTTGCATACATTCAAATGCATGGTACATTAGTGAAACCAATTTTCAAGGCTCTTTTAATAAAACCCAATTTTATTGCGAAAACATTAACCTTTAATAAAACTATTTTATTACCCATGTTAATGTTTCCAAAAGAACCGCTTGAAGCTTGTTGTTGATTTTAAATTGTTTAATAGTGCATATCCAAATATCACATAAACAATAAGATTAAGTCAACCACACAAGCAACACATACAACAATAAGTTCATAACCATAGCCAACTAATTTAACATCACTTGTTGACTGAAACAAGTGAGTTAATTAGGTCTTTCTTAAAGGTAAAATTGACACAAAACTTGTGTCGGTGAACTCCCACTTGATCCCGCATCCAAATGCTTTAAGCGTCCACTTTGTGTTGTGATTCTTCCATTTGATTTTGGCTTCCAAATGGGCTTAAGTTTTTACAACAAACTCCTTTGGGCCTTCAAAATATGTTTTCGGTTATTGGGCTTAAATCCCATTAAGAGCTATAAAGCCATTCGAGCTCAAAATTGGCCCAAACCCAAAAACATCCTTGTTGCATCTTCTTTTACAAAATATATCCTAAATATATTTTTCTAGTAAAAGTAACATGCAACTAACCTATTTATTTTACATACCAAATGAAAAATAAATAAATTACATACCCAAAAGGAAGAACAAATACATTTAATTATTACAACCCTTTGAATAATCAAATACAAATCATAACACATCCAAACATAAGGTCTCGGCTAGGTTATGAACATCAAAATACATATCCAAATATGTAAGCAAAACCTAGAGAGCTTCCCCTTGAACCATTGATTTTCGGTTAAAGTATAAACAAACTGAATATCATGATTCTTGTCCAAACAACTTAATCATCCAACTGATTAAAATTTTCAAGATTACAATATGCATATAAATTAGAATCTTGAAAATTTATGGGGAAACATTTGACCAAAACTCTTGGTTTGTTGGTGAATCAACAGCAAAAGACCGAGATTTCAGTCTAGATGAAGCATGTATCCATATAACTGGCTCTGATACCATTGTTAGGATTTGAAAAAGTTTATCACAGTTATTTTATCCATATAAAATGAAAATGCAGCAGAATAAGGAGATTAAAACTTGTTACAGTTAATATATATACACCATTTTATATATTTGTTAAAACCCGTAATGGATCGTTATATGAAAAAAATGCTTACAAACAACCATAGGGTGTTTAGAAGACTACCTCTCGAATGGGTTATAAGAAGATAATCAGTGAATGGCAGCTTCCAAAGAAGGAGGCCTCAAGCTTGTCTACCCTCAAGCTTCCAACAAACACCCGGTTGCTAGGATTTTCACACTTGAATGAATTTCTGTTATTGGTTTTTCTTCGACCGATCGAGAGACAAAACCCAGAAACCTGACGTGCAGTTTTTGAGTGTGTTGTAAGTTATCGGAGAGAGTGGTTGATTGCAATCATATATTGCATGTCCTATGAAACTGAAATTTCAGACGAGGAGAGAGAGAAAAGTGGGCGGGGCCCAGCGCATTTCTCAAAAATTCATCCGCATTAGTAAATGCGGATGAATAACCTCCTATCGTATTTGTAAATGCGGATGAAGAAATTTCATCCGCATTTCCCAAATGTACATCCTTATTTGTAAATACGGATGAGTAATTTCATCAGCATTTCCTCAAATGCTTATCCGCATTAGTAAATGCAGACGATCAGTTTCCATCAGCATTTCCTCAAATGCTCATCCGCATTAGTAAATGCGGATGAGGAACATTCATCTGCATTAGTTAATACGGATTAGTAATCTTCATCCGTATTTCCTCAAAAGCACATCCGCATTAGTAAATGCGGATGAGTAATTAAGAAATGCGGACAAAAGATTTATATTGTTATTCAACCATTTGAATAACAATATAGAATACTCTCTCAAAAATAAATTATCCATATAATTTATCTACAACACAAGTGCAAATATTTAGAAACCCAATTTCTAAATACTTTAAGTGTCAATATTTATTTACATGATCATATCATAAAATAAATATTTTTTGGTGTTTGTCTAGCTTGTTATTGGGTATGACCCGACTTGGATCATAACATACTAGCCTCATCAATTCAATATGTGTCTTGGGAAGACCGTTTCTAACATCAATCACTTTAATTATTAATTTATATTTCTTTCTTCATTTTCATCTTATTCCTCCAAGCTTCTTCTATTATTTTCTAGGCTACCAAAAACATATTTTATGTTCTCTATTTTTCTTTTCCTCTTCTCTATCACTTTTTCATGGGGTTGGTTTCAAAGTTTTTTGGGTGTCGCTGGCAATTGTTAATATACATATTAAAATAAATGCGTTTTTCATGGGTGTCGGGTGAACCCTAACTCGAAAGGGTGGGTCCGCGCTGATCGCTATTAAGAATTTTAATTATTTTCTTCGCCTTTCTATATTTTAGTTAAGGGGGTTTCATAGAGTCATTCAAACGAGATAAGGTTGTCAAATGGGGGAAGAGGAACACAAGGTGTTTCAAACTGTTATAGCCCCGTTGTGACAAAACACACAAGGGCAATGAAATCCAGTATCTTGAACATATGATATATATAATGTAACACCCGAAACTTCGGTCAAATAAAAGGAAAAAAAAGTATCAAGCAGAAAGCAAAAAGGAACCAAAGTGGAGGGTGCTATGTGTAAATAGTACAAAAAGTCAAAAGGTGAACTTTATATGGGCATGGCCGCCCATATCCTCCCTACTGCTGCTGAGTTTGACTGAGACAAGAAGAAAAGAAGCTGAAATTGGGTTCTTCTCTCGGTTGTGAAGAAGTTAAAGGCTGAAATCTTCATTTGGTAAGTGTTTTTGTGTTAATTGGTTCAGTTTTGATGAGGTTTCCATCCTTATAACTGATTTTAAGTGCTTTTTGTGTTTGGGGTGTTTGGTTTTACTTGTTTTAGGTGTTTGAATTCTTGCACAAGCAAGTTTGGTGGAGTTTTGCTTGTTTGCTGCAATAGGTGAGTTCTAGACCCCTATTTCTATGTGTTTATAACTGTTTTGGGGCTGAAAATGCATGTTAAAAGGGATTTTGCAACTGTTTTAATGTTATCCGTATGCTTATGTATGTTCATGCTTATGTTCTATGATTGTTTTGTGTTGTGGTTGTGTAGAATGTGAAGTTTAGACTTAGAACAGGTGCAAAAACATGTCTGAAATGGTTTTACTTCTGAAAAATGCACAACAGGTGGTCATGCGCCCAAACAGGGACCATGCGCCTGAGATTTTGACTTAGAAATGTTTAAGTGCTGGCCATGCGCCCAAACAGGGCCCATGTGCCTGGAATATTGCCTTAGAAAAATTTTAAGTGAGGGCTATGTGCCTAAATAGTGCCCCTGCGCCCAGAAATCTGCCTGAATATACTAAGTGTTAGTTCATACGCCCCAATAGTGTTCATACGCCTAAGTTCCTCATGCGCCTAAGTGTTGGTGCGCCCAAACAGGGTCCATGCACCTGCATAGTGCTCATGCGTCTAGAACACTTAGAAAATTTTCTGAGATTTTGGGAAAAATAGAATTTTAGGGTTTGACCCTGGTTTGACTTGGTGTTGTTATTTATTTATTTTATGCATGTTTTTGCCCTGTCTTATGTTCCTTATTATGTATTGTTATGAGGCATTATGTGGTATGATTATGCTCATAAGTATTATTATTAATCAATTGAAAGATTAATATTAATGAAAAGTGGAACATAATGAAAGAATGAAAGACTTGCAAGCAAATTAATTAGAGGTGCACGACCATGTTGTCGTTAGCTCAACTGTGTGCGGTTTAGCTAACCTGATGGATGCACACAGGGTCAATCCTTAAGGTTGACGGGACCCTTATGGCATGCCGTGGTACTGGGTCAGGCTTCGTGCACAATGTTAGGGGTCTATTTATAGACTTCGACCTAGTACCCGCTTCATGCACAATGATTAGGGTATTGCACATGGGTCTGGATGAAAGTGAAAGATAAGAATAAAAGTTCGTAATGAACGAATAATGAATGATAAAGATTAATACCTGGATATACGTATGATGTGTGATCGCGTACGAAAGTAATGTATTTTATTCAATAAGGATATTTTCATATAAATCATACAAGGTATTTTAAACGTTTTAAAACTAGAACTCACTCAGCAACGCTGACTTTTATGCATTTTCAGTTGTCAGGTAAATGTTGCTGAGGGTACCACGAGGGGGAAGCTACTCGTCGGGGCAAGACGGGCATCCATTAATCTTTAATGATATTGTTGTTTTGTATTGCTTAACAACAATAATTATTAATAGAATTAATGGTTTTTGTTAACTTAATTCCGCTGCAATATTTTATCAAATATGAGTTGTTTAATATAATAATGCTATGATTGTCCAACTGTGAGGTCTTCGGGAATAGGGCCTTACAAGTTGGTATCAGAGCCAAAGTTTAAAAGAAACGGGTAAATATTTTCAAAAACATAAACTTAAACTGAGAGTGGGACCGAATGGAAGGATGCCAGCCCGAGTAGCTACGTGCCATCAGGTATATCTTTTCTTAATGTAACCGGTATTATGTGTGTGTGCTATTTGATTTATGTGCCTTTAGTATATTTGAATACTAATATAGTCAGGATAGGAAATGCTCGGGGGATGAAGAGTAAAGTAAGTGGCTAATCACAACTGGCCACTGTAATTAGGGACTTACTATACTTGACATAAACTGAGCTATTACCTTGAATGACCGTGTTAGTGTTTGAATCTTATAGTGTTAGAGGATGGTTGGCGGTAGATCATCGAAGGCTTCTAGAGGTGGAGCATGGGGTGGACGTGCTGGTAGACCACGGGCAGCAAAGAACAAGATGAGGATGCAGAGATGTCTCCTAGTAAGCCTAAGATTCATCACTCGGAGGGCGGTGATGAGAGTGGCAACCTGAGAGCCTCAGTGAAAGAGGCAGTGGTTGAGGAGTTTCATCAAGTTATGCAGACAATCCTACCATCTGTAGTGACTGAAATCATCCGTGTTGTAAGAGAGGATGAAAAGAAGGAGAAGGAGGAGGAAAGAAGGAAGGCGACTAGGAGAAGGGAGAATGATGGTGAGGAGGAGGGACTGAATGCTGGGATGGTAGCCTCCAGTGATGAAGAGGAGGTGGAAGTGCGGGAAACCACGAAGGGATGTAGTTATGGGGCATTCCAACGATGTAAACCCCCTACTTTTGACGGCAACGGTAACGCTGCTACTTCCCCCCGCTGGGTTAGAGAGATAGAGGTAGTGTTGGATATTAGTGAGTGCAGGGAGGATCAGAAATTGAAATTCGCCACTCACTCATTCATTGACTCGGCTTTGTGTTGGTGGGACAATATTTTCCAAGCCGAGGGCAGCAAGACCATCAAGAGGATGAGATGGGGAGATTTGAAGAAGTTGGTTGTTGAGGAATTCTGTCCTCACAGGGAACTAGACAAGATAGAGAGAGAGTTCCTACAGCTTGAGGCGGGAACCATGACCCACCAACAATACACCACCAAGTTTAACGAGATGGCGAGGCTGGTGCCGGATCAGGTGACGCCGGTGTCGAGGAAGATTAAGAGGTACGTGCAGGGATTGCCGGCTGATATCCGCAGGCACTTGGTTGTTGCCCGACCTAGCACTTTTAGGGCGGGTGTGGATTTGGATGGGAGGCTTTACGATGAGAGAGAGGTGACGGTGGTTGTGGTGAAGAAGACAGGTGGTGGTGACAAGAACTGGGGTGGGAAAAGGTTTGGGCGTGGTGGTTTCACCCCAAACAACAAGAGGATGAGGATGGATGACAGGAGGGTGGGGTCATCAAGCTCGGGAATGAAGAAGTGCGACCAGTGTGGGAAGGAGCACACCGGGGAGTGTAAATGAGGATTGAGAGTCTGCTTCAAGTGTGGGAGGTTTGGTCACATGGCGAAAGATTGTGGGGTGATGAAGTGTTATAGTTGTGGTGAGGATGGTCATCTAAGCAGAGACTGCAAGAAGCCAAGGGTCGAGAGCTCGGGAGCGAAGAAGAGGACGAAGGGCGAAGGGCAGAGGGCAAGCGCTAGAGCCTTCATGATGACCTAAGAAGAGGCCAGAGTGGACCCCGGCGTTTTGTCAGGTAAGTTTCTAGTAAACCAAACATATGCCTATGTATTATTTAATTCCGGTGCTAGTAGAAGTTTTATTTCTGCTGCTTTCTGTGCTAAGTTGCCTGTTAGTAGTAGGGGCATTGATGAGCCTTTTGATGTAGAAACCGCTATTGGTAAGTCTACCAGAATTTCTAACATGATAGAAGACTGCGACATAGAATTAGAAGGCCATAGATTCTCTACTAAACTATTTGTGATGCCCCTAGGCGGATTTGATGTAGTACTAGTGATGGATTGGTTAGCAGCCTATGAGGCAAATATCGTGTGTCGTATGAAGATGATTCGATTAATGGAACCCGATGGAAGTTCAGTGACGATTTACGGTGATCGTGTCACTACGGTTCCGAAGGTGATTTCGGTGGCGGTGGCGGAGCAGTGCATGAAGCGAGGATGTAGTGCCTACCTGGCTTATGTAAAGGATGTGGACGCGTCAGCACCACAATTGTCCGAGGTACCAGTTGTGTGTGACTTTCCGGACGTGTTTCCAGAAGATCTACCAGGTGTGCCATCGGATCGCGAGATTGAGTTTCAGATTGATCTGATACCCGGTGCTCAACCCGTTGCCAAAGCACCTTATCCATTAGCTCTGACCGAGATGAAGGAACTAATGGTTCTACTACAAGAGTTGATGGACAAAGGGTTCATCCGACCGAGCATCTCTCCCTGGGGTGCTTCGGTCTTGTTTGTTAAGAAGAAAGATGGTAGTATGAGGATGTGCATAGACTACCAAGAGCTAAACATGTTAACGGTGAAGAACTAATATCCTTTACCAAGAATAGATGACTTGTTTGACCAGCTCCAAGGTGCCAGCTGGTTCTCAAGGATAGACCTCCGATCTAGTTACCATCAGTTGAAGATGAAGTAGCAAGACATCCCTAAGACAGCTTTTCGTACGCGTTATGGACATTACGAGTGTCTCGTCATGTCCTTCGGTCTAACTAACGCGCCGGCTGCCTTTATGGATCTAATGAACCGAGTGTGTCGGCCTTTATGGATCTAATTAACACAAAAACACTTACCGGCTGCCTTGATGATATCCTGATCTATTCAAAGAGCGAAGTAGAACATGCCGGCCACATACGCGAAGTGTTGGAGAAACTTAGAAGGGAGAAGCTAGCTAAGTTCTCTAAGTGTGCTTTTTGGTTACGTGAAGTTCAATTTTTGGGTCACGTGGTGAATTCTGAAGGAATCATGGTGGACCCGGCAAAGGTTGAGGCGGTGATGCAATGGTAGTCTCCAAAGACGCCATCCGAGATTCGAAGTTTCTTGGGATTGGCGGGCTACTACAGGAGGTTCATTCAAGACTTTTCCAAGATAGCCTCACCTTTGACTAAATTGACTCGCAAGGAGGTGAAGTTTGTATGGGGACGAGAACAAGAGGATGCTTTTGAGGAGTTAAAGGCAAGATTAACTGAAGCTCCTATTTTGACATTACCTGAAGGGAGTGAAGACTTAGTGGTGTATTAAGATGCCTCCTATTCGGGACTGGGTTGTGTGTTAATGAAACGTGGGAGAGTAATAGCCTACGCGTCCCGACAGTTGAAAAATCACGAGGTCAATTACCCCACTCATGATTTGGAGCTCGCGGCAGTGGTCTTTGCCTTAAAGATTTGGAGGCACTACCTGTTTGGGACGAAGTGCATAATCTTCACGGACCACAAAAGCTTGAAGTATCTCTTCAAGCAAAAGGATCTCAACATGAGGCAAAGGAGGTGGTTAGAGTTGATCAAGGATTATGACTGTGAGATCCATTACCACCCGGGTAAAGCCAATGTAGTGGCTGATGCCCTCAGCCGAAAAGAGAGACCCGAGCCAATCTGGGTGAAAGCTTACCAATTGGTGATAACCCAGACGTGATGACACAGATCAAAGAATTTCAGGATGAGGCATTGAAAGAAGATCACCTTAACTCTAAAAGGATGAGAGGTCTAGTCACGGAGTTGGGGGAAAATACCCATGGAGTTAGAACCCGCTTCGGGCGGATGTGGATCCCCCGTTATGGAGACCTACGGGGGCGGATTATGGATGAAGCTCATAAGACTCGATACTCCATTCATCCTAGTGCTACCAAGATGTATCAAGATATGAAGAAAGATTACTGGTTACCGGGAATGAAGCGCGATGTATTGGAGTATGTGAGTAAGTGCCTTACTTGCTTGCAAGTGAAGGCAGAGCATCAGAAGCCACACGGGAAGATCCAACCATTAGATATACCTGAGTGGAAGTGGGAGCACATCACCATGGACTTCATAACGAAGGTACCCCGTACGTCCAAAGGGTATGACGCCATATGGGTGATAGTTGATCGTTTAACGAAGAGCGCTCACTTCCTACCGATCCGCGAGACATACTCATCTGAGAGACTGGCGGATCTATTCATCAAAGAGATTGTAGCTCGTCATGGTGTGCCGGTGTCTATTGTGTCGGACCGTGACACCCGGTTCACATCGAAGTTTTGGAAAGATTCCATGATGCGATGGGGACGAGGCTACACATTAGCACGGCTTACCATCCACAGACAGATGGTCAGTCTGAGAGGACGATTCAGACTCTCAAGGATATGCTCCGAGCATGTGTAATCGACTTTGGAGGAAGTTCGGATGATCACCTACCGTTAGCGGAGTTCTCATACAATAACAGTTATCATGCCATCATTGGTATGCCACCATATGAGATGCTATACGGTAGAAGGTGTAGAACGCCTGTGTGTTGGGGAGACATTGGGCAGAAGGAGTTGGGAAGTATTGAGGTGATCGAGGCTATGACAGAGAAGTTGGAAAAGATCAAAGCCTTTATGAAGGCAGCGAAGGATAGACAAAAGTCGTATGCCGACAAAAGGCGTAGACCAATCGAGTTCAACGTAGGCGAAAGAGTCATGTTGAAGGTCTTACCTTGGAAGGGGATCATCCATTTTTGAAAGAGGGGCAAGCTAAGCCCAAGATACATAGGGCCTTTCCGAATCATGGCATGAGTAGGAGAGGTGACCTATCGCTTAGATTTGTCTGATGAGTTAAGTGGAATTCATCCGACCTTCCATGTATCTCATCTGAGAAAATGCTTAGCTGATGAAGATATGATTGTACCACTGGAAGATATCGAAGTGGATGAACGACTTAATTATGTAGAGCAACCAGTGGCAATCATCGACCGGAAGGAGAAGAGATTGAGGAATAAAGTGGTTCCACTTGTGCGGGTAAGCATGTATGTATCTAACCTATCCAAGTGTATGTATGTGTAGCAACCTAAACACACCAAGTCATGATACCTAATGAATCTCATTCACATCAGTTTCTCCTTTGTTTTGCTGAGCAAAGACCTGGGGAAACAAACACATACTGCTGATGTCTAGATCCAAAAAGAGTCCTAATATGAAACACATCCAATACGGGTGACAAATAAAACAAAATATAACAAAAAGAATCCAAAGTTGTTAGGATCAGTGATCTAAGTTTGATCAATTAGAGTTGAATCACAGCGGAATTAGAGCAAGAATTAAGCAAATATAGCAAGAACACAATAAATATTCAATGGAACAGTACACGGTTATATAGATATAGGGTTTTCTGCAAAGGGATAATAACATTCATGCACACATGCTTCGGTGTGGCGGCTGCTAGGTTTTCCTAAGCTGCACCGATTACAATTAGGTCAGCATTCCTTATATATAGGAATGTGACGTCTGCTGATGTCACTTGATAGTGACATCTAACAGAATTATTACAAACTACTGAAAGTAAGCAAACTACTGAGAATGTTCACAACAACTGAGAACATCTCAGATTATTCTAAGTACACGAAGAAACATAAAACTACTGAAACTACAAGTACAGAAAAGAAACTACAACTACTGAAAGGAAACCATCACAACTACTGAAGAGGTCTTCTTCAGCTGTTGTGACAATCATCTGAAACTTGGTCTTCAGTCTTTGTCTTCAGCTTTTGTCTTCAGACTTTGTCTTCAGCTCTTTCACTTCAGACTTTGTCTTCAGCTCTTTCACTTCAGACTTTGTCTTCAGCTCTTTCACTTCAGACTTTGTCTTCAGACCTTGTCTTCAGCTCTTTCACTTCAGACTTTGTCTTCAGCTCTTTCACTTCAGACTTTGTCTTCAGCTCTTTCACTTCAGACTTTGTCTTTAGCTCTTTCACTTCAGACTTTGTCTTCAGACCTTGTTATCAGCTGATGTCTTCAGCTGTTGCAGACAACTTCAGTTGTTGTAATGTTCGTGGGACTTAAAGGTTTTTCTGATCAGGCTCATTGGTTCTTTTGGTCCAACAAACTCCCCCTGAACCAATGCAGCCAAAACCTTTAAGCTTATTGAGGTCCCACTTATTCTTGGCAGAAATACTCTCTTGATCAGCTTTAGAGATATCGGATAAGCACAGGCCAGGGAACAGGTTTCAGTAGATGTGAATGTCAAAGGATGGAAGGGAACTCTGTCTTGGGGAACTGGACACAGAGCCGTTATCCCAACCATGAAACCTACTTCCCATTGATGAGTCTATAAGACTCTCTGACGTAGGCCTCAAGGAGAACAACTTGTTCCTCCTTAGTGAGTTCTTCTGCTTCTCCTTCGAAGAAGAACTCTGGGCCATAGTACTCTGATAAGTACTTTATCGTCTTTCCATTTTTCAACTCAACAGTTGTTATCTCTCTGTAAGCAAACTCATCTGGGTGAGTCCCTTCTAATAACAACTGGAGTTCATTTTTCTTGATCTCTTCAAGCCTCTTGTATAACAACCCCTTCTTGACCATTTTGTTCTCCATTAGAGTTTGAGGGGTCATCTTTGACTTGTAGGCTCTCTTGAAGTCTTCAAGTATTTCCCAGGGTGAGACTACAATGGCCAACATAATAGCAGCATCTATGGTCTTTCTCACTTGGCCATTGTATCTACTTGGTATGGATTTCTTATGAATTCTAGAACTAACCCTGGGGTCTGGCCAAATCCTTACTCTCTCCTTTTGATATTGAAAGGTATACCTGAGAGCATACAGCCTTTGAGCATGTTTCTTCATGGCTTGTATAGATGATGACTGAGGAAACTCTTTGTCAATCATCTTCAAAAGTTGCTCATCGTGCTGTTTCTGCTGTTCTTCTTCTTCAATCTTAACTTTCACCATTTGCCTCTGAAAGTCTGGTGTTATCATTTGTTGACTTCTGGGCTCAGGTAATTTTAGAACAGCAGAGATTGGCAGACTATCTTCTTCATCATCTTCTTCTTCTTCTTCTACCATCCTCAACACCCTTCTCCTCCTTCTGGGTGCATCACTGGATGTGGTTTGAGGTGGTTTTTAGGGTAAGGGAGTTGGTTTTGAGGGTTGAGTTGATTTGGAGAGTTGTGGGGTTGGTTGTTTTTGAGAGGGAGTTTGGGAAGGCTGATCTAGCATTTTTATGGTGAGTTTGGCTTTGGAAAGCTTGGCCATATCAGTTCTCTTCCCAGCACCTGCTTCGTCTAAGGCTTCTATAATCAACCCCTTGTTGAATTCTTCAGAAGCACAGATTCTGGTGGTTATTGCCAGAATACTGTCTCTGGTCCATGATTTAATCTCAATTAATGATCTTCCAAGTATTTTGCAATAAACCGGATCATTATCTCCAACCTCTCCCTTTCCATCACACTATAACTGGCCCATCTTTCTTGTATCTCATTGATCTCCAGCCTTCTGATCTCAGTGTCTAATGTGGCTGTATCAAAGCCCTGTCTGAAGAGTTGATCTATTATTTTGTCCATTGATCTGCTGTGAGCTTCATCAGCTTCTTTAATCAGATCTTCCAATGATTTCTCTTCATCAGGCTTTTGAGTTTCAGCACTTTTCTTTCTCTTGTATGTGATCAGCTGTTTTTCCTGTTCTTTTTCTTGTTGTTTCTCCTCTTCCACTCTCTTTCTCTTTCTTTCTTTCACTGCCTTAGACTCCCCCTTTTTGGGTGCATTGGGTTCAGGGGTTTGAATGGCAGAAAGCTTCTTTTGCACAGCATCATCAACAAGTGTTTTTAGAGTCGAGGAGATCCTCTCATCAATGGCTTTATGTACAATCTCATTGATGATGGGAGTGATGAGAGGTAAGGAATTTTGAAATGTAGCAACCATCTGCTCAGAGGGGTTCTGTCCCTGAGAGGTGGTGCCAACAACAGTGGCTGGTGGCTCAGTTGAGTGAAGTGGCGGAGTGTTTGGGAAACCTTCAGATGAAGGTGCCATCTGTGGGTTTATTGGGGCAGATGGACTTTGATCCTGAGACATTTTGGCAAGCAGTTCTTTGAGTCTGCTCACCTCAGCCTCAAGGATTGTGTTATGGGCTAAGACATCATAGAAAAAGCCCAGGTCATCATCAGCTTTGCTGAATCACCTGACCTCCTGATTGAATCAGGATGTACATGCCCTGAGTGTAGATCAGTTGTAGCATGTGCCCCTTGTTCTTGGTTCTGGGGACTTCCTGCCTCAGGACTGAGTCCTTCATCGGCAGTTGCCTCTGGTGAGGTCTTAGAGATGTTACCAACTTCATCCTGGTCATTTGCTGAATCAGTAGAAGTGGCAGCCTCACCAGATGTTCTAACCTCCTCCTCTACACGGGGAGATTGAACATTATAACCCCTGTGCTGTGGGTTATCAGCAGCATTTTGGTCCTCTTCCTCAGCTGTTGAGGTTCTCCCCATTGTAATTGGTGTCTGGGGAGGAGGAGAGGAATGCAGCTGACTCAACACTTGTGCAACAATAAATGTTGGGCTTTGAGGGGCGGTTGCATTTGGAGATAGGGTTGAAGCAGATTGCACCCGGGGTGACTGGTGCTCTTCAATGGTAACCTTCTCAATTGAGATAGGTTCCAGCATTGTGGTATCCCCAATTTTGGTTGCATCAGGATCCTGTTGAGAGGATGCCTGAGCGGCTACGGTTGGTGGAGTCTTGGACACTACTGGGGGGTTAGAACCAGTAAGTGTTTCCTGTATTGGTGTTACAGGGGCATCCTCAGGGGACTCATCTCCCTGAGTAGCCTTTTTGGGCTTTTTGGTTTTGGGTTTGGTGGGGACTTTGGATCTGGAAGTGGAGGCTGTGGGTTCCCGCTGCTTGGGTTTGAGCAGCCGGGCAGCCCCTTTCATTGTAGGGTCAGAGTTGTGCCTGGAGTATACTTCAGGCAATACAGCCGGAGCAGGGACTCCAAGGCCAACAAGGCCGTCTGATTTTAGCTGTGTTAAAATTATGGCCATGAGAAACCTGGGATATAATATCCATCTGTTTGCCACAGGTTTCAAGGCCAGATCCTTTAGTTCCATAAACACTATCTCAGAAAAATTTAAAGTTTGTCGTTCAAAGATAGAGTATAATACCTGTTGCCATCGGGAAGACATTTGATCCCATGAAGAGGTTTTTGGTGCAAGGCAGACATTCACCATGTGGAATATAAGACGTTCAGCATCATGGAAGTGCTTCTTCATAATGGTGGTAGCACTTAAGTCTCCTTCATACCCGTTGTTGATGAAAGACATATCGGTTGTGCCTTTCGGGTATTCTGTGACACAGGTGGCATCATGTAGATCTAGGGTTTGTCGAATGATGTCCGGAGTGATGACCACCTGTTTCTGGTTGACCAACGACTGGAGAGTGATTTGGCTATCATTCTCACTAGTTTGCACGGAGACGTTGGTCCAGAACTGGCTTAGGGAATCGGGGTATATGGTAGGATTCAGAAGAAACGCGGTTCGGTACTGGGAATCTACCATAAGATCGATGGCGTTATCAAATTTGTTCCAGAAGGCCGATTTCGAGAGGTAGGCAACACAGTTGTGTCTGGGTTTGAGTTTCATGGTCGCCATTGGTGAGAGAGTGAAGGACGGAAAACGGCTAATGAAACGTCTGAAAGTAGGTTTAGGTATTTATAGGGTAAGAAAAAGGCTGATATAAAACGACTGAAAGTGTGGGTGTTGTCATCAGTTGTTTGAAAACAACTGAAGACCTGGTTTTAACTTTCAGAAGTAACAACTGAAGACTTGGTATTAGTCATCAGTAGTTGTGAAACTACTGAAGACATGGTTTTGGCTTCAGTGTTGTAACAACTGAAGACTTGGTGTTAGTCATCAGTAGTTGTGAAACTACTGAAGACATGGTTTTGGCTTCAGTTGTTGTAAGTGAAGCAGCTGTTGTAGAAACAACTGAAGAGAAAATTTTCTCATCAGCTGTTGTCGTCAATTCTTAGCTCATCAGCTGTTTCATTCTGACCTCAACACTTCATCAGACTTTGTCTGAGTTTCAGATGTTTCATAGGTCATCAGTACTTATCTGTTATTCTGACATCAGCAGTTGTAACTACAGCAGTAGTTGTAACCACATCAGTTCTTTTCAACAGATGAGTACTTCAGTACTTTTAAGTAATTTAGTCTTCAGTAGTTGTGAAAACTACTGAGGATAAAAGAACTGCAGTACTTATTTGTGACAGTAGTATACGAATGCTCATCAGTACTTGTTGACTGAGATCATCAGTAGTTGTCACTTATTCTAGCTGCAGCATACCAAGCCTTAACACTAGGTTTTGGAAAGTTGAACTGTCCAAAGGCTTAGTAAATATGTCTGCAAGCTCATCAGCACTAGGAACAAACTTTGGATCAATCAGACCTTTTTCAAAACAATCCCTAATAAAATGGTGTCTGATCTCAATATGTTTGGTCCTAGAGTGCTGGACTGGATTCTTGACGATACAAAGAGCTGAAGCACTATCCATTAGTAATGGAGTCTTAGTCTCTGTAATGCCATAATCCAGTAATTGATTCTGAAGCCAGAGTACCTGAGATGTACAACTTGCAGCAGCAATGTACTCGGCTTCAGCAGTGGATGTAGCAACAGATGTTTGTTTCTTACTCTGCCAAGAAACCAAACAGTTGCCTAGGAATTGACATCCACCAGAAGTTGATTTTCTAGTTAATTTACACCCTGCATAGTCACTATCAGAAAAAGCAACTAATTTGCAAGAGTGCCCAGTGGAATACCAAAGACCTAGAGATTGAGTACCTTGCAGATATCTAAAGATCCTCTTGACTGCAATCAAATGAGACTCTTTAGGAGCAGCCTGAAATCTAGCACAAACACAAGTTGCAAACATAATATCTGGTCTAGAAGCTGTTAAGTACATCAAGGACCCAATCATACATCTGTAAAGTGTTTCATCAACAGCTTTACCTTTCTGATCTGCATCCAGTTGTGTGGTGCTGCACATGGGAGTAGAACAGGGCTTACAGTGTTGTAAATCAAACTTTGCCAAAAGACTTTTTGTGTATTTTGACTGATGAATGAAAGTTCCATCAGCCTTTTGTTTGATTTGCAGACCTAGAAAGAACTGTAATTCTCCCATGGCACTCATTTCGAATTTTTGTTGCATCAACTTTGTAAATGCATCACACAACTGTGGATCAGAGGAAGCAAAAATAATATCATCAACATAAATTTGAACAAGGAGCTTATGCTGACCCACTTTCTTAATGAACAAAGTTTTATCTATGGAGCCTCTAGTGAAATTATTCTGAAGAAGAAAATTTGACAGTGTTTCATACCAGGCTCTAGGAGCTTGTTTCAACCCATAAAGAGCCTTATCAAGTTTATACACCCAATCAGGATGTTTATTATCCTCAAAACCTGGTGGTTGACACACATAAACCTCTTCTTTTATTTTACCATATAAAAACGCACTTTTGACATCCATTTGAAAAACTTTAAGATTGTGGAATGCAGCATAGGCTAAGAACAATCTAATTGCCTCCAGTCTGGCTACAGGGGCAAAGGTTTCATCATAATCAATACCTTCTTCTTGTGAAAACCCCTGGACAACCAGTCTGGCCTTGTTCTTGACAATTTGCCCATTTTCATCTGTTTTATTCCTAAACACCCATTTAGTGCCTATTGCACACTTACCTGGGGGTAGAGGAACCAGTTCCCACACTTGCTGCTTTTTGAACTGAAGAAGCTCAAGCTGCATGGCATCAACCCATCCATTGTCTCTTAATGCAATATGATAGTTCTTTGGCTCTTGCTGACTGATGAAAAGAGCATAGAAGCAGAAGTTGGACAATTGACTTCTAGTTGAGACACCAGCATTGATATCACCAATGATTTGAGACGTTGGGTGATTCTTCAGCTCTTGATGCACTATGAGATCTGTGCAAGTGTTTGTAGCACGCTCAGCAGCAACAGATGTTGATCCAGATTCTTGAAACCAAGTGTTAGATGGCAGATCAAATGAAGTAGAGGATTCAGAAATCTCATCAGCATTTGTTGTGGATGGTGCTACTGAAGCTACAGGAACATCAAGTTGAGTAGACTCAGGCAGTTGATCACTAAACTTGAATAGGTGAGTACTGGGATCATCATGAACATCAGTACCACCAGATGGATGACTAGCTGCAGAAGGTGATGAATTCACATGATCTGCAACAGCTGGAGGCTGATAAGGAACATATTGCAGTATGTCCAGATCAAACAACTCCACAGGGTTTTGTGGGATTTTGTCCTTAGGAGATTCATTGAACTTCACATGCAAGGTTTCTTCAACCATCTTTGTCTTACAGTTGAACACTCTGTAAGCCTTGCAAGTGGATGAGTACCCAACAAAATACCCTGCATCCACCTTAGAATCAAACTTTTGGAGTTGATCCTTTGTGTTGAGAATGTAACAAGGACACCCAAATGCTCTGAAGAATGAAATTAGAGGAGCCAAATGATGTAGAACTTCATAAGGAGTCTTCATCAACCTCTGATTCACTAAAGCTCTATTTTGCACATAGCATGCTGTGTTGACAGCTTCAGCCCAAAAGGTCAGTGGCAAACCAGAGTCAGCCAACATGGACCTTGCAGCTTCAATTAGGGTCCTGTTCTTTCTCTCCACTACTCCATTTTGTTCTGGAGTCCTTGGGATGCTATACTGCCTCTTGATTCCTTTTGAAAGGTAGAAATCATCAAGTGTATGGTTTCTAAATTCAGTTCCATTATCACTTCTTATACACTTGACTGATAGGGAATACTGCTTCTCAACATACAACACAAAGTTAATAATTGTCTGAGCAGCCTCATCCTTTGAATGCAAGAAGAAGGTCCATACAAATCTGGAGTAATCATCCACAATTACCAGACAGTATTTCTTCTTTGCCATGCTCATTACTCTCACAGGACCAAAGAGATCCATGTGCAGTAATTGCAAGCAGGCAGTGGACTTTGGTTCTTCTATAGGAGGAAATGAGACTTTGTGTTGTTTTCCTTTTAAACAAGCAGTGCAGGTTTCATCACAGAGGAACTCCTTTATTGGTAGACCTCTTACTAAACTTTTGTGGATCAGCTGATTCATGTTTTTGAGATTAACATGACCCAGCCTTCTATGCCACAGTTTAGATTCCTGAGGAGAGGCCTTGGAGAACAGGCAAGGATGACCTTTTAAATCAATCTTCTTTGACAAATCCAAGGCATATACTCTTCCTATCCTGTTGGCCTTCAGGAGAGTATATTCATCCAATACCTTGTCAATCAGCCTCAGAACTTTGGAAGACAGAATCCGGCAGTTCTGGCTTGTGAAAAGTGCAACATGCCCTTTATCACACATCTGACTGACACTCAGTAGATTATACTTGAGATTCTCCACATGGTTAACATCATCAAATCTGATTTCTCCATTTGACACAAATCCTTTCCCGATGATGTAACCCTTAGCATCATTTCCAAATGAGACAAATCCCTTCTTTCCTTGAGAGTAGTCATTAAGAAGAGAACTGCTCCCAGTCATATGCATAGATCCTCCACTGTCTACATACCAGATGCTTCTTTGGCATGCTGAAGAACCCTGCATTTATCATAAGAAACTAGTTAGCTTTAGAGACCCAAACCTTTTTGGTTTTGGGTGTTTTCATCAACAGATTTAACCATAACTTGTTTCTCATGATTAACAGCTGATGAAGGTGGAGATGGTGCTGAAATGGAATTCTTAGATTTGGGCTTGGATTTCCTTTTCAGTGGTTTGATCACAGGTGCATCTAGTTGGTTAACTCTCCCCAACAAATGCTGAACCATCATAACAAGTTGTGTCTGATTTGTTGCTAAAGCCTTCAGCTCATTTGACACATCAGTACTTGTTTTTGATGAGTTCCTGTGACCCACCATTTCCTCCTTCTTGAAATTCACAGACTTCGTCTGATGTTTATCATGAGGAACACTATCAGCTGTTTTCTGATAAACCCCATCCTTCTTTTTGGATTTTGGTGAGGCCTTGGGTTTATCAGTTTGAGATGACTGTGGTACAAACTTGGTTTCAAACTCATTTTTCATTTTATTTATCTCTTCTTTAATGAGCTTATCTCTGTTGAGTTTGGAACCCTTTTTGTACCAGCATTCATCAGATAGATGATTGAATTTACCACATATTTCACATGGCTTATTCTTCATCTTGGATTGATCAACTGCTGAAGTGGAAACTACTGAAGGTGTGATCTTCAGTACTTTCCTCCTTTCAGTACTTGTGTTAAGTACTGAAGGATCGGTAACAACTGAAGACTTGTTCTTCAGCTGTTCTCTATCCGTCCTGAAAGACCGTATGATAGATTCCTCAGCAGTTGTTAATCCTTTTATTTCATCAGATTTGAAATGCTTTTCAGATGTTGTGACTTGCCCTTCAGTACTTGGAGTACTTTGAGGAACAACATCTGAATTTCTCAGCTTCATGTGTTTATCAGCATTTAAACCATCAGGCAATTGATTTGCTGAGATCTTAACACTGACTTCATCCTCTAATTTTGTATTATCATTTGAGGATGAATCACATGATGATGTGGTTTGGAAATTACTTTCACCTTCAGATTTTACTATTGATTTTGAAGTAAAATCAGTAGGTGGTGCAGTATGATTGTAACCTATTCCAAACTTCACATTTGAAGCTGTTTGCTTGCTGAGAAGCATTTCAAATCCCTTGCAGGATGTTACCCATCGGTCACACTCAACTTGGGTAGCTGCAAGTGTCTCTTTGAGACTTCTGTGGTTCTCGAGTATGACCTCTACCTTAGCCTTTTCATCATTAAGTTGGCATTTAAGCTTGTAAATCTCATCATCTTTGTCATTAAGTGCAGACACATACTCATCTTTTCTTTTGGAAATAGTTTTCTCAAGCTCAAGATTTTGATTGATTAAAGCTACATTTGCCTCTCTAATAGAGACAAAGGCAGCTATGCATGATTCAGAACATAACTTGGCTTTAGCCTCAGAAGATATCTGGGTTACCTGTGAAGATGAAGCATCTGAGCAGGAACCCTCAGTAGACTCCAGGGCCATGAGAGCAAGATTCCCAAAAGGATGTTCACCACCATGTTGACCAGCACCAGCAGATAGTTGCTCATTGAAACCAGAAAGATCATCTGGTAAGCTGCTCCAGTCAACAACTCCTGGTGTGAAGAAGCTGTGATGAGGTTGAGATTGTGATGGAGATGGTTGAGGCTCAGGTAGGGCTTGAGGTTGTTGTGCTATAGGGACATGAACTGGATTTGGCTGTGGCATATAATAGCAGGGATAAGGATATGGCATTGAACCCTGAGGGACAAAGTATGCAGGAGATTGAGGTTGTGAGTGATGACCAGAACTAGCAGGATGTTGCCCTTTGTTTTGTGAACTATTGCTTGGAAAGGTCACAAAGGGTGCAGAGGAGTTAGATCCAGTTGATCTACACTCTCTTGCAAAGTGCCCAAGCCTGTGGCATTTGTGACACCTCAACTTACTCTTGTCAAAACCAACTTTGGTTTTGCCAGAGAGTCCTGGAAATTTCCTACCAGTTCTCTTGTAGAACTTTTGAGATCTGATATTGATCAGGGCCATTTGGCTCAAAATATCCATCTCTTCTAAATCATCATCAGCAATACCTTGCAAATCATCCATGATAAAACATAAATTATCACTATTACACCCAGAATGACTGTCAACACCAACAAATGCATGATCAGAACTGTTTGAAGAGAAATCTATATGCTCATCATAATGACTTTCTGATCCAGCATATTCTGACTCATGACCGACCAAGGCAGTGTTACCTGGTACAAAGTCATCAGAGAGCTTTCCTGATGATGCCAGTTTCCTTTTCTGCTCTATCTCTCTTTCAAATGTAAGCAGTTTCCCATGGAGTTGGGTGAGAGATAGGCTATCCAGATTTGCACTGGAGCGTAGGACAATGGTGTATGTGTCCCATCTCTCAGGCAGTGATCTGAGGAATCTGTTGTTCATCTGGCTGTTAGTATACTCTTGCTTGACCATTTTCAGTTCAGAGATCAAGCAGGAGAAACGCTCAAACTGTTGAGTCAGTGTCTCACCCTTCCTATGAGAGAATGTCTCATATTGTTGGGCGAGGATTTCTCTGTTGTTTGCTAAGACCTCATCAGTTCCTCCGAATTGTTCCTTCAAAGCATTCCAGAGGTCATGAGCAGTTTCATGATGCATAAGCCCAGAATAGATTTCATTCGGCAGTGCCATGGCCAGAATTCCATGGGCTTTAGCATCAATCTCAAACAGTTTACGATCTTCATCTGAGTATTGCTCCTTCTTCTTCGGAACCATTTGATTGGTCTCCGGATTGTTCACCATAGGCTTGTGTGGACCATGAACCACAGATGTCCAACAACCTGAACTGTTAACAGACAGGTGATGGAGCATTCTTCGTTGCCATATGTTATACTCACTCCTAACCAGCATCGGAGGCTTGGTTGAGGAGCCAGTATTGTGAGGATCATTAGATGGAGTAGTCATTCTCAGATTCAAACCAAATCAATCAAGTTTCAAAAGATTTTGCACAAAAACACAACAAACTCAATAAGAACCAAGAAGAAACTCAAATTAAATAACCAGAAGCAGCAGAAAATCAATCTTTATAACCAGTTCTTGCACATATGCTAATTCGATCAAACTATAGATATCAAAATAGCAGTTTCAATGATCAATTGTTAAACCGATCAATGATTAACCTGCTCTGATACCATTTGTTAGGATCAGTGATCTAAGTTTGATCAATTAGAGTTGAATCACAGCGGAATTAGAGCAAGAATTAAGCAAATATAGCAAGAACACAATAAATATTCAATGGAACAGTACACGGTTATATAGATATAGGGTTTTCTGCAAAGGGATAATAACATTCATGCACACATGCTTCGGTGTGGCGGCTGCTAGGTTTTCCTAAGCTGCACCGATTACAATTAGGTCAGCATTCCTTATATATAGGAATGTGACGTCTGCTGATGTCACTTGATAGTGACATCTAACAGAATTATTACAAACTACTGAAAGTAAGCAAACTACTGAGAATGTTCACAACAACTGAGAACATCTCAGATTATTCTAAGTACACGAAGAAACATAAAACTACTAAAACTACAAGTACAGAAAAGAAACTACAACTACTGAAAGGAAACCATCACAACTACTGAAGAGGTCTTCTTCAGCTGTTGTGACAATCATCTGAAACTTGGTCTTCAGTCTTTGTCTTCAGCTTTTGTCTTCAGACTTTGTCTTCAGCTCTTTCACTTCAGACTTTGTCTTCAGCTCTTTCACTTCAGACTTTGTCTTCAGCTCTTTCACTTCAGACTTTGTCTTCAGCTCTTTCACTTCAGACTTTGTCTTCAGACCTTGTCTTCAGCTCTTTCACTTCAGACTTTGTCTTCAGCTCTTTCACTTCAGACTTTTTCTTCAGCTCTTTCACTTCAGACTTTGTCTTCAGCTCTTTCACTTCAGACTTTGTCTTCAGACCTTGTTATCAGCTGATGTCTTCAGCTGTTGCAGACAACTTCAGTTGTTGTAATGTCCGTGGGACTTAAAGGTTTTTCTGATCAGGCTCATTGGTTCTTTTGGTCCAACATCACCTTCCAAAGTGAAGAGCAAAAAGAATCCCAATGTGGATCAAACAAAATAAGGATCATGTAAAAGAATCCCAAAGTGGATCCCCCTTACCAAAATGAATGAGGTTTCATAATTTAAATGACCAGGTATTGAAAGTTGTGAGAAAGTTCTACCATACAGTACATGAGGATAGTTGATCTTGCTATGCTTATGAGTGTGAGGTTCATGTTGAATGTTTTATTAAATCAAAACATGATAAAAATCACATGCATTACAATATTGACCAAGCATGAGTTTAAGAGGACAAATATACCTTCAATCAATAAGCTCATGACAACTTGCACTTATGAAAGATAAGATTGTTATGATCCCAAAATTTCAAACAAAAGTGCAAAACAATTAAACAATTCAGAAATATTGTCCTAAAATTTTATGAATTTTGTCTAAAGTTTTTATCCCGCATGGATATAAACTTTAGAGGGAGTAATAAAATTTTAAAAGGGAATATTTACAAAAACATGAAATTTGCAAACATTAGATTGACAACTTTGTCAAATTGATTGTGTCTGTATGGAAATTACTCCATAATCAGCTTCAGAAGATGCATATGTGACAAAATCAGTCAAGTTGGGAATCTGTGTCACATCAAAGATACAAGACAATCCAAGCAAGAATTAACAATCTCTGAATCTGCAAAATCTTTGGAAAACAACAAAAATGCAGACTCATCTTCATAAAATTAGAAGCAGCTGTACAAACCAATCAGATTCAGCCACTGCAAAAACATTAATTTTTGACAAAGTACAAAATTTAATGTTGGTAAGTGCATTGGTTAATGCGGGTGAAGGTAACCCTACCATTTAACCAATGCGGGTAACTGTTTTTTGTACAAGTAAACTAATGCGGACAAACATTGTTCATCTATATTAGCTATAGTAAATGTGGACAAAAATTGTTCATCTGCATTAGCTACAGTAAATGCGGACAAGTCTTTTGGTCACCCGCATTTGTCTCAGTAAATGCGGACAAGTCATTTGTTTACCCGCATTTGCTACATGAAATGCCGGATAACTTTGGTCACCCGTATTTGTCTCAGTAAAATGCAGACGTGTCACTTGTTCTTCCGCATTTGCTATAGCTGAATTTTCAAAAAATGCTGATAACTTTGGTCACCCGCATTTGCTTTAGTGAATGCGGATAGGTAAAATTAACTCTTCCGCATTTGTTACAGTAAATGCTGACAAACTTAATTTGTTCATCAGCATTTGCTACAGTGAATACGCCCATAGAAATTCTATATGTGCATTTGCTACAGTACAGAACTTTTCAACACTTGGTTAAATTTTTGTGAAAAGTATGAGTTGTAATATAAATACACATCTAATGTGAGTCATTTATTACTTTTCAAATTTTGAGTGATCTTTCATAGTGAGTCGAGTGCCAGAAAACCGTTCTTCTTCTGAGTTCAAATCTACACTAATCAAGCTTCATTTTGTTCAAATCCAGCATCAAAACAAACAACATTGTCTGATTAAATCGAAGTATTGTTATCTAAAAGGTGATTATCAGTTTCTTACATACTTCGACTGTCGAACAAAATTTCTTGAAATGGAACCCTAATCTTGTGAAATGCTTTAAATAAAATCAAGAACACTGGATTTAGATGAATGACAGATTTCATTAAAACCAATGATCAGTATAAACATCAAAGATTTCATGTGGTTATAAGAACACATAAAACATCAATGAATAGGGGATACTTGTGTATAACAATGTTGACATCACAACCTGTTAAAACACAATCAAAATCAGTATATCCCAATACAAAGAAACAAAATTTTGAACTGTTCTTCATGAAAAATCAAAATCAGGTCAAATAACCAAATGTAATAGTAACAAGCAGAATTCATTTTGACCTAAAAATTCAAAATTGAACAAATCACACACAATTCTCACTAATTCATACTCTCTGTGTAGATTACATAATGGCTAACCTGACTTGGAGCAAGCTCCATAATGTCAGTGGTTTTCTTGATTCTGATGTCCCAGAAGCTGAGGGACTCAAAGACATGATCAGGTTCATAGCCATAACAAGAATGACTCATGCCATAACACAGTGAGACCTGTAATCTATGAGAATTACATCAGATCTTTCTGGGGAAATACAGAAGCTTTGGATATTGATGGAGAGAAAGCAATCTCAGGAAGAATATCTGATGATCACACTCTGGTGATATCAGAACAATCTGTTATAGAATGCCTTTAATTTCAAGATGATCCAAATTCTCCAATTGAATTTGATGAAGAAGATATCATGTCATTCTTTGCTGACATTGGATATGAGGGAGGATTTGAGGAAAAACAGATAGTGAAAGGATTGGTTGATTTGCAATGGAGGTTTCTCATTCATTATATCCAACACTGCCTATCTAAAAGAAAAACTGGGTGGAATGACATACCATTAACTACATCTCACTAGTCTGTGCCCTCTGCTCTAACAGACCCTACAACTTTTCAGCATATGTCTTTAATGGAATGATGTCAAATATTCAAGAAGGGAGAAGGAACATGTTCTTAATGTACCCCAGATTCATCAGTGTCTTATTAATGAAGCCTTTCCTGATCTGGTTTTAGAAGGCCCCATTCTTAAAGTTCCTCATTATAATGCCAAATCTTTGAAGTACATCAAGAAGAGAGATCCAAGAAATTTCTATAGTGGTGCTTTCATTCCACTCTTACCTTGGATGCAACAACAAATAGATCCCCAAAATGATGTGCCAATGGATGAGGAACAACTACAACACCAAGAACCGGTTGTACATGATGATATTCCTATTGAGGAACCTGCACAAGAAATGGCAGCTAATGTTCCTGATAATGAACCAATTCATGAAGTAAATGTTCATAAAGAAGCTCCAAAACAATCAGTGGAGTAGGCTGCTGCTCATGATCAACACCATGTTGATAAGCATGCAGAAACTAAAGAACACATTATACCAGTATCACCTTTGATTGGTGATCCTCACACTGGTGAAACACTACAAGAAGTTGCTGTTTTATCCCCTTTAAGGGTTGATCCCATTATCCCATAATCATTCTCTCCAATTCATATACAAGAAGATTCACAAGGCAGTTCACCACCTGAAGCAATTGCTGAGGCTGGGAGTTCTGGTGAATCTACCAGCTCCTCAAAATCTTCTAAATCTTCTGATAATGAAGAAGATAATCAATATACTAAGCCTCTACCACAGAGACAACTTGTCTCTGAAGATGCTCCTTCTGAGAGCTTTGCAGAATCAGAGGTGAACAGGCCTGATGAAAAGGATATGATGATATCTGATCTCCTAGCCAAAATGTCTAGAAAGGAGAAGACTTTGGATAGAAGGGTAGGGATAATCAATGATAGAATCCTAGAGTTGGATGAAAAGGAGAAAGAAGTGAGTGAATTAAAAGCCAAGTATGATGTTGATTTGAGAACAAAAGATGAGGAGATCAAACAGTTAAAAGCCTCTTTAGAGATGTCAAGAGAAGAAATCAGTGGTCATGTGGACACTGTGGCTATTCAAACTGTGGCTATGGAAGATCAAGAACACATGTTGGAGATGCAAACAGAAATTATTGCTGATCTAAACAAACAAAATGAGTCTTTGAAGAAAAGAATTGATGAATTTAAACTAATTGCTCAATTAAAGGCTGAATTTGAAAGAGAAGCAACAGAACATGAAGCTAAAGAAACTGATAAGGAAGTTCATTCACAACAGCAAGAAACCAGTGGTGTTAGGGATGATGATAGCTGGGAGATGGTAGTACATTCTGATCCATCTACTGAAAAAGAGGCCATGATGAAAGAACTAATAGATGACATGGATAGATTCTCTTCAAGTGAATTCATAATAGATGAGGAATTCTGGGATTACATCAAAAACACCAAATCCCCCTTTAAGTCTATAATTGTAATTCCATCACAACCTGTGTCAATAGAAGAACAACTGAGAATGCAGCTTGTTCCTGCTATTGTATTGACTGATAAACAACAAAGTTTAATCAATAGACTTTGTGATGAATTCAAAGAAAAGAAAACAGCTAAATTGAACAGACAAGAAGCTGAACAACAAAGAATCACTGCTGAGCTTAAGGCTGTTGAAGAAAAACAACAGGCCAAAACTGATGTAACTTCAACATCAGGACCAAGAGTGATCACATACATAAGAAAATGGAAATACTTGACTGAAAAAGCAAAAGGAAAACTTCCTATTGTTGAGGAAGAACAACCCAAAAAGAAAGCAAAAGATGATCCAAGAAGTTTGGCAGTAATTGCTAAATTCTTAGAAGAACATGAACAAGCAGAAAAAGAGCTACAACAAACTCTGGAAATCATAATGTTGGAAGAAGGAGAGAATGAAGATGACAAAACTGAGAAATCTACTGATGTGCACAGCCCTGCATTTATTGAGCCATCAGTAGAAAGCATGATTGAAAAAGCAAAGTCTGATGATCTCATGATTTATGCCATGTATCTGATAAATCATGGTTATGATGCTGACATTGTGTTTAAAATGACATATGAGGAGATTGTTGAGGAGGTAAAGAAGATGGAAAAGCTGCTAGATCCTACATATGTAACAGAATATGAGAAAACAAAAGAGACTGAAAAGCCAACATTCTCTATCCTCGAAACAGCAAAGAAAGATGACCAACAGTTTGTTTTTCCTGATCCCTATAACATGTCAGATAGGGAAATGAAGGATTATCACAACAAACAGGGATTTACAAAAAGAAAGTTAGGAAACATGAAGACTAATTCACTTTGGGCTGTTATGTTAAGAATGATTAATGAAAAGAAAGATAGAATGAAAACAATTGAAGAAGAAGTAATTGCCCAGAAGCCCAGAAAAAGATCTTCTGCACAAGATGTACAATTGACTACAAAAGACAAACATGTTCTGGCCCCTATTCTACACAAAAACCCAGAGTGGTTCATTGAACCTTCACAACTAAAACTTCAAGAGGGTTTAACCACTGCTGAGATGATTAGAGGGGTATCTACTCCCAAAGGCAAAACAGATGTCAAAATCATTGCCTAGAAGTATGATAGCAGCTGGAATATGTTCATGGTCAAGAGAATCTCAGGCCTGGTGCAATTCTTTACAGAATATACATCCTTAGTCAATGCCAGGAAGGTCCATGACTTAAAAGAATTGGCTGAGTTAGATCTAATCAACTGTGATGGAATGTATAGGGGTTATGAATTTGAGGATATTCTGAAGATGTTTAAGAGAACCAACGACTTCAGGTCTCTAAAAGCCATCTGTACTAGAAAAGACAAATCTTTCAGAAATCCCCTTGAACAGCGAAGAAAGTGAGAGGCAGAAGAGGTAGTGTTCCCTGAGCTGCATGTGAAACCAACAGAATCATTGAAACGAAAAATGATTGCTGGAACTCACAAAACCAAACCAATTTCCAATGTGTACTATGATGAAGAATCCTATGAGTTGGTGATTGAGAGAAAGTAGGAAGGAAAAGAAGCCCCAGAGATTAGAATTTTCAATGGTTATGAGGTCAGACTGCTAGATGAGTCTTACATACACTATATCTTCATAAGACACTTCAGAGCCCTCAAAAATAAAGCTGCTAAAGATGATCTGGAGTTTATGTTAAAGTGTGTTAAGATCTTGAAGCTGGCATTTGATAGAATCAACAACAAAAGGGAACAAAGGAAGAAGAGAAAGGTTCCAATGCAGATGGGTAATATTGTCAAGTTGGAAGTTGATGCTGATGGTTCACTGTTGATTCATAGAGATGGGTTATCTTCTATTTCAGTTTGGGAACCCATCTCTTTGAAACAAATACCCATTGTTGTTATTCATACAATGAGTGAGATGAAGATTCATGTGCTAAGTAGAGAAATAATGAAGGAAGCTAGGGATTTTTCAAACATGATAAAGGCAATCCTCAATCCTTCCCTTGCAGAACCTGAGGTACATCATGAAGATGCTGCAACAATCTCTCTAACAACAGTCCAACAGAAGACATCATATCAAGACCGACCAGAATCTTCACAACCACCACCACCATCACACTCTTGAGGAACCTAGGCAGTATAATCCTTAGGGGGAGTATTGTTAGACCCTGAAAGGATCATACTTGCCAACTCAAGAAGTGGTTGGAGGTTGTTCTGGTTGGAGAACACATAAGACATCATCAACAGAAGACAAGAAAAGACTAAGTATAGAGCACACGCATTTGTTAATAAGGATGACTAGTGAACAAATGCAAACAAGTGTTTGTTCACCCGCATTAAAAAATATAGATCAAGACAAATAATGCTGAACAGAAGTGTTCATCCGCATTAGTCCATGCGGATGAACAACAGTAAATGCTGACGAGACTTGTTTACCCGTATGAACTAATGCGGGTGAGCAAACACAAATGCTAAGAAGACTTGTTCACCCACATGAACTAATATGGGTGAGCAAACACAAATGCTGAGAAGACTTGTTCACCCGCATGAACTAATGCGGGTGAGCAATCAACAATTGCTGATGAAGACTTGTTCATCTGCATGAACTAATGCGGATGAACAACTTACACTTATTTTGTACTTAGACTAGATTCTCTTGTATAGATCAGGGTTAGTTTAGTCTTTTGTACAGGAAATGAATACGCCTATAAATAGGGTCACATACCCTAACATTGTAAGGTTGACTTCAGCAGTAATATACACAATATTTTGCAACATTTACTTCGGTTCTTGATTCTGTTACATTCAAGCATTTACCACAGCAATTAATGTTCTTTGATATAGTAATTCAGCTGCTATATTATTGACTCAGTCCACATATTCGATCCTAGGTTGAGTCACATCAACCGAGAATATCATTCTCAAACCCAGTCAGTTAGCGACTTTCCTGCCTACGCGATGTTGTCCGGCTGTAGCACGCATGGCCACTTAGCTTGCCCATACTGTATGGGAGACACAGAATCCTTCCGGTTACATGCTGGAGGCAAACCTAGTTGGTTTGATTGCCATCGGAGATTTTTACCTCTATCCCACCCATTTCGTCGTGATAGAAATGGATTTAGGGCTAATAAATCCGTACCGTCATCATTAGGACCCCCACCCGAGTTGACTGGTTGAAGGGTTGAAGGTTCTATTGTTGACTCATATCTAGTAGATGAACTTTCTAACTATTGCTCCTTGTATTTTGAGCCAACAGTTGAGACAAGATTGAATGTCGAGCCTCATAATTTTGCCCCTAATATACCATGTTCTTTGAGTACTGATTCTTGGTTAAGTATATTCAAACACCCATCTTGAAGATTATTTAACAAAAGTGGAAAAAACATAGTTCTTAGTGATGATGACAAACACAAGGTTATATTGCTAAATTGTCAAGACAATGATATAAATGGTGATGATGATGATAATGATGGTGTAGAAGTTGAGTTTGAAGACACTAATTTAGATGATGACGATGTAGAAGAATATGAAGATTCAGATTCATATTAGTTGGTTAGTTGTTAGTAATATTTATAAGCTAAAACATAATGCTTAACGCTTTTTATCATTTTTTTGTATAATGGTTCTTCTTTATATAATGTTTTTTTACTAATTTCCATATATTAGAGTTGTTATGAATATTAATAACTTTATTTTTTTGTTGAAATTATGGCACGTGGTTCAACAGGAAGTGGCAAAGGTCCAGGTGGTGGTCAAGGTACTGGTCAATGTAGTATAGGAAACAATGGAATAACTATGGAGGCATATGAGTCTCTCCATGAGCGTAGCGACGACGATGAGGAGCCGGTCACTACTACTAGGCGACGGGGACCGGTAGTCCCAGACCCAGTACCTGCTTTAGAAAATCGCGTTCAAATTTGGGTTGAACATGGCGAGGAAGTATTTATTTGTTGATTTTATTTTTTACATAGTGCTTTAATTTTTTTCATCTTGTAGATTTAATATCCATGATAAGGTTTCCTGAACCATGGGTTCCATATTGCAGTCTATGTGGTCGAGTCCTTGGCTTGGATGGAAAGATGTTCCTTCCTATCATCGAGAACGTTTGTTTTAGCGTTTTGAGGTGTTTACTTATATTTATATATAACAATGCTGATAACTTGATAAAGAATACATACATAATTAATTAGTGGTTTTTTACTTACAGAAATACTATCAATGGGTGGATGAGTGGAAAACTTTAGTCCAATCTTGCTGGAAAAAATGCATAAAGGGAAAGTTTCCTGATTTGTTGAAGAGGGCTTGTAATAAAGCCAAGGACCTTGCGATCAAAGAGGGTATAGAAATTGGGAACAATTTAAGTGTCATTCTTCCATTTAAGCCAATCTGGATTAGTCAAGAGGCTTGGGTAACCCAAGTTGAGGTATGGAATAGCGATTCATGGAAATCCAAATCTACTATAAACAGTGTAAACAGAAAGAAAGCAACAGACGGTAGACATACGCTCGGGTCGAAAAGCTTTGTCACGGTCAGAAAAATTTGGTAAGAATGTCAAGTTGTCATATTTTGATACATAATATTTCACTTCTCACGCTCTTGAATGATGCAAAATACACTATAAAAATGAGTCCTTTTTCGGTCAAAGTGTATCCTTTCGGTAAAAAAAATAAGCCTAAAACTTAATAAATATATAAGACACTTTTGTCTTTTTATTTCTTATTAGTACTTAGTTTTCCCGTCATGGTGTTATATATGTTATTACTATCCTGTTTATCTTGATAAATTCATATACTATTTGTTGTTCAATCATTTTTCTTGATATGGTTAATGTTCTATATATGTTTCATTAATGATAATATTTATTATCTAATTTGAATATGAATTATTTAGGATAAGACATTGAAACGACGTGCTACGCTTGATGAATTCTGGATGCAAACCCATGCAAAGAAAGGGTCGAGACCCCTAGACAGATTAACGGGTAGTGGGTCTAATAGAGATGATTTGGGAGAAGTCGGTGATGTGGAAGAGAACATTCACGAGCATAACGTGAACTGGGCTGATTCGAGGGCGAGTGAAACTATAGTAGTCTCCTTTACTTTGTAATTATATTTTTTACTAAAGTATTAAATTTTAGAATAATATGTCGTGTTTTTTTTTAAATCCACCATATAAAAGGATAAATAGTGCATGTTTTTATATACAAACAGGGTATTGTTGCTTTTACAAAGACAAGGTTGTAGAATCAAGTTATAGTACCCTTTTGAATCGGATTTCTAGCTTGTAATATAGTATGGTTAAAACTTTAGGTTATATTGCTTATTTAACCGTATTATGTTAACCCGCATCTACTATTGTATATAAAACTTAGTGGATCTCTTGAAGCCAATGCACTGTCTTTAATTGTTTTGTTCTAGAGTGATGAACACATTATATGATTTTCAAGCATGTGTAAGTGTGTATTTTGTATTATTTTCTAACGTGTAAACGTTAAACGCTTATACTTATTTATAAATGCAAACTATAAAATGTTTACGCACTAATTTTTTCTTATTTCAGAATAAATATAAGGAGTGTGTTGTTGAGAGTTATGGAGAGGATGATACCTTACACCCTGAACTTGATGTGGAATTATGGTCACAAACTAGCTGGGGAAATAAAAAAAGTAGAATGTGCGGGACTGGCAACACTTGTGATCCTTATGTGGTGCTGACCGGTACACCATCAATGCCTAGAAGTGATCCACCTGGGAGAAGTGATGAGGTTTGTATTCTCTTTTAGTGATACAAATTCGATGTATTTTAATAATGAAAAAGTGTATTTATTGTGATATCAATAATTCATCGTAGTAGAAGGTTTGTATTTACACATATTAAATTGTTGTATGGAAAGATGATTGTTTGCATGAATTAGTAACAACTAGAGGTGACAATCCTAGCCAATTTGTTTTTAGTTGGGTTGATCTGGACATTATTTACATGGATATGGATGGACTTGGCAAAATAAAGTCACTCGTTATGTTTTGAGTCATTATGGGTCTAATTCTAACAACTTAGGTTAGTTTGGGAATGGTACTTTTTATTTGGTATTAATTGGTCAAGATGGGTAATAGAAAATATAGAAATGGGTCAAGATGAATCATCCTAGCACAAACACACAATTTACTTGAATGAAGTGCTTTATACTAAGCTTTGTTTGTTTCTAATTTGTTAAAAACAAGATTTCTTAATGTATTTGGTATTAATGTGTTATGAGTGTGATGTGCTAATTTATTTAGTATAGGTGCAAAGGTTGAAAGAACAAGTAGCGAGTTAGAACTTGATAAAGCAGAGAAGAATGCTATCATGGAGAAAATTGAAGAAAATGCAAGGCTATATGCTGAAATGATTGAGAAACTTCGAATGCTATCACAAAACCTACCACAAAACATTCTATCAAGTTAAGGAAGGAGTTTATGCTAGTAACCACTATGATTTCTACATTAATGTTTTTGGATGATTTGGATATTTAATACTATTTGGTTTGGATTAACTGTGATGTTTTTGGACGTTTAACGTATTGCAATTGGATGTTTTATGCTTTTTGGTTGTGGTTAACCTTTAATTACAATTGTATATATTATAAAAGTTTTGGTATATATCATTTGCAGGAAAAGGTTCAATAACATTATAAAAAGGAAATCTTTTAAAAATTTAGACAAAATTCGTAGCTAAATCCGTAGCAAAAAGTTGCAAACCCATAGCAAGATTGGTAGCAAAAATATAACAAAACTCATAGCAAAATTCGTAGCCAATTCCATAGCCAAAATGTAGCAAATCTATAGCTAAATTTCATAGCAAATATTTGTAGCAAAATCTTAGATAAATCATCCATAGCAAAACCGTGGCTAAAATCCATAACAAAACCGTAGCAAAATTTTCCGTAGCAAAAATTTCATAGCTAAAATCCAACAAAACTCCGTAGCAAACTCCATAGCAAATATTCGTAGCCAAATGCGTAGCTAAATTAGCAACGCCAATTTTTATATCTAAACCCGTTGCAAATATTGGTCCGTAGCAAAAATCCGTAGCTAGAACAATTAGCGACGAAAGTATCATCTACAAACTAAATCCGTAGCAAACACTCATTTTGCTATGGATTCGTTACGGATTTGACCATAGCAAATACCTTTTTCTGTAGGGTTTAGTTAACGAAAAGCACTAAATAAAATATAATATTTTTATCATGTTTATACATAGGTTTTAACTTGCTAAAAAATTTCATATTTTATGGAGTATATCTAGTTGTCTCAAAATAATTATTTTGTTCCAAAGGTACTTGTAGCTATTTTATGGAGTTCTAAAAGTATTACAATTGGTTAGACATTAAGAGTCATACGACCTTTTAAAGTTGAGAAAATGTTTCAATTAAAAATCTAGTTTAATTTTCTCATTTTGTAACAACCGTTTGGGGGTCTTAAACTTATCAAGAAGTATGAACCCATTTAGTTTACATACAGAGGTCTTGGAACTTAATGTTATGATCAACAATCATCTAATTTGGTTATGTTTTGACCAAGTTATGTTCCTTTAAAGATGCTTAAAAGTTTATATCCAAATCTTTATTTCTAAGACATCAATTCCAAATAATCTATTTTAACAAAGGTTTCAAGTCTATGAGTCTTAGTTACTTGTTACATGTTGTCATAGCACTTATTATAAGATATCATGTTTTAAAGCTTTTAGATGCCTTGTGTTAGAATGATGCAACTTACATAAATATAAATCGAAAGCATGTAATGTAGTACATAAATTGTTCTACCAAAATCCAACAAGTGTTAATTCACCAAACACCTCGAAGGGGATTAGGGATGTTAAATCATCCATTGGCTTAGACCTAGGTTTGACTGTTACTTTAACGAGCATAAATGTAAGAAAAGGTAATACCATGTACTTAAAAACTTAGATGGATTATACCTAGATGAAGGATAATATGTGTTGATCTATGAAGGGGATGAAGCAACCAAAAACTCAAGATTTCAGCATTGGCTACAAAATGCAGAATTATGCCAAGTGCTGAATCAACTACCAAACAACATATGCTGAATGACTGCCAATCAACATATGCTGAACAACTGCCTATCCGCATTCAACAGATGATTTGCTGATCAACTACTGATAATTAGCACTAAAATCCATGAGCTGCTGATTACTCCCACTCCCAAGTCTATCAAACTCCTATGGTGACTCATCAAGTACCGATGATCACTTATCCTGAAACTCTAACTACTGAATCTCAATCATCACCATCATTTAGCAGATGGAATCAGCTAGACACACCATGCTTTTCATAATCATACCCCTCAAACTCTTCCTTCATCAGTGACCAAACCAACTTCTTTCAACTCTTTGAAGAAGATCTGGAGTGCATTCATCCATATCACTTGGAGGAAATGGATATCAACTACCAGATAACCATGATATCCTTAAGGGCCAAGTAGTTTCAATAAAGAACCAGAAGAAAATTCCTGAGTTAGAGAAGATTAGTATTTGGGTTTGATAAAAGCAAGGTGAAATGTTTCAATTGCAACCAGATGGATCATTTTTCTAAGGAATACAAAGCTCCAAAGTCAAACCCATCTCCTTCAAGTTCATCAACCATCCATAACACTCAACTCATCAAGGTCCTTCAACCTCATTTAGCCAAAGAAATACATCAGCTGTAGCCTCAAGAGAAGTGGTGATTGACTAGAGCTTCCAAGTAGAAGATGTTACTCCCATCAATAATACATTAATGGTTGGAAGCTCAACCTTCTCACCTTAGGTAACTTCCAACCTAGAGACCCAAATTGATGATCTCTTGAGCACATTGAAATCAATACAATATGATTTAGCCATAGCTAAAACATATGCTGATAAATACAATGAACAAACTAAAAAGTTTAAAAAGTTACTTGCTTTTATCGAAAAATCCTAAAGGTTGTATTAAACCAAGATAGGTTTAGGGTATAATTCAGTGGAACCACCAACGACATACACCCCTACATATAACTTTAAATGCAACCTTAAGCTAAAGAAGCAAGCATCTACCAAACCCATCTGTACAAGGGTATCTCCTGAAGAGATTAAGACAACAGAGAAGGAAAAGAAGGATGGAATAGTTGAGGAAGTAGATAAAGAGGACGAGAAAAGAGAAAATGAGTAGGAGGAGAAAAGAGAGGAGGAAGAGAAGAGAACTCAAGGCAAAAAGTAAGAAGACTGTGATTCGAAAGATGGAGTTTGTAAAAGAAAAGCCATCTTTCAAAGCCAACCAATTGTCTACGAATTCAGACCCCTCCACCAAGACAAAGCTTCATTCAAAGCATAGCTATAATAAGAAAAGCCATAATAGGAGCTTCTGTGCAGGAACCTCAAACTCTTCAGAATTGAGACCCCAACCGTATCTTCAAAAGTCCATTCCTGAAGAAGTAAATATTCGCAGCAAGAGGCTCCCAAAGAAGAAAATAGAGATAACCACCCATGCTGATCACAAGATAAACAAGAAGATGGGTGGAGATGAGGGAGGCAAGGATGAAAAGATGAAGAAGGAGCTACAAGAGATTCGACAGATGATGAACTTAGCAAAGAAGTAACTGAAAATCACATGCCTAATATGTGGGGAAGACAGTCACTTTGCAAAGGACTATCAATATAACCCTCTAGCACACTCCATCAAATATCTATCCAAGCCTAAACCCTAAAGGAAGTCTGCAACTGCCAAACAACCATCTAAAAGAAAAGAAGGTGGTCACAAAACTACATAGCAGTCAACTCCCTCAAGTGCTGAGTCCAAAGAAATCTCAGCACATCTAAAGGATCTGCAAAGAAGTCAGCAGTTATAGACCAAAAGAAGAAGAAGATGTTAGAGAACCCTTCACCATCACCAAAGCTTCAAAAGATTCTCACAGGAAGGATGATTTCAAAGAATCAGGCAAAGCAAAACAGAAGAGCCTAGAAACCAAAGACATCCGTGGAAGCCTTAGATGACCCAAAACCAAAGACCAACCTCTTAACACTTACCTTTGATATAATATTACTAAAAACTGGAAGACCCAAGACTAAACAAGCTTGGGTCCCCATTCATCACTAACCATATTGTTTATGTGTACGATCATCTACAGGCCAAAATAAACATATGGACTGTGGATAGTGGATGCTCTCGGCACATGACTATGTGAAAGATCATGCCTGCTGAATCTTGAACCATTTGATGGTGGATCTATTACCTTTGGAAGTGATACAAAAGGAGGATACATTACTGGTAGGGGAAAAGTTAGGAATGACAAGGTAAGGTTTGACAAGGTGATCTATGTGAAAGAGTTAAACTATAACCTGCTGAGCGTATCTTAATTGTGTGACCAAAAACATAACACTCTTTTCATAGTGCATGAATGTATTGTCTTATCTCTTGGGTTTGAAATTCCAAATAACAAAAATTTTTAAGAGCTCCCAAGAAGGACAATATATACATGCTCAACATGCAGGATGCATCGCCTTCTGGAAATATATCATGTTTCATTTTCAAAGCTTCCATAAATGCATCACCTTTGGCACAGAAATTGGCACATGTAAATTTCAAAAACATGAACAAACTAGTTTGAAATGGGTTAGTCATAGAACTGTCAAACAAAGAGTTTGCATGTGCTGACCACTGTGTTGCATATCAAAAAGGAAAGCAACACAGATCTTCTCATTAGTCTAGAGAATTGAATTTAATCGCAATTCCTTTACATCTATTACATATGGACTTATTTGGGCCAATAGGTGTAAAGAGTTTGGGAAAAAAAATCATATTGCTTGGTAATAATAGATGATTTTACAAGATTCAATTGGGTTTTCATTTTAGAAACTAAAGATGAAAGTGCTAGGATTTTAAAATAATTCATTATCAAAATTGAAAACAAAATTCATCAAATGGTTAAAATAATTAGATGTGATCAGGGTACTGAATTCAAAAACCACACCCTGTATTCTTTTTATGAATCCAAAGGTATTGCAAGGCAATATAGTGCTCCCAAAACTCCTCAGCAAAACGGAGTTGCTGAGTGGAGAAACATGACACTTATTGAGGCTATAAGGACTATGTTGTCTGACTCAAAACTTCTTAAAACATCTGGGCTGAAGCATTCAGCACTGCATGTTGTGTTCAGAACAGAGTGTTGATTGTCAAGACACATGGAAAAACCTCTTATAAATTGTGGCATAAGAGAAGACCATTCATAGAGTTTCTAAAACCGTTTGGATGTCGATGCACCCTCCTAAATACCAAAGATTACCTGTCCAAATTTGCTGAGAAATCAGTAAATGGGTTCTTTGTAGGATACTTATCACATGCTAAGGCTTATAGAGTATACATCAAAGTTGACCACATTATTAAGGAATCTATTCATATTTAATGAAAATTTCTCAAATAGTGTTGGAATACTCCAAGTTGGATGTTTGATCTAAATGGATTCACAAATGCCTTTAATTAATTGATTAAGAATGTTTTAGGAGACTCTTTAAATAGGTCATCAGACATACAAGGTCCAAGTTCTAAAGACCACGGTGTTGATCCACCATAAGGGTTCAGTCATAACAAGTCATCTCCTGATACAACACAACCACATTTAGCAAAAGTAGATGCTAGTACCAAACACAATGTAGGTCATCTATCACTTGCTTATTATGACTCAACAGATGAAGAGTCTAATGATCATTATAGTACTAGATAATGTTTTGACAAGGAACCTAGTATGACAAATGCTGAGGATAGAGTTACTTCGGAAGATGAACCAATCAATCCATCTGTCGAACTTCCTGAAACAATTTTTCCAATTTGGATTTATCTCAATAACTCCAAGTAATCCCAAGACTAAGAATTCATAAAGAGCATCCAGTTGAGAATGTCATTCGAAATGTAGATGTAGGTGTCAAGACAAGAAGCAGTATGAATGAAGCAAACATTTGTTTTTTTTCATGCTTTATTTCTCAACTAGAACCAAGGAAAGTTGTTAAGGCATTATGAGACAACAACTGGGTAGAAGCTATGCAAGAGGAGCTTTGTCAGTTTGCTAGACAGAAGGTTTGGATACAATGTGCACTTTCTAAAGGGAAGACTGCAATAAGGACCAAATGGGTTTTTCAGAAACAAGAAGCATGACAAGGGCATTGTTATTTAGAACAAAGCCAAACTTATGGTATAGGGGTACACACAAGAAAAAGGGATTAATTATGATAAAGCATTTGCTCCTGTGGCCAGGCTGAAAGCAATTAGAATTTTTTTAGCATTTGTTGCCTCCAAAGACTTCAAAGTGTTTTAGATGGATGTCAAGACTGCATTCCTTTATGGTGAGATTGATGAAGAAGTTTATGTCTACCAACATCCAGGTTTGAAGATCCTAAGTATCCAGATCATGTTTGCAAACTTGATAAAGCACTTTATGGCCTTCATCAAGCTCTAAGAAAATAGTAATAGACACTCTCTACTTTTCTCCTAAAAAATGGATACACTAGAGGATCTATATATAAAACTATCTTAATCAAGAAAGTTGATTTGGATATCATAGTGGTACAAGTATATGTGTATGATATCATATTTGGGTCTATAAATGAGAGCTTGTGCATAGCCTTTGAAAGTCTTATAAAGTCAAAGTTTGAGAGGAGTGTAATAGGAGAGTTCACTTTCTTTCTAGGGCTGTAAGTGAAACAAAACTATGATGGCATCTTTATAAATCAATCTATGTATGTTCAGGACATATTAGCAATATTTAAAGCTAGCGATGTTAAGGCTACAAAAACCCCCATGTCTAAAACATGTTCATTAACTTCTGATCTTAAAGGAGGAGAAGTTGATCAATAGCAGTACAGAGCCATCACTGGGTCTCTCATGTATCTCACAGTCAGCAGACCAGATATCATGTTTGTCACCTGCTTGTGTTCAAGATTCCAAGATGATCCAAAGGTGTCACATCTAATGGCCACAAAGAGAATTCTAAAGTATCTCAAAGGGGAACCTAAGTTGGGATTATGGTAGCCTAAGAGTGTTGACTTCAATCTTTATGAATATACAGATAGTGAATATAGTGGATGCAACATCAACAAGAAGTCCACCTTAAAAGGATGTTAATTTCTAGGAGGAATATTGGTTTCATGGCAATGCAAGAAGCAAACCTGTGTCTCGAAATCATTTGCTAAAGTAGAGTCCATTGTTGCATTTAGTTGTTGTGCTCAGGTGTTATGGATCAAAACTCAGCTTAGACATTATAGAGTAACTTTCATGAATATTCCAATCACATTAACAACAATGCCATCTCAATCACCAACAATGGAGTTCAACATTCAAAGACAAAGCACATTGATATCAGGTATCATTTTATTAGAGATTGTGCAAAAAATAAATTTATTAAATTAATTATACTCCTTACAAATGAACAATATGCAGATTCATTCACAAACGCTTCTAATGAAAATAGATTTATATATCTTGTATCTGCTAATGGAATTATGAACTTTGAATAATCAAATGATTTACAAAATGATATCTGATAAAATTTGTAAAAATGTCTTGTTGCCAACTAAAATAGAAAATCTTGGTATTTGCCGAGTATTACAATTTGGCAGATGAATGGGTAAACTGGGTATCTGTCGAATGGGGAAATTCGGTAGATAAGATGGGCTCAGCACATGTCTTTGAAAACGATCCGGTAGGTCGCACTTCTATCTCTAGATACTTAGTGGTGCTAGAGAAGTAAGATGAAAAGACTATTCCATCATCACACGTCGTCGGATTTTATAGTTATGGTGGTAAATTTTTTAAATAAGACTATTGTATATTATCCACAACTATTAAAATCTAAGTCTGTCCCAGCATTGGCATCTTCAACCTCTGCCTAAAAGCGAATTCTCTCAAAAGCCTTAAGTCCCTCAAACACTAACTACTCTCAAAGACCTTTCCATGGCTGCTCAAACCCTAGAATTCCGTCTGAATGATAATATCACTGCATTACTTCAACAACTTGATGATCCTGTCTATGATCCCGTTCTTAATTTCCACGCAATAGCAATTATTCCTCTTCCATTTCAAAAGGCCGAGTGATATGTGAAATGCACAACAAGGAATTCTGGACCACATGCTCCATACAAAGGGACATGGAACAAAGGTCCACACCGTGATGGTGCAAGGGATGAAGGTCACCATTTCATGCGCCAAAATTCGTCAACATCTGAAGGACCCCTCCTGAAATCCACCTTCTCCAAATCACTAGTATATTTTAATTGGAGAATCATCCTTCATATCTTCCTACACTGTCTTTCAAATAAATCTGGACGGTGGGATCAAGTTCCATTGGATTTAGTAGTAGCTATCCATGGTATGATCAAGTGAAGTTGTTCATGCTTTAGGAACTTTAAACAAAGTAATATTTTCAAAGTTCAGATCAACTCCAAAATTTTTTTTGGGAAGGCAAGTCCCTTATTTGCTCATATGCTTTAGGTCACTGAGCCTCAGGATGGTAGCATGACAACACCCACCACTACTGATCCTACACCCTTTACATCACAGTCTAAGGCATACAAATAAAAGCAAACCTTGCAACTTCTACTGAGATGATACAGGACCCTAAATCAACTCTCCACAAAAAGATAAGACTTGAAACAAGGGCACCAGTCAAGTCAAAGGTGTCAGCCACACCCAAACAAAGCTCAAAGAAGAAGTTTCCTTTTCCTTCTTTTGAGCAGGGCCAAACCACACCTGTTAGCCCTCAATTAGAGTCCCGAAACTCTATTGAGAAAACCAAAAGGTATACCCACATTATTGAGACAACTTTTGTGGACGAACTCTTATTAGGAACTGGTTTACATCTTGGATCATTAGACTTAGCTCCACCATCTCCCATACACATGTCTATTTCCTAGAATGAAGATGTTCCTACTGTCACACCCTCAATTTCCATGAACGGGGTACTACCGTTGGGCATGTGACATAACAGGATCTTAGCCACTAGTTACACCAAACGACACGTCAATTACAAAACATAATTACTCGCTAACGTTTGAAATTTCCAAAAGCATAGTTATTAATGTAAACATAACGATAGTTGCGGAAGCATAATTAATCTTAAATTAAAATGGCGCAACACGCGCAAACCAATGAAATAATGTTCATGAAAGAAAAATAAATGTTCATTTGACCCATAAGATGAATGCATGAACGAGATGTTCCTAATCGTGCGCATCTTATGAACCGGAAGGAAACATGCTAAAGTGTCAACACAAGGTTGGTGAGTTCACAAGTTTTGATAAACAGAATATAATAGTAACCAATATAGTAAACAAAGTAATATCAGTAGATAGCTAGTCTACTTAACAAGCTACATAGTATATGAAGTTCGCAACCGAAGTTGACAATGTAAATGAAGGCTTCGGCTGTGGCTACCAAACCACAACAACAGAAATTAGGTCAATTAAACGCTTGTTCGACATGCAGTCGTGCTAGTGCGACTAGCCCGGGTGGGATTTGTCAAACCCAGTAGATCTACTCAGAATTACCTCGCTAAAGAACATACATTAACGATTCGAAATGTGAGGACTTAAATTGGTACAACACTAGTAATCATGCGATAATTACATTATTACTGATCAAATGAAAATACGTTTTGAATACATGTTTCTTTCCCCGACAAAAATAGGTAAAGTAGGGCTGAGAACTCACCTTGAATGCACAGCAAAATCAATAAGTGTAAGCATGTACGATTAAGTTTCCGAACACCCTAGATGCACGTTTATTATATAACATGGATCGTACGGTTTCACGTTCACTGTTCGGTTACAATAACGGTTATCGATGTCCCCATTCACACACAAACACACACAACACCAATGCACAACGACCCAAATAAAACTCACATAATATGTATTACAAACACATAATATATATTATTCACACACCTAATATATATGTATTATGCACATATAATTACCACATATACCATGCATTATGCATGAACACACATACCCATAATTAATCTAAAACCCATATGATCCCACTACACAATTGAGATCCATAAAATTTCCATTTGGCCACCCAACCTATCAACAACCACACACACCTTCACTCACGCACACAATAAAAATATACACACACACCTAGCCAAAACCCGTACACCCATGCACACAACAACACACACCCAACACCATTCACCGAACCCTCGACCATGAAACCCTACATCTTTCAATTCACAGCCCAAACTGTGAACATTCACCCTACATCATACACAAAAACACTCCGATGCATACACGCATGCAATAAACATCACCCATACCTCCCTTCATAACCGAACACACACAAACATACAGATATATGCTTATACACAATATATACTTACAGCAACAACCACACAAGTAACGAAACCAAATCGAAACCAAACATACAATAGCAACAAGAATATAATTCCATGCACAAGAACATACGCACACCAATTCACGTAGGACCCAACACACGCACATAACGCATCATACACGCAGAAAAGCACACACCTACAAGACCTATGAGCACCACCAACCATCATACATACACATCAACGTATGACATGCATGTTAAATCATACCTATACATCAAACCGGCTGCCCCACCCGATTACACCCACCACATTTAACACATATATATTTAACCGTACATACATCGTAGAATCACACATATATACCCATGCACAAACCCGAACACAACACCTAGGCAGTACCCATAAAATCAAAACATTTTAGATCGAAAGCCATCTCATACACATACACAGCAGGCCATAAAAGATACATATATATGTATTCACACACACACACACCACAGCACAACCGAGACCTGAAACCATGAAGTAAACCTCAAGAACGAAAGCATAATACATTAAAACGAAAGACACAAAAGTAACCATACCGGAACCGCTTATGAAAACAATGGAGCTCGAAGAGAGGGAGTTGCCTCACGCGGTTAAGCACACGGTTGCGGGTGTTGCCGGGGTTAGGGTTCACGAAAGGGGGCGGTTGAGGGGGCAGTCGACGGCAGAAGGGAGTTTTTGAATGGGCTAGGGTTGCGAATGGGAGAAGGAAACATGCAGGGGTTCTTTATATGGATTGAAACAAAATTCGTGGAAGGCTGCTCTTAGGTCCCCTTGGTTTACTCAATTGGCATTTAGGGATACTAATTAGTTTTAGTTTATTTAAAGTTCATTATTTAGAATAAATATAATGGTATTCCTTTTTATTTAATTATAATAAAATTAATATATTACAAAATAGTAGAGAGAGGTGGAGTTAAAGAAACGATGTTAACCGGAAAACTCTGGTTGTCATATCATCCCCTTGTTGAAGGTATTTTCGTCCCGAAAATTTAAAAGAAAAGATATCTTAAGAAGTGGATGCCTAATCTTTGAACAGTTGTGGGTGCTTCTGCTTCATCTGATCTTCACGTTCCTAGGTAAACTCTAGTCCACGCTTTAAATTCCACCTAACGCGCATAATCAGAATCTTGCTACGCTTTAGGGTTTTGACTTCTCGATCCATAATCTCAACTGGTTCTTCAATGACACGTAACTGTCCATCAATCTCCAGTTCCTCCAAAGGTACAATTAGTGATTCATCAGCTAAGCATTTCTTCAAGTTGGATATGTGAAACACATCATGTATTCCATTGAGCTCTTCAGGTAAATTCAGTTGATAGGCTACTGGACCAACCCTTTTGATAATCATAAATGGTCCCACGTAGCATGGATTCAACTTCCCTATTTCCCAAACCGGATTACACCGTTCCAAGGTGAGACTTTCAGAAGTACCTTATCACCAATCTGGAACTCCAATGGTTTACGGCGTTTATCTGCGTCGCTCTTCTGTCGATCGCGTGCCGCTACCATACGGTTACGAATTCGTATGATTTTCTAAGTCGTTTCGTGCACAAGTTCAGGACCCGTAAGTTGGATTTCTCCAACTTCTTCCCAACAGATTGGTGATCGACACTTACGTCCATACAGTGCCTCAAATGGTGGGGCCTTGATTGAGGTGTGATAACTGTTATTGTAGGACAACTCAACCAATGGTAAATGAGTTTCCCAACTGCTTTCCAAATTGATCACACAGGCACGCAACATGTATTCCAGTGTCTTGATCGTACGCTCACTCTGACCATTGGTTTACAGATGATACGCAGTGCTCATATCCAGTCGTGTTCCCAATGATCGTTGCAAGGATTGCCAAAAATGAGAGTGAACCGAGCGTCACGATCTGATATGATAGATACTAGCACACCATGCCGAGAGACTATTTCCCTTAAATAAATTTGTGTCAGCTTCTCCATTCGATCAGTCTCTCGGATTGCCAGAAAGTGCGTGGATTTTGTTAAGCGATTTACTATAACCCAGATGGTATCGTATCCGCTGGGAGTCCTAGGTAACTTTGTGATGAAATCAATTGAGATCTGCTCCCATTTCCACACTGGAATGTCCGGTTGCTGAAGTAAGTCGGATGGTCTCTGATATTCCACCTTAACTTTAGAACATGTCAGACATCTGCTTATGTAGGTGGCAATCTCAGCTTTCATGTTCGGCCACCAGTAGAACTCCTTCGGATCTTGATACATTTTGTCTGAACCCGGATGGATTGAGTAAGGTGACTTTTGTGCTTCATCCATTACCAGCTCTCGTAACTCCCTATATTTTGGTACCCAGATCCGTTCATGAAATAACGGATGCTATCGGTCTTCATCTCTAATTGTTTCTCCATACCCCGTATGGATTCTGCCTTCAGATTCTCAACTTTTAATGCCTCAGATTGAGCAGCTTTAATTTTCACTGGTAGATCGGAATGAATGGTCTGTTGCAATGCGCGCACCTGACAGGGTTTTGGTGTTTCCTTTCGACTGAGAGCGTCGGCTACCGCATTAGCCTTACCCGGGTGATACTTGATTGCACAGTCGTAATCATTGATCAATTCTAACCACCGTCGTTGTCGCATATTCAACTCTTTCTGATCATATATATGCTGAAGACTCTTGTGATCTATATAGATCGTGCACTTGGTTCAATATAGGTAGTGTCTCCAGATCTTCAAGGATACCACTACAGCACCGAGTTCCAGATCATGTGTTGTATAGTTCTTCTCATGCACCTTGAGCTGTCTAGATGCATAAGTAATGACATTGTTGCGCTGCATCAATACACATCCAAAACCCTGGATGGATGCATCATAGTAAACAACAAAATCACCAGTCCCTTCTAGCAAATCTAGAATCAGCACACTGCAGAGTTTGTCCTTAAGCGCCTGAAATGTGGATTCCTCTTTGCTGCCCCATTTATAGATAGTTCCCTTGTGAGTCAGGGCAGTTAAAGGTTATGCCAACTTTGAGAATCCTTCGATAAATTGCCTGTAGTAGCCCGCCAAACCAAGGAATTGCCGCACTTCAGTAGGCGTTTTCGGTGTCGGCCATTCCCTGATTGCTTCAATCTTTGAAGGATCTACATGTATACCCCTTTCGTTCACCACATGCCCAAGAATTGCACTTCTCGCATCCAGAAGTGGCATTTTGAGAACTTTGCATAAAGTTGTTCATTCTTCAACAGATCTAGAATGATTCTCAAGTGTTCCTTATGATCTTCCTTATTCTGAGAGTAGATTAGTATGTCATCAATGAAGACAATGACAAACTTATCCAAATAAGGCTTACAAACACGATTCATGAGGTCCATGAAAACTGCTGGGGCATTGGTCAGTCCAAAAGGCATAACCGCGAACTCAAAATGTCCATAGCAAGTCTAGAATGCTGTTTTCGGAATGTCTTCCTCTCGAACTCGTAACTGATGATAGCCAGATCTCAGATCAATCTTGGAATAGTAGCTTGATCCTTGCAATTGGTCAAACAGGTCATCAATGCATGGAAGTGGATATCTGTTCTTGATTGTTCAGCTCTCGGTAGTCAATACACATCCTTAAAGTTCCATCTTTCTTTTTCACAAAAAGTACCGGAGCTCCCCAGGGTGAAGAGCTGCGATGTATGAATCCCTTGTCTAGCAATTCCTGCAATTGCTTAGACAACTCTTGTAATTCGTTCGGTGCAAAACGGTATGGCGCCCGAGCAATCGGAGCAGCTAGTTGTGTTAGCTCGATTTGAAACTCTACTTGCCTGTGTGGAGGAAGGCCAGGCAAGTCTTCTTGAAATACCTAGGGAAAATCTTTAACAACAGGGATATCTTCCGGTCGCTTCTCTCCAGTGGTCTTCTCAGTAACTAAGGCCAAAATCACCAAATGCCCTTTTCTTATACACTTCTGAGCCTTCATGTAAGAGATGATGCCGACCACAACACCACCCCTGTCGCCTACCAACATGAGTATCGTCCCATCAGGCAAGGGTAGACGGATGAGTTTCTCATGACAAATGATTTCGGCCTGGTTCCTAGACAACCAGTCCATGCCGACAAAAACATCGAAACTACCAAGCGTAATAGATACGAGGTCAATATCAAAATCGTGCGCAGACAGAACTATCTTACAACGTTAGTTTATATGATAAGACTCTATGATCTTACCGTCAGCTATATCTAATGTATAGTTCATGTCTAAGGCTATAGAGTTAACATCTAAATATCGACTGAACTTATGCAAAATGAAACTCCTATCAGCACTAGAATCAAACAGAACAGTGGCAAAACAACCATTGCCAGGAAATTCACCAGTTACAGTAGAAGGATCATTACGAGCCTCACCTGAACCCATGACGAAGGCTCTGCCCTTGGCACCACCATTTCCATTCCCCCACCATTTCCATTCCTAGTGCCATTTTCATTCCCATTGCCATTGCGGTTGTCAGTACCTTTACCACCACTATTGTTTTTTCTCAGCTTTGGGCAGTTCCTCTTGAAATGTCCAACTTGACCACATTCGTAGCATCCTCTTTGTTCCCCTTGATGTGTTGTCGGCCTGGCTGCTAGGTTCACGTGGCAGTTCTTAGTAGCATGGCCAAACTTACTACACCTTTCGCATGTGTTCCTATTACAAGGCCCGTTGTCGTGGTAGTTGCATTTGTTGCAATTTGGTAACGATCCGGTGTAACCACTACCATGTTGAGAAGATGCAGAAGCTTGGTTGGACTGGCGGAGGTTGTTAAACTTCCGTGACTGCTGTGGGTGTTGCTGGGGAGTATTCTGGTTGCTATTGGGACCAAAATCCTACTTTCTTTTGTTGTGGGCATCTGTAGTGGTTGAAGCAGAACCACGTGGAGGTAGTTTACCTTGCGTGACAGCCTGGTCTGTTAGCTTGTATGCCAATCGGATAGCCTCTTGAATATTAGCATGTCTAGCTATAGTAACCATGCTTTGTGTCTCAGGTACCAGACCATTAATGTATCTTTCAACTCGTTTGTAAGCGGGTTGATCATTGTAGGACACAGAGTAGCCAACTCATGAGAATGAGTTATGTAAGCTTCAATTTCAGAACCTACCATCCTCAGGTTCCAAAATTCAGTTTCTAGCTTTTGCACTTCTTTTCTTGAACAGTATTCCTCCTTGAGTAGGTTCATGAAATCCTCCCAAGATGTAGCATTTGCGGTTTCAACACCCAACATCTGAACTTGAGTGTTCCACCAGCTTAGTGCGACACCATCCATCGTGCCTACTGCATACTTCACCCTACTCTCGGCAGGGTAGTTGCACATCTCGAAGGCAGACTCCAATTTCTCAAACCAGTGGAGCAGTCTTATTGCTCCTTCAGTTCCCTTAAACGGATTAGGCATGCAGCCTATGAAGGACTTAAAGGTACAGACTGCTTGACCTGCAACAGATTTAGATCAGGACTTTGGAATTTATTTGAATGTTATAGCTTGACAATATTGACAGGACGTTAATGTCAGGAATGTGTTTGGTATAGCTTACCAATAGGAGCAGGTTGAGGATTAGGGTTATGGTTCGCCAGTGCATCAGCCACATGCTGATTTATGAGAGCTGCCAATTCCGCTGGTGTCATATTGATGGAACCATGACCACCTCCACGTCCAGACATTCTTGACCATCACAACATACAAAAATAAGTAAATATGCAACATATCACTTCATTTAAGTATAAGTAATCAAAAGAATTTAGCACACACAACTAAATGTTTAAATAATAATTTTTGGCAAAATAAATTCTAAGTACGTCTACAATTAATCAAACCAAATATCAAAATTTAGAAACATAAGTTGGATGGGAAACAACCCTTCCCATCTAGGTGTGAAATAAATGAAAGTCTGATAAACGAATGAAATGAATAAGGTAAAAGAATCAACGTGAATCGACAGATCCGGTGCTATCCTCAGGCTCGTCTTCTGGCTGCTCCTCCGGCTCCCCTTCTAGCTATTCCTCTGGATCTTCCTCGTCAGGCTCCGGTACTACGTTCAGTGCATTGACTTGACCCTCAAGAGTATCAAGTGGCTGACTGTTAGTAGCGATGTCCACCTCGTCGCTAACCACACTCTCAAACAAACCAGTGACGCGGTCCACATGCTTGTTATGATATTTCATTAGTACATTGAATCGTCTCTTTAGCTCCTTGATCTCCTCGGTCGATTCCTGCACCGCTTTCTTCAACACTCGATTGTCATCCCACAGATCAACAACGTGTTTATGCTCGATATGCAAAGTAGCCGGCATAGCAGCCATGGCCTGCTCGGGAGGATAGTGTAAGGGAGGTAAGGTAGGGATATCAGGATTCCTAGCCGAAGTAGACCTTGTACATGGCCGGTTTTCAGGAGGTGAAGGAACATTCTTCTCCTGAACTAGTCGGGTCATATACAGAGGGTAGTATTCCCACTTATGAATCGGTGGGTACTTGGGTAGTGCAAACGGTTGGTCATAGTCAAACTCTTCATTACTATTAGAATGCCTAGGCCAATCGTACGGACCCGTAATCAGAGGTATAGAATTGTAATGAACAGGACTCTTTTCTCGAGAAGGATAAGAGAAAGGTGCAGACGCTGAAGAAGCCATTCCTGCGAAGAACCGCTCAAGGGAATGAGCAACAACAAGCAATCCAGCAAGGCAAAGCAAACAAAGCCAGCTAACAAAGCTAAACATGTCTATATGCTTGTAACTAAGGCATCAGGCTATAGTCTAAATGCAATGCAAATGAAATGCAATGTTAATTTAGTTCGCTATAACCAATGGCTCTGATACCAATCTGTCACACCCTTAATTTCCACGAACGGGGTATTACTGTTAGGCGTGTGACATACCAGGATCTCAGCCACTAGTTACACTAAACGACACGTCAATTACAAAACATAATTACTCGTTAACGTTTGAAATTTCCAAAAGCAGAGTTATTAATGTAAACATAATGATAGTTACGGAAGCATAATTAATCTTAATTTAAAATGGCGCAACACGCGCAAACCAATGAAATAATGTTCATGAAAGAAAAATAAATGTTCATTTGACCCATAAGATGAATGCATGAATGAGATGTTCCTAATCGTGCGCATCTTGTGAACCTGAAAGAAACATGCTAAAGTGTCAACACAAGGTTGGTGAGTTCACAGGTTTTGATAAACAGAACATAATAGTAACCGATACAGTAAACAAAGTAATATCAGTAGATAGCTAGTTTACTTAACTTGTTACATAGTGTATGAAGTTCAAAAAAATGAAGCTGACAATGTAAATGAAGACCCGTTCGACAATAGAAATTAGATCAATTAAACACCCATTCGACATGCAGACGTGCTAGCGCGACTAGCCCGGGTGGGGTTTGTCAAACCCAGTAGATCTACTCAGAATTACCTCGCTAAAGAACATACATTAACGGTTCGAAATGTGAGGACTTAAATTGGTACAACACTAGTAATCATACGATAATTACAGTAATACTGATCAAATTAAAATACGTTTTGATTACACGTTTCTTTCCCCCAACGAAAACAGGTAAAGTGGGGCTGAGAACTCACCTGGAATGCACAGCAAAATCAATAAGTGTAAGCACGTACGATTAAGTTTCCGAACACCCTAGATGCACGTTTATTATATAATTAATATTAAATATTAAATATTAACAATGGATCGTACGGTTTCACGTTCGCCGTTCGGTTGCGGTAACGATTATCGATGTCCCCATTCATACACGAACACACACAACACCAATGCACAACGACCCAAAGAAAACACACATAATATATATTACAAACACATAATATATTATTCACAAACCTAATATATATATATATATATATATATATATATATATATATATATATATATATATATATATATATATATATATATATATATATATATATATATATATGATGCACATATAATTACCATATATACCATGCATTATGCGTGAACACACATACCCATAATTAATCTAAAACCCATATGATCCCACTACACAATTGAGATCCATAACATTTCCATTCGGCCACCCACCTATCAACAACCAGACACACCTTCACATTCACGCACACAATGAAAATACACACACACACACCTAGCCAAAACCCGTACACCCATGCACACAACAACACACACCCAACACCATTCACCAAACCTGACCATGAAACCCTACATCTGTCAATTCACAGCCCAAAGTGTGAACATCCACCCTAAATCATACACACAAACACTCCGATGCATACACGCACGCAATAAACATCACCCATACCACCCTTCATAACCGAACACACACAAACATATGGATATATGCTTATACACAATACATACTTATAGCAACAACAACATGTAACGAAACCAAATCGAAACCAAACATGCAATAGAAACAAGAATACAATCCCATGCACAAGAACATACGCATACCAATTCATGTAGGACCCAACACACGCACACAACGCATCATACACGCAGAAACGCACACACCTACAAGACCTATGAGCACCACCAACCATCATACATACACATCCACCCATGACATGCATGTTAAATCATACCTGTACATCAAACCGGCTGCCCCAACCGATTACCCCCAAAACCCACCACATTTAACATATATATATATATATATATATATATATATATATATATATGTGTGTGTGTGTGTGTGTGTGTGTGTGTGTGTGTATAACCGTACATACTTCGCAGAATCACACATATATACCCATGCACAAACCCGAACACAACACCTACGCAGTACCCATAAAATCAAAACATTCTAGATCGAAAGCCATCTCATACACGTATACAGCAGGCCGTAAAAGATACATATACATGTATTCACACACACACATACGGGTACACGAATACGCACACCACAACACAATCGAGACCCGAAATCATGAACTAAACCTCAAGAACAAAACCATAATACATTAAAACGAAAGATACAAAAGTAACCATACCAGAACCACTTATGAAAACAATGGAGCTCGATAAGAGGGAGTTGCCTCACGTGGTTAAGCACACGGTTGCGAGAGTGTTGCTGGGATTAGGGTTCACGAGGGGGGGCGGTTGAGGGGGCAGTCGACGGCAGAAGGGTGTTTTCGAATGGGCTAGGGTTACGAATGGGAGAAGGAAACATGCAGGGGTTCTTTATATGGGATATTAATTAGTTTTAGTTTATTTGAAGTTCATTATTTAGAATAAATATAATGGTAATCCTTTTTATTTAATTGTAATAAAATTAATATATTACAAAATTGTAGAGCGAGGTGGAGTTACAAAAATGATGTTAACCAGAAAATTCGGGTTGTCACACCTACTTTACATCAGCATGAACCACTGCCTCCCCCTTACCATAAAATACAAATAGTGGAGACTGATGTGCTTGTAGCAGCATCTAACCCACATCCCTCATCCCAAGAGATTGATCCTAGAGAGTAAATGATCAATGCGGAAGACGTTGTCTCTACTGCTAATCCATCAATTGATCAGCAGGATAGAGACAACATTCTTAAGACCTCAACCACGACAACTCACCCTGAGAATGTCTCTTTAGAGTTATTTCTCGAGGAGAGGTATCCAGGGTGCCAAGAAACCACATCTGGTGGTGAGGGTGCGGAGGCTTGTCCTAGTACCTCATCTTCCAAGGATTCCAAATCTATGGATAAGGGACGAATAAAACAAATAAATGAATTGACAGGCCATATCCTTGAGCTTTTTCAACTACTAATGCCATACAAGTTGAGAACACAAGGCTTCAAGGTTTTGCCGAACGAGCCACAATACTTGAATTTAAGAACTGTCTGTTGAAATCTTTAGTAGATAGAGTATCTGAGGTGGAAGCACAACTCAGAACTCTACAACATCAAGCTACAAGAGTTACCATTCTTGAATAATAACTCAGAACTCTTCAGCAAGCTGCGACAAAGGCGATGGATCTTGAACAAAAAATGGACAACTTCAAAAGACCACTGACCTTCAACAATCCATCATTCTAAGTCTTTAACTCTCAGCACCACAAGAATTTGGATATGCCTTCCTCTACCAACTTGGTGTCATTTGGAATCTCAGATAATGCTACCAAAAAGGGGGAAGATGAGCCCAAAGAAGCTAAAGACATTCTCCAAAGATTGGCTACCCAAGTTATAAATACTACATAGCTAATCACTTTCTCTTCCAAATGGACTAACTAATATAGGTTTCTATCAGAAGTTGAAGCCAAAATGAATGAGCTTCTTGATAGGCATGGCTATGATAGCTCGGAAGAGAAGGAGATAGAAGAAAGGACAGTGATGAAGAGGATGAACCAAAAGGTTCAACTTGGGAAGAATAGATTTGCCATGACGAAAAGATATAGCATTTCTTCTTTGCTCTCTCTTAAAAGAAAGAGATACGATGAGGAATCATCAAAGAGAGAGCTTGTACTAGGACGTGAAGCCTCTCCCAAGGTATCTACTAAAGAAGAAGCACCATTATTAAAACTACTATTGAAAGCTTCAGAAGTTCTAAACAAATCAACAACTAATGCAACTGTCGAAAGCACTAGGCAACATGATGCTTCAGCAGATGAATCCTCAGAGAAAATAGTGGTTTCATAAAAGGTACCAATACCATGGAAGATGATATGGAATGGCATGGGGTGACTCTTGAAGCTAAACCAACTCAACTTCATAAACAACAAAAGGACACACCTGAGCCTGAACTCAAAAAATCAGCTGAGGTGATATTTGGTCAACCGAAGGTTGAAACTGAAACCCCAGTTAACTTTTTGGTGAATGTGGAAACTGATGGCCCAGAAGTCACTAAGGATGCTAAGAGAGTTCAGACAACTACCGATGATCCCAAGTCAGCTGGTGAGGCATCAAGTGTAACCATTAGACCTTTGGCAGTTAGACTTACTGAAGTCTCTACCTCTGACAAAGGTAAGAGACCTATGACTATTGAAGAGGAGATTGAAGTTGAATCTTCGAAATCAAAGGCCAAATTTTTAATGACCAAAATGGTGGAGTTGTTAACATAAAGTGTTAAAAGAGATGTTGTAGAACTGAAGGCAGACATATCTCAAGAATCTTCTATTAAGAAAAAAAATCGTTGCACTGATCAAAAGTGCAAAGGAATCTAGAGCTGCAAGAACTACAACAAAAGAATTCAGCCGTTGTGAAGAACTCAACAAAACAACATAAAAAGCTCCACCTAAACCAAAGGCCAAAGTTGTCAAGAATATGCCATCCAAGTCATCCAGGCTATCTGCCGAAAGAACCCAAAAGATAACTACTCAGCAGGCTTCAACAACTACAAGTGTCGAATCCAAACACATGGCCTCCACTAAGAAGAGAGAAAACAAGGATCAATAAAAATGTCTCCTAGCAGCTCAACATGAGTTGAAAGGTTTCAATTTTGATGAGGTCACAAAGTAGAGCACAGTTGAGATTAGATCCAAACTAATAGCTATAACTCATGCTGAAATAGAGAAATCAATTGAGTTAGATGGAAGAAAAAAGACTGGATCTGAGAGGAAGAAAGTAGAAAAAGCTCAGCAGGAGTTTAGGGATAAGCAACAAATAAAGTAATTCCTCAAGTACTATGGTTTCTCTAGTAAACAAGTAGGACCAATGAGTATGTCAGCTCTTGATCTAAATATCAGAGGAATCAAACAAAAGGTTGCAGCTAGAGAGCTCCTAAAGTTTGAACAAGCCGGGGAGCAATGGGAAAGGCAACATGCCAAAACTAAGAAAGTCACTCAAAAGTCTTCCCATATGTCGATTGAGCCTCAACATCCCCTGACTCTGAATCACAACCTCTGATGATAGTCAGTCCATCTCTACAATCTTTGTAAAGAAGAAGATAGCACCAAAGAAAGTTATAAAGGCAAGGATTGTTGATCTAGAAGTAGAGGAGAAGATTCTTAAAGGAACAAAGGTATTCGCTACCGGGTATCTTGCACAGATGAAGAAATTTTCAATCAAAAGGGCTAATGGAGAGATCATGTACTATGACCATGAAGTAGTTCATCTGCCCCTTTACATTCTTGAGCAAAATGCTAAGTACTTCAACATCTTTAGATGTAAGAATGCTAAATACAAATTGCTGGTTCAGAAAGTACTATCCTTAATCAAAGCTGATTCTAGTAAAGAGATCCCTGAAACTCCACTATCAACACATGATCCTATAGTGGAATGGAAATATGATTAGAAAATTTTACATACTTTATAACTAGATCAACAGCTGGTAGAGTGGCTTACTCAAGGAACCAACTGGTATGCTTCAACCGGTTTGAGATAATTGACCTGTCTAGGTTGAGACTTAGAAATTCGAGTAATGATTCTAAGGCAAGGGAAGACAAGGAAGAAGTTATAAGTTAATCTCAGAACAAGTCAAAATCTTTCTTTCTATCTGAGCTGGAGGTTTTGAAGCTTAGCCTTAATGACTTAAAAAGGGTGTATAAGTTAATCTCAGAATATGAAGGTATGCCTGACAAGTACAAATCCATGGCTTCTATTCTAAGAATGAAATCTAAAAACAAAGCTAAGCAAAGGGAAGACAAGGAAGAAGTTATGCATGTGACTCCCCTTAGCATTCATGACCCAATTACCTATTGGAGTTTTAATTTCTCTAACAACACTTTTTGCCTAGCATATGCTGGTGCCGTAAAGTTGAAGTCTCGGCACACCATGAAAGACTTGGTGAATCTACTTCTTGACAACCCCTTAGGAGATAAAAGAGGATACATGTATGAACTACTTATTATTAGAATGCTTAAAGGAAAAAGATAGAGTTTTGGTAGCATCATCCTAGGGGGAATTTGTTAATATATAAAGAGATGAAGCTACCGTAAACTCAAAGTTCAGCACTAGCTACCAACTATAAAATTATGCCAAGTGTTGAATCAACTACCGAATAACATATGCTGAAGGACTGCCGATTAGCATATGCTGAACAACTACCAATCAGCATTCAATAGATGAGCTGCTGATCGACTGTTGATGATCAGCACTGAACTCCATGAGCTGCTAATCAACTACTACATAGAACAAGACTGTTTGTGCCGATGGTTGCTGTGTTTCACCTTATGGAGACAACATAGTACTGAAGCTGTCAACTCTAATATAGAGATTATCTATTTTGCTATAGATTCTGTATATAGAATATTTTATTCTTATTGTTTAGATTTCATAGTATAAAAGTCCTCACACTTGTATAGTAAAGGTAAGCTTTTCAAGCCACTTAGTTTTATCTGCTGATTGTATCATTTGTACTCAATTGATTAATCTATTTACATTTCTTCTATTTGTAGTATAACATGTATACATAAGAATTCTTTTGGTTATGTCTGGCTATACATAAAGGAATAAGGATGTAGGTATAATGTATAATGTCTTAGCATTAATTTTGTAGTTAATTAGTGATATTCACGAGATTTATACATTTGCATAAGAGATTTATAAATATCTTTTGGTTAACAATATTGAGATTTTAAGCTTGTTAACGTCCACCTTACTAGTATATACACCATGGGAGATAGCATTTAAATACTTGTTAGTGCCCATTAACCATTATTTAAGTTTGTTAAACATATGGATGTTGGTTTTAATGATCCTTATATCATCCACATACAATATAAGGAATGATATAGTACTCCCACTAGTCTTCCTTTAAACACAATGCTCATCTTCATTTTTGACAAAACCAAATTCCATGATTTTTGATCAAAATGAAGATTCCAACTATGAGATGCTTGTTTAAGTCCATAAATGGACTTATTTCGTTTACACGTTCTATGATATCTGGTAATTTTCCGTTACCAAAACTCTATTAGTTTCGTTAGGTTTTGCATACACTTGTCGTAAGCACATACTAGTTGGCGTTTAACGTTGTTGACTTAACAAATAAGTAATATTGACTTAATTAATATTAATTTGTTTAATAGTTTTGATTATTAATATGATATTACATGAATCAAGGTGTTAAGTGTTATTATATGGATTACGCGTTACAACACGACTAAGTGTAATATATGAGTTCATGTGTGGCGACAACCAATTGGATTTCATATTAGTTGTTGGTTTAATAATGTTTATGTATTATGTGATGAAAATTATTTAGAAGTATAAGAAAAGTTTGTTTTGCAATTTGTAAAACAAGGAGGGTTTAATTAAGAAATTCTTACTTTACTTAAATAAAAAAATGAAACCCTAGCACCCCCCCACACACCCCAAGTCGCGGCCGAGAGCTCCACAACCCCCTCACCTTGTGATTTTCATATCCAACTCAAGAACATTCAATTTTGGTGTTGCTTTTATTGTTATTAAGGGTTATCAAGTCTAATTCGTGATCATTTACACAATTAAGGTGAGTTTTCATTTGTTTTTTCATGGCTTTTAATTTTAGGAAAAAACCCTAGTTCAATTAGGCATAATAACATAAAATTGGTGTTGTTTGATGATGTAATTATGTTAGTTTGATAGTGTTGTTGTTGGTTTATGTGAGTTATGCATAAATTACATGGATTTAACGTCTCGTTCATATGTTACTAAATGAAGAAACTTGAACTTTCAAGAACTTAGAGTTTTGTGATTTCTTGATGTATCTTGCGCTTTGATGAGTGTTATGAACTAGTTTAGGCATATAATTGAGGAATCAATGATTGGATTTGATGAAATATAGGTTGTTGGATACTACTTTCCTGAAGTGGAACTTTTATTGACATGTTTGGTAGGATTTCATGATTTGGGCATGCACTTTGTGTTAGGATCATGCTAGGTTGATTGTTAAGATTGTTTAATGTGTTAGAATGCAATGGTTGGATCATTTGTATGTTATGTTAGAATATTGGACAATCTAATGTTCATGATGTAAGGCCCTATTTCGGGAAACCCCACAGTTGGATTTGGACATCAGAAACACAAGTTCTCGAACATCAAATTTCATTAATATACGTAGTGGAACGTACAAAAATTTCTGTCGTTAAACATTTACATCAAAAGATCACTTTAGCTATCTAACTAAAGCTCTATGCCGAGAAGCCAATCTCGAACATGTACCAAATAGCTCTCTCCTATCCATGCCAAGCTCACCCCCAAAAAGTATAGCGTACCTGTCAATCTAATATGCATACAAAAGTCAGTGACGCTGAGTGAGCTCTAGGTTTACTTTAACAAAACTGTATCATTCATTGACATCATAAAAACTTTAACCTCGTTCATCATCAACATCGTCATGGAACTCGTTTGATAACCAAAGTTAACGTTAGCTTTCCCTTTATCATTTTCTTTTTTACATTACCCATACTTTATCTTTTTACTTTTCCTTTAATAGTTTACTTTATCTTTTGAACTTGGCATGAAGCTTAGTTCCTTTACCAGCTGAGAACACAACAAATGTCATTTCTCCTTTAGCTGCATGGGCACACCCAAAGTATACCCCTATGTGAGCACATCGATGTGTTGCTCCTATGCTAGAATGCACCAAGCATATCTCCTTTAACGGCACGGGCATACCCAAAGTATGCCCTTATGTGAGCATACAGACGTGTTGCTCATATGCGAAAATGCGCAAGCATATCTCCTTTAACGGCACGGGCATACCCAAAGTATACCCCTATGTGAGCACACCGATGTGTAGCTCCTATGCTAGAATGCACGAATACAATTCTCCATTAACGGCACGGGCATACCCAAAGTATACCCCTATGTGAGCACACCGACGTGTAGCTCCTATGCAAGAATGCCCGAATATAATTCTCCTTTAACGGCACGGACATACCCAAAGTATACCCCTATGTGAGCACAACGACGTGTAGCTCCTATACGAGAATGCACCAAGCATATCTCGTATCAGTTGCTTGCAAGACTTCTTTAGCGCTTTAATGTTTTCACAACTGTGCTTTATCGGGTAACAGGATAACTGTTCTTTAGCGTTTCACATGTGAATTATCATCATTCTTTAGCCTTTAACTCTCATGATATATATAATATATCTACATACGTACTTTAATTCATTAGAATTAAGTTCAGCATTAAGTCATTATTAACGCACGCTTATGGGGTAACATAACACATAACCATCCAAAGTTTTCGAGCGAGAACCCACATTCACGCGAGAACTTCTCACTTCGGGCGACGACTCCTCCTTCGCACGAGAACATCATCATTCGCGCGAGAACTTCGTCATTCGCGTGAGAACATCATCATTCACGCGAGAAAATCTTCATTCGCGCGAGAACTTCTCACTTCGGGCGACAACTCCTCCTTCGCGCGAGAACATCATCATTTACGCCAGAGCTTCGTCATTCGCGCGAGAACATCATCATTCACGCGAGAACTTTCAAAAGATAACTGTTAGCCGCCAAAATCACATTACGTGCGAGAACTTTTTGTTGTACACAACTTTATCTACAAGTTATCGCTCTTTTAACCACTTTAACACCCAAGACATGCAATAACAGTTATAAACATCATTATTTTACAAAACATTCGCTTAGGTTTACATATTAGCCCCAAAACATGATAAAACACATAAAAGAGGGGACTAGAACTCACCTTACGATATCTTTGCACAAGAACAACACAAAACCGAGAGTGTTTCGAGCCAAAAGCTACATAATCATGTGCAATATTATTACATATGGTTCATACATGCATAAATACATCGAATATCGACGAATACATACCTTAGACACCATCTAACACCAACTCCTCTCTTCACAAGCACGACAGCAGGACTTTTCGCATGAAGTAGAGAAGATTAGGTGCATGGGCCTATCTATAGTGTCTCTCTCTCCTCGCAGCTGTTCTCGCGTGGGAACTTCTGTTCGTGTGAAAAGTGCCTCCATGCGAGAACTTTATCACTCGCACGAGAACTCTCTTTCACGCGAGAACTTCGCCTTCTATCGAAAATTCGGGGTGTTACAAGTCCACCCCCCTTATTTGGGTTTCGTCCCCGAAACTAGTCATTCCTCAAACAACTAAGGATAATCCTGTCTCATCTCATCTTTAGATTCCCAAGTGGACTCTGACCCCTTTCTATGCTTCCACTGCACTCGGATGAGTGGAACTACTTTATTCCTCAGTCGCTTCTCCTTTCTGTCTATTATTCCTACGGGTTGTTCCATGTAGTTTAGTCTTTCATCAATCTCCATATATTCTAGTGGAACATGAGTGTCTTCGTCCGCTAGACACTTACGCAGATATGATACATGGAAGGTAGGATGTATTCCATTTAATGCATCTGGTAATTCCAGCCTATATGCCACTTCCCCTACAAGGGCTACGACCCTAAAAGGCCCAATAAATCGAGGGTTCAACTTTCCTCTCTTTTGGAATCGAATGATTCCTCTCCAAGGTGACACCTTTAGCATCACTCTATCACCGACGTCAAACTCAATTGGTCTTCGACGTTTGTTGGCGTAGGATTTCTGTCTATCTTTAGGGGCTTTCACGTAGGCTTTAATTCTGCCCAACTTCTCATTGGTCATCTCAATGACCTCAATGCTCCCTAACTCCTTCTGACCGATTTCTCCGCAACATATCGGGGTCCTCCACCTCCGGCCATACAAAATCTCATACGGGGGCATACAAATACTGGCATGGTTGCAGTTATTGTATGAGAACTCTGCCAATGGTAGATGACTATCCCAGCTCCTGCTAAAGTCTATGATGCAAGCCGGAAGCATGTCCTCCAAGGTCTGGATAGTCCTTTCAGATTGGCCTTCCGTTTGTGGGTGGTATGCTGTACTGATGTGCAATCTAGTTCCCATCGCATCATTGAACTTCTTCCAAAATTTAGACGTAAACCGCGTATCCCTATCGGAGACAATCGACACTGGCACACCATGACGGGAAACTATCTCATTGATGAACACTTCGGCAAGCTGCTCCGAGTTATACGTCTCTCGGATGGGTAGAAAGTGAGCACTCTTTGTCAGTCTGTACGAGGTAGCTTCATTATGAAATCCATAGTAATATGCTCCCACTTTGATTTGGGATTTTCCAAGGGTTGGATTTTCCCATATGGCTTCTGATGCTCGGTCTTAACCTGGAGGCAGGTCAAGCACCTTTCTACATACCTTGCTATGTAGGCTCTTATTCCCGGTCACCATTAATTCTTCATTAGATCATGGTACATCTTGTTGGTTCCCGGGTGAATGGAGTAGCGAGTCTTGTGGGCTTCATCCAACACTTTCTCTCGCAAACCTCCATGTCTAGGAATCCACATGCGCCCAAACCTAGTTTTGACACCATTTGCGTTTTCTTCTAGGTTCACGATCTGCCCCTTCATCATTTCTTCATTAATGTGCTTGGGCTTTAGAGCTTCTTTCCGAGCTTCATAGATTTGCCTTATCACATCAGGAGTCACAATCAACTGGTAAGATCTCACCCGAATTGGTTCCCGGTCCTCCTTCCGGCTCAGGGCATCAGCTACTGCGTTAGCCTTACCCGGGTCATTATGAATCTCACAGTCGTAATCCTTTAAGAGCTCCAACCATTGTCTCTACCTCATATTAAGATCCTTCTGCTTGAAGAAATACTTTAAGCTTTTGTGGTCCGTGAAAATCGTACATTTGACACCATATAAGTAGTGTCTCCATATCTCTAACGCGAATACCATAGCAGCCAGCTCCAGATTGTGGGTAGGGTATTTCACCTCGTGAACCTTTAACTGTCGAGATGTGTACGCTCTGACTTTACCTCGCTGCATTAGCACGCACCCTAACCCTTGATAAGAAGCATCGGAATAGACAACCAAGTCTTCATTCCTTTCTGATAGCGTTAACACTGGAGCTTGTGTCAATCTTCTCTTTAATTCCATGAATGCATTCTCTTGACTGTTGCCCCATACAAACTTCACATCCTTCCTCGTCAACTATGTCAGCGGTGACGCAATCTTGGAAAAATCCTGGATGAATCTCCGATAATAACCCATCAATCCGAGGAAGCTTCGGATTTCAGATGGCGTTTTAGGCGAATTCCAGTTCATCACCGCCTCCACCTTAGCAGGATCAACAATGATTCCCTCTGGGTTAATCACATGACCTAGAAATTACACCTCGCGTAACCAATATATGCACTTGGAGAATTTCTCATACAACTTCTCCCTTCTTAGAGTTTCCACCACTTCGCGAAGGTGACAGGCATGGTCTCCCTCATTCTTTGAGTAGATCAGGATATGAACACTATCAAGGATTTGTCGAGCATCGCTCGACAAAACCTATTCATCAGTTCCATGAATGCTGCAGGAGCATTGGTTAAACCAAAAGACATCATGAGAAATTCATAATGCCCATATCGCGTCTAAAACACAGTCTTCGGGATATCCTGTTCCTTAACCTTTAGCTGGTGACAACCCGACAGAAGATCAATCCTCAAGAACCAACTCGCGCCTTGCCACTGGTCGAACAGATCATCTAGCCGAGGCAACGAGTATCTATTCTTCACCGTGAGGTTATTCAACTCCCTGTAGTCTATACACATTCTCATTCTACCATCCTTCTTCTTCACGAACAACACCGGAGCACCCCAGGGAGAAATGCTCGGTCTAATAAATCCTTTATCGAGAAGGTCCTGTATTTGGGCTAACAACTCATTCAACTCTGATGGAGCCAGACGATATGGCGCTTTAGCGACGGGCTGAGCTCCTGGTACAAGGTCAATCTGAAACTCTATCTCCCGATCGGGAGGTACCTTTTTGAAATCATCAGGCAACACATCCGGGAAGGCACACACCACAGGCACATCTGTCAACTTTACAGTTTTAGCCTTAGCATCTTTAACATATGCCAGGAATGCTTTACACCCTCGTCTCATAAACTTCTCTGCCTTTATCATAGAAATCATCTTCGGAACTTCGCAGATCCTGTCGCCGTAAATTGTGACTAAGCTACCGTCGAGCGCTTTCATCTGAATCATCTTCCTCTGACAAACTAAGTTAGCCTTGTAGGCGGCTAACCAGTCCATACCCAACACGATATCAAATCCACCTAGGGCCATAACAAACAACCTAGCAGGGAATCTATGACTTTCCAATTCTATGCTACAATCCTCTAAGGCCTCAGTTATCTTAGTAGTCTTTCCAATGGCATTTTCTACCTCAAACACATGATCTATTTCTTTGGCCTTAGCATTCATCACATCACAGAAGGTAGTAGCTATGAAACTCTTACTTGCACCAGAATCAAAAAGAATAGAAGCAAGTATGTTGTTAACCAGAAACATACCTGACACAACATCAGGTTCTGCTCTGGCCTCCTCTCTAGTCATCGGGAAAGCCCTAGCTTTAGCCCTTGGCTTGTCACCAGCTCTCTTTTCCTTCTCAGCCTCCTTTCCCTTAGCCGAGTCAACCACTTTCACCTCTTTACACTCTCGGTTGTAGTGTCCCAACTTGCCACAGTTGTATTTTACCAGATTAGGGCTATCCTTGGAGAAATGCCCTGTCTTTCCACATCTGAAACACAGACTCGAACCGAGTCTGCATTCGCCAGCATGCTTTCTCCCACATTTTTGGCAATCACCAGACGATTCCACCTTCATCTTTTTGGCCTGAGCAGCAGACCTCTCAATTCTCTCTCGCTTCACATTTCCCGACCAACTCTTCTTCTTTGCCCCCTCAATGGGCTCATCAGTCACCACATCATCATACACTATCCCAATCAACTCCACCAAAGACTCGAAGGTCTTCGGCCCGCTTGCCTTCACATACGTTCTAACCTTTGAAGGCCAACCCTACATATAACACTTCATCCTCCTCTCATCAGTACTCACCAGGTGAGGCACCAACTTGGTCATCTTGTTGAAGCGAGATGTGTACTGCCTGTGGGTTATACTTCCATCTTTAAAACCCAAAAATTCCCTTTCCGCCCTGTCGATCTCATTCTGATGGCAAAACTTTCTCATCACCATCTCTTTCAGGTCATTCCACTTCAAGTTCTTTAACTCATGAGGGTCTTTAGTCTGCTTGATGGTGTTCCACCAATGAATAGCTTCATCAACACATGAGTGAGCTGCGAACTTCACGGCCTGGTCAGCTCTACATTCATTGATCTCAATCATCGCTTCCATCTCAGACACCCACTGGAGAGTGGTAATAGCACCAGCCTTGCCAACCACAGATGGAGGATTTCACCCCTTGAAGATGCGATATGAACACCCTTTGGCTAAATCCCCATTGGTTTCATCCCCCTCATCCTTCCCACCTTCCCCAAGCTTTCCCCGGTACCTTCACTATCTTTCTTGCTAGCTTTGTTCTTTGCCTTCAACGTCCACTCCTTGGTTACCTCCTTCATGGCCTCAGTCATGATCGAAGGCATGATGTCTTGAAGGATCTTATGGACCTCTTCGGAGATAGCCTCCCTGACAACAGGATCCAAGGTAACCTCTCTTTAGAGTGATGAGAGTTTTCCTCGTTAGCAGTGTGAACAGAGTCCACAAGCACCTCCTCAGTCGTCTGCTTTTGGTTCCTGGTGACTGGTGGTCTACCCCTACCACCACGAGTACCTCCTCGGGTAGCTTTTCTTCCAGCCATAGCTTGCTATAAGATACAAAAGGCTAACATTATCATTCCAGGTAACAGTTCAGATCATGTTAAGTAAGGTAAGTTTCTAATGAAAGTGGTCAGTTGTAATTAACTACTTACTTTACTCTTCATGTCCTAAACATTTCCTATCCTGAGTCACATCAGCTCTCAATCTCACTAATAGCACTATAACCTCAAGGTACCACTAACAGTCGTAACCTTCCTGGCATGGAGCTATTGGCACTGGCATCCCTTAATCGATCCCATTCTTAGTTCAAGTCTAGACATCGGAGTGTCTAAATCTCTCAAACTATGTCTATAATACCAACTTGTAAGGCCCCATTCCGAGAAACCCCACGGTTGGATTTGGACATCAGAAACACAAGTTCTCAAACATCAAATTTCATTAATATACGTAGCGGAACGTACAAAAATTTATATCATTAAACATTTACATCAAAAGATCACTTTAGCTATCTAACTAAAGCTCTATGCCGGGATGCCAGTCTCGAAGATGTACCAAATAGCTCTCTCACATCCATGCCAAGCTCACCCCCTAAAAGTATAGCCTACCTATCAATCTAATATGGATACAAAAGTCAGTGACGCTGAGTGAGCTCTAGGTTTACTTTAACAAAACTGTATGATGCATTGACATCATAAAAACTTTAACCCCATTCATCATCAACATCGTCATCAAACTCGTTCGATAACTAAACTTAAAGTTAGCTTCCCATTATCATTTTCTTCAGCGTTACGTTACCCATACTTTATCTTTTTACTTTAGCTTTAATCTTTTACTTTATCTTTTGAACTTGGCATGAAGCTTAGATCCTTTACCAGATAAGAACACAACAAATGTCATTTCTCCTTTAGCTGTACGGGCATACCCAAAGTTTACCCCTATGTCAGCACACCGATGTGTTACTTTTATGTGAGAATGCACCAAGCATACCTCCTTTAACGACATGGGCATACCCAAAGTATACCCCTATGTGAGCACACCGACGTGTTGCTCCTGTGCGAGAATGCACCAAGCATATCTCCTTTAACGGCACGAGTACACCCAAAGTATACCCCTATGTGAGCACACCGATGTGTAGCTCCTATGCGAGAATGCACGAATACTATTCTCCTTTAACGGCACGATCATTCCCAAAGTATACCCCTATGTGAGCAAACCGATGTGTAGCTCCTATGTGAGAATGCATGAATACAATTCTATTTTAACGGCACGAGCATACCCAAAGTATACCCCTATGTGAGCATACCGATATGTAGCTCCTATCCAAGAATGCACCAAGCATATCTCCTATCAGTTGCTTGCATGACTTCTTTAGCGCTTCAACGTTTTCACAGCTGTGCTTTATCGGGTAACAGGATAACTGTTCTTTAGTGTTTCACATGTGAATTATCATCATTCTTTAGCCTTTAACTATCATGATATATATAATACATCTACATACGTACTTTAATTCATTAGCATTAAGTTCATCATTAAGTCATCATTGATGCATGCTTACGGGGTAACATAACACCTAACCATCCAAAGTTTTCGTGCGAAAACCTACATTCGCGCGAGAACTTCTCACTTAGGGCGACAACTCCTACTTCACGTGAGAACATCGTCATTCGCGTGAAAACATGGTCATGCGTACGAGAACATCTTCATTCGCGCGAGAACTTCGTCATTAGCATGAGAACATCATCATTCGCGCGAGAACTTCTCACTTTGCGCGAGAACATCATCATTCGTGCGAGAGCTTCATCATTCGCGTGAGAACATCATCATTCACGTGAGAACTTTCAAAACATAACCGTTAGACGCCAAAATCACATTTCGCGTGAGAACTTACCTCTCACGCGATAATTTTTTGCTGTACATAACTTTATCGACAAGTTATCGCTCCTTTAACCACTTTAACACCCAAAACATGCAATAACAGTGATATACATCATTCTTTTACAAAACATTCACTTAGGTATGCATATTAACCCCAAAACATGATAAAACACGTAAAAGAGGGAACTTGAACTCACCTTACGATATCTTTGCATACGAACAACATAAAACAAAGAGTGTTTCAAGCCAAAGCTACATAATCATGTGCAATATCATTACATACGGTTCATACATGCATAAATACATTGAATATCGATGAATACATACCTTAGACCCACCTAACACCAACTCTTCTCTTCACAAGCACGACAGCATGACTTTTCGTATGAAGTAGAGAAGATTGCGTGCATGGGCCTATCTATAGTGTCTCTCTCTCTCCTTACAGTTGTTCTTGCACGAGAACTTCTGTTTGCGTGAAAACTGCCTCCACGCTAGAACATTATCACTCACGCGAGAACTCTCTCTCTCGCACGAGAACTTTGCCTTCAATCGAAAATTCGGGGCGTTACACATGAGGTAAGTGTGCATTGTGATGGTACTATATTAGAAAGTTAGGGATTTGTGCTTTATGATATTTGATCACTATGGTATGTTTGATTATTTAGTTGGTGTGAATCATGTTTTGGACTATGATGAACATCATCACATATACGAATTTGAGTCCCCTACTTAGTAGGATTGGTAGGGTTTAGGATTTGAAGTAGTAAGTTACTTCACATGGCATGTAGTGCGTGATTAAACTCAATATGTGATTAGGTAGTTGGGATTTATTTCTATTTGTAATGAGCATGATAATTTTATTGAGGTTCATATGTGTTGTATGATAAAATATATTAGTATGATGATCTTTCAAGAACTTTAAGTTCATTATGTATACGTGAATGGTTTTATATGGTAATCTTAAACAATGAATTATTAATTTTGAGAAAAATAGATTTCACATAACATACAACTTGGTCAAACAGTTCAATGTTTCCAAATCACTTAAATCAATGTGTTTGATTGAATACTTAGGGTTTGTTAAACTATTTTGTTTGTACGTACTTATATACTCATGTATTCTAGCTAATTTTTGAAAGGTTGTCTTTCCATTTTCTCTTAGCTTTGCATTTCATTACTGATTACACTTCAGGTGAGTATAATGCCCCACTTTTACATACTCCTTTTAGGGAGAAAGCATACCTTTTACAAACGCTTTAAACCATTATAAGTTATGTATTGTATGACATAATATAGCATACCATTGAAAAGCCCTTACACTTTCGGATCGTTAATTAAGAAAACAAGCAGAAATTGTGGGTAGTAGTACTAGGTGTGACAAGCCCCACCCGTATGAATGGATGTCAAGCGGGTGAAACATTGTCCTAAATGAACAATATGGAAAATATTGATAATCGTAGGATCGAATATTGCAATCATATTGTTGCCGTTTATCAGATCTGTGATGCGGAATCTTACACACTCGTTGATGATTTCAAGTGAAGATATATACAAGATTTAGTGTATGATGATGAAAGAATGATGAATAATCAAGAACACATATTCATAAAAATTTCATTCATTCATATGGATGATGATAGATGCTAGGAGATTAGAAAGGGAGTTTGTAAGAAAATTCTTTCTGACACACACTCAACCTAATTGTTTCTCTCACATGACTAATTCTCTCTATTTTGTTTTTGTTATTGCTTATTCCTTCTTAGAGTATAAAGGATTACACTTAGTCTATTTATACTCTTTACATAAATGAACAAAATTAAATTTAAGCTCAATGATTACATAAATATTCTTCTAAGTTTGATAAATTCTCTGTTGCTAATACCTAACTGCCGGTTACTGACGTCATTCGGGATGACCGCTGATATTGACTGTTGACTTTGACCATGGTTTACTAAGTTTGACTTTGGCTAATTTTGTTCGTTTTGATCATATTTTTAGCATAGCTTCACCTTGTTGGTTTTGGTAATCATGAGATTCGGCACTTAGGTTTTGGTAAGTACAACTTCAAATAGTCAAACAATACTCCTCCTGAGATGATGCTTCCAAAACCTTATGATTATCAAAACTTTGGATGTTGATTGATGTGCAGCCTTGAAGTGTAGTCTTCTCCCCTTTTTTGGTACGATCTTCTTAGAAGCTTTAGAAAAAGGCATTGAGAAAAAGACTTTGTTTCGGCACTTGATGAATGTTTCATCAGCTTGATCTTCTAGTCTCTTTTTGAAGACTTGAAAATACACCCTTTTGCATACACTATGGATTGCACAGGTAGCAATATCAGCAGCTTTATCTCAACTTCAGAAGTGAATGAGAAGCATCAGACATTCTTCAGACTTGACATATACTCTCCCTCAATAAAATCTTTAGAGGGTGAGGAACTTTTGTGTATGAGACACCAAGAGGAGGATTCTTAGTTCTCAGCAACTGGCAGGAGATCTTTGAAGGAAGCAAGAGTGTTCACTTAACATCTTGAACTGAATGCGAAACTCAGGCGTGTTGTGCAATTCATCACCTGAAAAAGTCTAAATACTCTCGTTAGAGGTATTGCATGGAAGTTTCACTCCTAAATCAGTAACACATGTAAATCTGCCAAAACTAAGAAAAATACTAAAAATGACAAATATTTTTGGAATTTTAGATTTTTCAAAATTATGATATTTATAAGCATGAATCCTTCAACTGTAATGAGATAAAACTAATCCAAAATCCTCTACATCTAAGAATGTTTAAAGTTTGAAGAGACGTAGACAAAGAACAAAGTTAATTGTAAGTATGCTTGTCCACCTAAACTCTTGCAAGGATCTATTTTCAACACTTTGTGATATTTATCATGTTTTGGTTTGATTAGATATGCTAATTGAGTACCCCACACTCAGAAGTATGGAAGAATAACCCTTCTCATGAAATGCAAGGTAGCATATTATTACAACTTGAACCAGGCTACTTAGAGTATAAGTTGTCATGATATGATCCACTTTGGGATTCTTTTACACTTCACTTTGGAAATAATCCTCATTGGGATTCTTTTAGCTTTGATCCATATTGGGACTGTTTTCTTTGCCTTTTTTTGGCATGCATCAGCACTTTTAGTGCAACATCAACTAGGTCTGTGCTCAGTACAACAAAAATTGTCCTTATGTTTACTCCAGGTCCGTATTTACATACAACAAAGGAGAAACAAATGCTTTTATCAATGATAAATTTATAAACCATTTTTTGCATAGTGTGTTTAGGTACCACACAAGCAAACACTTGGAAAAGACATTGCTTACCAATACCCTAAGATGGTTTTGGTCCACAATGCATTTTGATTTAGTTCATCATAAATAGGCCTATGCTCAGCATAACAGAAATTGTCCTTATGTTTACTCCAGGTCTGTATTTACATACAACAAAGGAGAAACATATGCTTTTATCAATAAGAAATTTATAAACCATTTTTGCATGGTATGTTTAGGTAACCGCACAAGCAACACATGGAAAATACATTGCTTACCAATACCCTAAGATGGTTTTGGTCCACAATGCCTATTGATTTAGTTCATCATAAATATGCTTCTCTTGAATCCAAGCTGAGCCTACTGACATATCAAATGGATTCTTGTCAGTCTTTATTGATCTAAAAAATAGATGCAGAAGATAGTAGATGAGTGTACAATCATATCTCATGTAAATACAGGAAGATTCAAAAATAATTACATAATAGTAATATTTTTGGCTTTTCTTGATTTTCAAATTTTTTTTTGGATATTTGGTTTTGAGAAAATAAAGAAATGGCATATGTGTTATCAAATCAATAGAGATCATCGATTGTTAGTCCACGTAGCAATGTAATCAAACTTAGCAGATAGAATGAAACATCGGTTGTTTCTTGCATTGCCATCATAGTTTCTGTGAATGATTGATGTCCTGCATTAAATCATAGTTAATTTCTACTCCATTGCTAGTTGCATCATAAGCATCATGAGCAGGAATAATGTTCCTATCATGGGAAGGGATCAGCCACCGCTAACTTTTCTTGGATTGGCAGGCCTCTATGACTGTCCCTCTCACACTAGCAAATTGGTTAGATATTTCAACCCAGGCCATTATTGTCCTGAGCTGTCATTAGCTTCTTTATATATGACTTGCTGGTATGTGTATGGTTTTGCTTTATCTGATGATGTATCAGATTCATCTCCTGAAATTGTTTTCTTTCTCAAACATTGTTTTGATTTTTAACCAACTGACTCAACTTTAGTTTGTTTAACAAAAGGAGTTTGTTTAGCTTTGAATATCTTTTAGTTGGTTTAAAAAATCTAGTTTGCTTTTGAAAATTTTATGAAGGTGTAGTAAAGGATGTTTGTACTTGATCATGTTTGATTCTTCTGGGCATGTGATCATATTCATCATAAGAATTATAATCATGATTATAATAATTTGATGGATGTGATATTCTATGATAGCCATTATGCCAAGCATCATTCCTATATCTTTCATAATTATGTTGTGTGTATGACCTAGGATGATATCTTGATGCCCAATAATCATAAATATCATAATATTTAAAATCATACCCATACCGATGTGATTGAGGAGAAGAGTAGCTATGACATATATTGTAGTACTCATGCTCCTATCTTGATGAGTATGACTCTGATGGATGATAAGATGTTTGACGTTTTCTGTGTTGTGATGTTGGAGAGTTTTTGTATAAACACTCTGAAGTGGTATGATTCTCCATGTCATAATTTAAGAAGTAAGGAGAAGGTCTGGATCTTCTTCCTTTAAGCTTGGATGATGAAGTTGGATTTGATTGGAACTTCACAACCTTTGTCTTGGTTGTTTTTGTTGCTTTCTCTTGTGACGACATATATATGTATCGCTCTCAGTGTTTTCACACTCAAACGTGTTGTGTGAATCTAAATTGCATGTCTCGTAGAGAATTGGTTATTGTTTTGGAGTTTCTAATGTAGCTTTAGAGGTTTATGGTTGGTTTGGATCAGGTGTAGAAGACTTGGTCTGATTTTTCTTCTTTCTTTTAGATCTGGTTTTCTTCCTCTTGACCTGTTCTTTGATTTCTTGTACCTCAGGCTTCAACTTATTCTTTAAGTCCATCTTAATCTTTGCCTTTAGTTTGGCCTTTGTGAATTCTGGTTCAAGAAATCTAACTGGTTTGAATTTCTCATAAAGAACCATAGTCTTTTGTTTGTTGTCAGGCTTTGCTACTTTGGATTTTTGTGGTTGTGTTTATTTTGTACTGATTTCTTCAATGACATGATTTATACATGTCAATGTTGCTTTGTTTGGTTGGTTGGTCTCTTCATCACTGTCATCACTTGCAGGATCTCCATATTGACCATCACAGGAATGAAAGGTTTCATTCTGTGGTGATTCAGGTTTGAGGTACAACTTTGATGCTGTTTCAGGAGAAGTGATTTGAGTGATAGTGGATAGTGGATGAACATGCATATTTGAATCTTCTTTGACTAGACTTGTCATTGAAGTTGGCATTTTTGTGTAGTTATCATTATAAGGAGGAGGAACAACATGGTACGTAGTTCTAGCACTCTTCTTCTGATCTCTTTTTGCATAAAGTAGTTCTTCCAACATGCTAGCAATCAGCTTTAAATTCTCAAATTCAACTTCTGTTGATGCATGATCTGCTTTTGTCTTTGTTAGAGACTTAGTGAGGCTTGTAACTTTAGCTTGAAGACTAAATCTTTCTCCAAGGAGTTTGTCTACATCCTTTAGCAGAGAATTGATTTTATCTTCAAAGGCTTTATGTTGTATCTTCAATTCTGCATTTGTAGCCTTTTCTGTATTAATTGCTTGATTTAGACGCTCAATGTAGTGTTGCAAGTTATTGATTGTTTTGGTTGTACTAGCTTCTGATATTTTGGCTTCAACTTTAGCCTTTGTGTTTGTTAACTTCACAAAGAGTTCAGTTACGTGAGCATTCAGCTTGTGGTTTTCTTTAAGCAAGTGATCAACTTCTTTCTCTAATGAACTGATTTGATCAGCAAAAGTTTGTAGTTCCTCTGCATGTGAAGCTCTTTCCTCCTTTATCATGTATGCTAGATTGTTGCAATATTTCCAATATGATTGTACTTCATCTATGCATGCTAATGAGCATAGATTGATCTTTCTGTCTTTAGGAATTTCAGGCAATGGAGGAATGTTTGTGTTGTTGTTCTTTGTGACTTTGGCAAGCTTGGCAGTTAACTCTTCAAGTTTGATTTGTTGTTGATCCATTTTGTCTTACAACTTGTTCTTCTCTTGAGTAAACTAATGTTTTGTTGATTCAGTGTCTTGATTTGTGCTTGATCATTTCTTTGAGATTGTTCCATCTCTGACCTGCATTTGATCAAATCATTAGAAAATGTGTTGTTTGAGTTTGTAAGATCATAGAAATGTAAATGCATCAGTTCTTTCTTAATATGACTGATGTACAACTAAATGTTTGTCTTGTCAAACAATGAATTGTTGTTATTGTTTGATATGCTACTGCTGTTTGGTTGGTTGCAGCTTTTGTTTGATTTGTTGCTCTTGTGTAAGGCCCCGTTCCCGGGAACCCCACAGTTGGTCAATCACAACCACATTTATATCAAAACATATTAAGATTTATTAAGTAAATAAAATATTGTGGCAGAATAATTCATCAAAAACCATTTCATGCTTTAATAAATACATTTGCCAAGTAATATATCGTCGTTTAAAAGGTTACAAAATATCACTTAGTTGTATTACAAAACAACATCATTATTATTGCATGAGATGGATCCCAGTCTTTGCCCCCCAAGTAGCTTCACCCTCTAGCCATCCTCAGCAACAAGCTACCTGCCAACTGAAAATGTATAAAAAAGTCAGTGTTGCTGCGTGAGTTCTAGTTTTATATAATATAATACTTTACCTTAGTAAAAACCTTTCCTTTACTTTCATTTGTGATCACACAACATACATGCATCTTAATAATATCATTATTATCTTTTATCATCGTTCATAATCGTTCATTTCGTACTTTTTCATTATCTTTCACTTCTATCTAGATCCTGTCATAAGCTATACCCTATCATTAGGCACGAAGCCACCTCAGTCTTGGGGTTAAGCGATAAGGATCCTGTTTCGCATGTATGGATCAGTCACCAAGACTGACCCCCCTGTGTGTACACCCTCATGGGTTAGCCAAGATCGCACGCTACATTGCACACAGTTGAGCTAACAACTCTTCATTGAGTTGTGAACCTCTTTAAATTTGCTTGCAAGACTTTCATTCATTCGTTATGTTTCACTTTTCATTATCTTTAATCTTTCGTTTCTTTTATTATAATACTTTACGTAAATGAGAATTAACACACCATGTAAAGTCACGTAATAATACGTAATAAGGAACGTCAATAACAGGCCGCAACATTCATAACATGAACAAACATAACCCACCAAAACATTCCAGAGCTTAATCATAAATTTCCATTTCCTAAATTTCAGAAAAATTCTAAGGCAACCTAGGCGCATGAGCACTATGTGGGCGCCTGGGCACTATGCAGGCGCACGGGCAGTTGGGCGCATGGGGAAAAACTTAAGCGCATGGGAAAAACTTAGGCGCATGGGTACTATGCAGGTGCATGAGTACTATGCAGGCGTATAGGTACGTGGGTGCAATAGCAAACACTTAGGCGTATGGGCAAAAAAAACATAGGCGCATGGGAACTATGCAGGCGCACGAGTACTATGCAGGAGCATGGGTACTTGGGCGCATGGGAAACTTAGGCGCATGAGCAAACACTTAGGCGCGTGGACAGTTTGGGCTCATGGGCACTATACTAGTTCTAACTTATACTAATTTTAGTTCCTGAACATCATCCTAACATATTCTTATCCGAAATCTAGTATATTCAGCACATAGAACAAGCATGCAACCACAATATTCAGTCAAACATTCACAAACACACACACCCACATAAAACAGGGGAAACATACGGTTCAACATACTAGAATTTGTAAAAACTATAATTTACATGCATTTCAACCCCAAAACAAGTTTAAAACAAAAAAACCGAGGATCTAGAACTCACCTACAGCAGCCTTCGAGTAAAATTCCTCCAAACTCAAGAGCACTTGGAGTTCAAACACCTAAACACACGACCGAACACAGAGAAACACATAAGACTCGGTCCACAAGCTGAAAATTCAGCTGAAAACGAACAAAACACACAAAAACTCACCTTCTAGCCGATCTTCTTCTTCTTCTTCTCTCTAAAACCGAAGGAAGTTCTGCTTTTCTTTTTTTTTTGCGGTCGAAGGCAGTTGGTGAGCAGAGGGAGTGGGCGGCCATTCCCACTTTTTAAACATAATAATAATAAAGTTTGCCTCTTGCACAACTTTAACCCCTCAACTTGGGTTATTTGACCTTTCTTTCTTTATGCTTCTCTTTTTTTCTCTTTTCTTTCTCTCTCTTTTTTTTAAATATCCGGGTGTTACATCTTGTTTGGTTGGTTGCAGCTTGGTTTCCTTTGTTTGAATTCTTGAAACCTCTTTCTACCTGCAACAAGAAATATATCTCGGTTTCTTGAAACGCGAGTGTTGATGAATGATGTTAAATTTTCCATTTTATTTAAATACAAAAATGATTTGAAAATTGTTTTTGTGTTTCAAATAAAATCAAATTTTAGATTATAATTGAATCCAAAGAACATCAAAACTCAATTTAATTATATCGGCCTAATTAAAGAGTTATCTCGGTTCAATTACAATTTAGTTAAGCTAGACTAAGATTAATCTAGCTTAATTTAAAAGTAACAATATTTGAATCTTCCCAATTAAAATTAAATGATTTTGTGACTTAATTAAAAGTAACTCAACTCTTTCGAAGTATATATATCTTGATCAATAAGAAGTTAAAATGAAGTTCTTAAATCTTAACAAACTTTAAAAGTTTGTCAAAATAAAGAACTTCTGAACTCCTTTAATCTTGGAGAAAGGTGAGTGGGCTAAAATCTTCCGAGACCAACTCTTGATGCTGTGATGTTTACATGTCCGCTGTTTATGTTTAATGTCTGTTGTGGACCTGGTGTTTGTTCAACGTCCGCGGTGGAGTTACTTACACGTTTGCTGTGGACATGTTATGTACACTCTTGTTCTTAACTTGTCAGCTGTGGACAGATGTAAGGACGGTGTGTCCGCTGTGGACAGATGTAAGGAGTGTGTGTCCGCTGTGGACCTGTGTTTACTCATCCACTATAGGTGTGTTTACTCGTATGCTGTAAATCTTCTTACACGTCCGCTCTGTATGTTTAACATCTGCTGTGGATATTTAATATCCGTTGGGGATGTTTGACGTCTGCTGTGGATATTAACGTCCGCTGTGGATGTTTAATGTTCACTGTAAGTGATTATTGAATCAGCTGTGGATGAGTTGTGCTGAGGGTGGTGATGTTCGCTTTGGACAATTTTGGGATGTGTGAGCTGTGAAAATTAACACATCAGCTATGAAAAGTTTTGTTCATCAGCTGTGGATGATTTGTTCATTACCTGTGAACACTTAAAAAAATTTGATGACTGATGGTCTTTATCCGTTGTGGAATTTAACACATCAGCTGTGAAGACTTAAAAAAAATTAGATGTTTGTCAGCTGTGGAATTAGTGCATCCGCTGTGGATGATAGAATAATGAGCAAACGAATCAAAATCTGGATTAACTCATAAATTTTGCTGAATTTTGTGATTTCAAAATAGTTTGACTTTAAAAAAGTCAAACTTCATGTTCTTGAATGAAAAAACTTTTGATTATTGGGTTTCCGGTGGAATTTGATAAAAACAAATGTTATAAGAGCTATAGATAAGTGATTCTAAGCTAAAACAATAATCAATTTCATATAATCATCACCTAAACTCGTATTTAGATGATGAACACCTGAAAAACACCAGGAAGAACAAAAACTCAGATCTAAAATCAATGTTCAAGAATGGATGATTTGGATGTTGAAAATGATAAACAAACCTTAGATTTGATGTTTTTAAGCTAAAACCACTATCAACTTCAGCTAAACAACATCAGATTTGTGATTTTTATGGTTTTACCTTAAGAACAGTGAACTTTTCTCAATAATACAAAATTTTCAAAAATCTTCAAATTCAAGAGTTGTAGTTGATCAAATGATATGAACCTTTGCAGATGTGTTAGTTATCACAAACTAAAGCTATTAGAAGCTTAAATTTAATCAAACAACCACAAAATTAAAATTTCATGTTCATGAGCATTTGAAGACTTGAAGAACAAGTTTGCTTAAATCTTCAAATTAATGGCTCAAATGAATTTCAATTGATGTGAAATCTTGCAGATCTTCACAAAATAACAAATCTAAGCTAATAGTAGCTTGATTTCATCAAAAACAACCACAATTTGCAGATCAAACTTGTGGTTAAAATTTTTGAGAAAAATTTTAAGAACAAAGAGCCAAAGATCTGATACCAATTGTGGAAATATCGATAATCGTAGGATCGAATATTCAATCGTATTGTTGCCATTTTTTAGATCTGTGATGCGGAATTTTACGGACCCGTTGATGATTTCAAGTGAAGATCTATACAAGATTTAGTGTATGATGATGAATGAATGATGAACAATCAAGAACACATATTCATAAAAATTTCATTCATTCATATGGATGATGATAGATGCTAGGAGATTACAAAGGGAGTTTGTACCAAAATTTCTCTCTCACACACACTCAAACATAATTGTTTCTCTCGCTAGACTAATTCTCTCTGTTTTGTTTTTGTTAGTGCTTATTCCTTCTTACAGTATAAATGACTACACTTAGTCTATTTATACTCTTTACATAAATGAACAAAATTACATTTAAGCTCAATGATTACACAAATATTCTTCTAAGTCTAATAAATTCTCTGTTGTTGATGCGTGAGTTTCGGGTGCCGATATCATTCTGGATGACCACTGATGTTGACTGTTGACTTTGACCACGGTTGACCAAGTTTGACTTTGGTCAATTTTCTGTGTTTTGATCATATTTTCAGCAGAGCTTCACCGTGTCGGTTTTGGTAATCATTATGAGATTCGGTACTTAGGTTTTGGTAGGTATCATCTTCGAATAGTCCAACAAATAACATAGTCACGACTTGGAATGTCATGGCGGAAGGCAAACAAACGAACAACAGTAAGCTTTGATCGTGAAATCACTATTGTTATTACTTATGATATAGACTAGCTATCTATTTAAGTACACTTATGCTTTACAAACACTATTGCTCTTGATTACTTGCAAACTCTTGAACTCACCAACCTTTGTGTTGACACTTTAGTATGCTTTTCTCAGGTCGTAAATAACAGGTGCACCTAGGAGCATATCACGAGTCTAGCATGCATTTGAACGATCTTTTATTAGCGCTTGGTTTTATATTTATATTTAAACAATGGGTTAGGCGCTTGATTTTCATATTCACATTTGAATGTTTGGTTTTTGATTGTTTTGTCAAAGGCTTCCGCAATTTTTTAAACTTATATACTCTAAGGTTTATCTTTAAAGATTCGTATATAGTTGTTCAAGGTAACTAATGACTTGAATCCTGTTTTGTTCAAAAACATCGCAGTAAAACCCCGCATGTGGATTTTAAGTTTGTGACACATTCTATTTGGGTGTTTTGGATCAACAAAACCATGTAGCTGAATTATACAGACATTTTCAAAGATATGTCCATTTAGAAAAGCGATTTTGACATCCATTTGCCATATCTCGTAATCATAATACGCTGCTTTGGTAAGTAATATCCTGATTGATTTGATCGTAGCAGCAAGCGAGAAGGTTACATCATAGTTAAGACCTTGAGTTTAAGTGAAACCCTTTGCAACTAGTCGTGCTATAGCTATGTATATTTCCATGCATGTTGGTTTCTCTCTTGAAAATAAACTTGCTCCCCACTCCACATGAACCAGGGTGTAGATCAATCAAATTCAAGACTTGATTCTCACGCATAGATTGCATCTTGATGTTCATGGCATTTTGCTATTTTGTAAATTCTAGATCTGAGATAGCAGATTTGTAGTTAGAAGGTTCGTCACTAAAAATCAGCTACTACCATAACCTTGGAACCCTTTAAATTCCAAGGATTTATGTGAGTCTGATCGGCTCAAAAGGATCGAATCTGTGATGATATCGTAACGTAATGATCAATTTACATCAAAAAATTCATAGATTTCATTGATACAAAATGCATAGGATACAATGTGTAAGGGTTACAATTCGTTCAACTACATCTGTATTCTCAGTCTTAGATGTCTCAAATGTCTAGTCTCCAGTCTCTAGTCTAAGATGTCTTTAGTCTTAGATGTCTAAAGTCTCTAGTCTTTTGTCTAAAGTCTCTAATCTCTACCCAAAACATAAAATATCCTATTTATACTATCAAAAAACAAAGGAATATATATTTACAAAATAAATCCTATACTATGACAAAAAGCACATAAAGACAAAATGTTAATCTTCCAAGAGCTTCAACAATGCTCCCCCTAAGATTTACATTGTCTTCAGCCCACTTTGAACTCTTTTCTCTCATCTTTGATCTTGAACACGGGCTTCTATTTGCAGAGTTCCAACTCTCACAAAGCCTTCTTGAATGCAGACTTGAACTTCTTTCAAAGATTCAATGATCAGCTCAACATTTAAGATCTCAGAAAAGACATTAGCATTTTTGTTGATCTTCCACCTTCATCTGGCACATGAATAGGTGAATCAACAATAACTTTGATAACTTCAAGTGAAGACTCCTCGGCAATCAAATTCTCTTGTGATACCTATATATCACAATGATTAACTAATAACAATCGAATGTTTAACGAATGAGTGCATCGTGTGTTCTAGTGAGTGAATCAGAGTGTTTGAGTTTGTGAATGAGTGAATGAAAACTACACAAGTGTTGTATATATACAAGTGTAACTTTTTAGGCGCATGAGCACTGTGAATGCGTATGAGGTTTAGATGCATGAGCACTGTTCAGTTGCATAAGCACTATTTAGTCGCTTGGGCACTGTTTAGTCACATGAGACTTGATGAAACACCTACACTTGTATTTTACATTCAAACGTCTAACCACAAGGAAAGTCTGGTACTGTTTAGGCGCAAGAGCATAAGATGATACTCCCAACACTTAAACATTTTTCAGTCACATGATAATTGTTTAGGTGCATGAGCTTGAATGACACATCCAACACTTGCACAGTTTTCTAAAATTCATCATACTCCTGATTTAGAATTATGAGAACTATTCAGTCGCATGAGAAACCTTCCATGAGTCTTGAAACTTGAAATTTTTCATCATCCATTTGAACATTATTTAAACACATTAGTACTGTTCACACTCAATTTTTCAACACTTAGTCAAAATTGTTTGACTATCACTCAAAATTTTCATTAATTTCCCTCAATTTTAACATTTTTGAAATTCAAACTTTTTTTTTTGACCTTTATTTTTATTTTAAATTTTCAAAATTAACTTCCCGTCATTTTACTCTCTATTTAACTTTTACAAAACAAATAATCTCATTTTGTTTGCAAGAAGCTTTTCCACTAAATTTGAATTCTTCTTTAGGTTTATTTTTACATCATATCAAACACACACATGCTAGAAATTTCAACTTCATCCATTTTATCCAAAATACTTTATTTTTGATTTTTCACTTTTTGAAATTCAATTATTTTGTCTTTTTCATTTTTTACTCCCCCTAAACTTTTAAGTTTTACAAACATAGATGTTTCTTTGACCTTGCAATAAGAGGAAACTAATCATTATCAACATGCATGCACACAGAAAATCATGCAAAAATAAAAAATAAAGCAGAATAAAAATCTACTATATACAATTGAATCACATGCCTACAATGAGATCATATTAGTTAAGATAAGCACATTAAAATAAAATAAAATGATGGATAGTCATAGACAGTGATTAAATCTTGATCAAGTGTGTTCCAGGTCAACATTTCTGCAGCAAAGGAGACACGAGATCTAATGACAGAAAATGAGTGCTTTTGGCAAGATACTCAGCAAACTTACTTTTTCAATTCTTGGATTGGTTAAGGTACGATTAGATATGAAATTATGTAAGTCATACTTAGACTTAGAGAGTTCAACCCTCATCAAGATATGCAAGAAATCACTTTTCTCAACTTGTTAACCTGACATATACTTATAACCAGATCTCATGTTTAGATTATGCACATTGGCATCTTTTGCATCAAGATAGAATATCCAGGTCTATAATGACTTACAACAAAGGATATTTCATCACTTCAGGTCTATGATGACTTATAACAGAGAAGTGAATAGATGCATTAAATTATTAGAGCTCAATGGTTATTCATATCACCACCAGGTGCGAGTTTATGACTTAACAAGCAATCAGTCTGAGAAGTCAACACTACTCATTGGTACTAAAATGGACAAACATGAATGCATGATTGATTTAGTTTGATCAAAAGTATTTACTTTTTCAGTATAATTGCATGAGCTTACCTGCACATCATATCTGATCACGTCAGACTTTAGTAGCGAGTGAAGTATGCAACTGATCATAACTAATGTATCTTTCATTTCTCACAAATTGCAAAGACAAATTCAGTCCTAAACACTTAACTAACAAGAAAAACTCTATTTTTGTGTTTTTGTTTTATATTTTTCTCTTTTGATTTTGCAATTTTCTATTTTTGTATTTGCTTTTTCATTTTCTATTGAACATGCACACATAATATATACAATCAGGCAATTAACTTTGATAGTTTCTCTATATTCAAGATTATGCTAAAGGAGGGTTCTTATCATTTTTTTAATGAATTAAACAACTAAATTAAACTCAAAACTAGTTTTTAAACATGATTAATAAGTCCAATTGACTTGACCAAAAATTCAAATCGACCTGGTAAAAAGGCTTTTCTAAATAGGTCAGCCAACTGTTTTTCAGTTATGATTTGAATCAAAATGATTAAACCTTTTTCAGAGTTATCTCTGAGAAAATGATATTGAATTTTGATATGTTTTGTTTTTGAATCCTGGATAGGATTAGCTGTAATAAACATAGCAGCAGTGTTATTAATGTAAATAGGGGTTTTAAAAGAATTGAACCTGTAATCCAATACTTGGTTTTGTAACCAAAGTATTTGAGAACATCCTGCTGATGTAGCTATGTACTCAGCTTCTGCGATTGAAACAGAGACATTTGATTGTTTCTTACATTGCCACGAGACTAATCTGGGACCTAAAAATTTACAACCACCCGTCGTAGATTTACAATCTTGGCAACATCCTCCATAATCACTATCTGTATATCCATGTAACTCGATATTTCCTTCATAAGGATACCATAGCCCTAAAGCTGGTTTTCCTTTGAGATACCTGAATATTCGTTTAACAGCGAATAGATGAGATTCCTTCGGGTAAAATTGATACCTGGCACAGACACAAACAACATACATTATATAAGGTCTAGATGCAGTAAGATACATAAAAGATCCGATCATAGATCTGTATAAAGTTTGGTCAACTAATTTTCCTTTCGGATCAGGTTCAATCTTGGTATTTACGTCACTTAGAGTTCTTATGGATTGACAATCTTACAGTTTAAATTTCTTTAAGAGTTTTTCAACGAATTTCTCTTGATTGATAAAAATTCCATCTGCAGATTGCTTCACTTGAAGACCAAGAAAAAATTTAATTTCTCTTATAGAACTCATTTGGAAACGAAATATCTTCAAATTCATTGCACAATTTTGGACTTGTAGAACCAAATATGATACCATCAACATACACTTGAACATATAAGAGATCATCAACATCCTTATTAATAAACAAAGTAGGATCAATTTTCCCTCGCGTGTATCCATGTTGGATCAAATGTTGTGATAACGTTTCATACCAAATTCTAGGAGCTTGACGTTGACCATACAAAGCTTTGCTAAGCTTGTACACATGATGAGGATATTCTAAATCTTCAAAACCTGGAGGTTGCTTGACATATACATCATCGGTGATTGCTCCATATAAGAAAGCACCTTTAACGTCCATCTGATACACCTTGAATTTCATTAATGATGCATAAGCTAGGAAGACATGAATTGATTCAAGTCTTGCAACTGGAGGAAATACTTCATCATAATCTATTTCTTCTTCTTGGGTGGAACCTTGTGCAACGAGTCTCGCTTTGTTGCAAACAACAATTCCCCGATCGTCTGTTTTGCTTCTAAACAACCATTTTGTGCCTATGGCATTTTCTCCTTCAGGTAAATCCATAAGCTTCCACACTTCTTGACTGGTCCGAGAATAAGAATCTCAGTTGATATTACACAACTTAGGATCGAATGTGATGATTAAGTCAGTGATTAAATAGTGGAAATACCAAATCACAGAACATTTAATACTAAAAATAATAATAAATGGTTTGTATATTGATGTGAGTAAACAAGATACAAAGACAGCTGGGGTTACTATTTAAATGAGTAATATTATCAATGTTGAAAGAAGAACTTATAAACTTAGGTCATACTGTTCTATTTATAGGCATACACATTGCCTGTACAAAATGACTAATCTACCCTGATAACTATATATCAGAAACTAGTCTCAGTACAAAATAAGAGCAACATTTGTAAGTGTTCATCCGCATTAACTAATGCGAATGAACAAGTCTTCATCAGCATTTGTTGTTGATATTCTTTAGCATTAACTTAATTCATCCGCATTAGTTGACGCGGATGAACAAGTCTTGGCAGCATTTCTTTTGTTCATCCGCTTAGTTAATGCAGATGAACAAGCACTTGTCAGCATTTGTTTTTCTTCAACCGCATTAGTTAATACGGATGAACAAATGTTGTGAGCATTTGTTCAATGGTCATCCGCATTAACTAACGTGTATGCTTCAACACTTGTTCTTTTCTTCTGTTTCTTTTGCCGCATTTCTTCATGAATGGTCTTCTGTATTTCTTCTTAGTCTTTGATGATTTCCAACCAGAACATCCTTCAACCACTTCTTGAATTGGCATGTATGATCCTTTCAGGGTCCAATAATACTCCCCCTAAGGATTATACAGCCAATGTACTTCAAGAGTTTGATGGTGGTAGAGGTTGTGATGATTCTGGTGGTTCTTTATGAGCTTGACTTGATTGGACTGTAGATGGAGGTGGTGCTGATGCAGTAGCTACAGAAGGTTCAAGATCTATCAGTGTAGGATTCAGAATAGCCTTGATCATGTTGGAGAAGTCTTTAGCCTCATTCATCTTGTCTCGGCTAAGGACATGTATCTTCATTTGGCTCATAGTATGAATTGCATCAATGGGCATTTGTCTCAAGGAGATTGGTTCCCATACTAAAATAGTGGAAAGACCATCTCTGTGAATCAGTAGGGACCCATCAGCATCAACTTCAAGCTTTACAATGTTGCCCATTTGGAGAGGCACCTTTTTTTTCTTTCTTTGTTCTCTTTTCTTGTTTATTCTGTCATAGGCCATCTTCAAAATCTTAATACATTTCAGCATGAACTCTAAGTCATCTTCTCCTATTTTGTTGTTGAGTGATCTGAAGTGTCTTGTGAAGATGTAGTGAACATAGGATTCATCCAATAATCTAACCTCATATCCACTGAATAATCTGATTTCTGGAGCTTCCTTTCCTCCCTATTTCATTTCAATAACAAACTCATATGTCTTCTCATCATAATACACATTGGAGATTGGTTTTGTCTTGTGTGTTCCAGCAACCATTTTTCTTTTTAATGACTCAGTCGGCTTAACATTCAATTCTGGAAATATCAACTCTTCTGCTTCTCTTTTTCTTTTCTGTTCAAATGGATTTCTGAAAGATTTATCTTTTCTTAAACAGATGGCTTTGAGGGATTTGAAGTTGTTAGTTTTCTTGAACATTTTCAGGATGTCTTCAAATTCGTATCCTCTGTACATTACATCATGATTTATCAATTCAAGCTTTTCCAACTCCTTTAAATCATGAATTTGCATAGCATTCACCAGAGCAGAGTACTCTGTGAAAAATTGTACAAGCCCAGAAACCCTTTTCACCATGAACATGTTCCAACTGCTGTCATACTTGATCTTTACATCGGTTTTGCCTTTAGGAGTAGACACACCCTTATCATCTCAGAAGTGGTCATCCCTTCTTGCAGCTTTAATTGGGAGGGTTCAATGATCCATTCTGGATTCTTGTGAAGCATAAGGGCCAAAACATCTTGATCCTTGGTGGTTAGTTGAACATCTTGAGCAAATGTTCTTATTATTGGTTTTTTGCCTGTTACCTCTTCTTCATTGACTGAAGTCTCTCCTTCTTTTCTTTAATCATCTTTAAAATTACAGCCCTAAGAGATTTGGTCTTCATATTACCTAACTTTCTTCTTGTGAACCCTTGCATGGATAAATAATCCTTCATTTCCCTGTCAGTCATACTATAGGGATCAGGATACGCTGATTTAGTTTCTTTCTGCTTTACAGGCTTAGCAGCACTAGAGGAGATCTTGGCAGTTTCAGTCATTTTATCATAATCAGTGACAAAAGTGGGGTCAAGTAGCCTTTCCATCTTTTTCACCTCTTCAACCATTACATCATAAGTCATGTTAAAGACTTTATCTGCCTCATATCCATGATTAATCAGATACATTGCTTTAATCATGAGATCATCTGATTCAGCCTTTTCTATCATTTCTTCAACTGATGGTTCATCCCTATCATCACCTCCTTCAATCTCTCCTTCCTCAAACACAATCACTTTAAGCACCTTTTGCATTTCCTTTTCAGCCTTTTCATATTCTTCCAAAAACTCAGTAACAGCTGCAAGGCTCCTCGGATCATCTTTCTATTTCTTAACAGAGGGTTCTTCTTCAACCATTGGCAGTTTGCCTTTGGCTTTCTTTGTTAAGTACATTCTTTTTCTTGAATAAGTATGCAATCTAGGTACAGAGGATGATAGGATAAAGGCTTCTATGTCTTGTTTCTTTCTTTCAAGCTCTAGCTTTTCAGCTTCCTCCTTCTGTTTATCAGCCTTTTCTTTTTGTTTTTCAGTTTTAGCTTTCTATTTTTCACCCATTTCCCTTTCTTTCAATTATTCACATAGGCTTTTGATTAATTCTTGTTGTGCAACAGTCAAGGAGACTGCTGGAACAAGTTACAGCTTTAATTCTTCTTCTATGGGAACAAGATTAATGGGAATAACAACAATTGGCTCTGCAAGAGTTCTCATATCTTTAATGTAGTCCTAAAATTCTTCATCAATGATAAACTCACTGGAGGAGTACATCATCTATAAGCTATTTCATTTCTGAATCTTCTTCAGTAGAGTGATCAGAGTGTACAACAATAGCCAAACTTTCTTCTCTCCCAACCCTACCAAATTCTGCCTGTTGTGAGGTTTCTGCATTTTCTATTTCTTCATAGCCTTGATCTGTTACTTCTCTTTCCACCTTTTCCTTTAATTAAGCAATTAACTCTAATTCAGAAATTTTTTTGTTTAGGGCTTTAATTTGTTTTTTGAGATCAGCTATAATGGTTGTTTGGATCTCAACAAGGTTTTCTTGATCTTCCATAACAATGGTCTGGATAGCTGTAGTATCCAAGTGACCACTTATTTCTTCTGTTGACATCTCCAATGAGGATTTGAGTCTTTAAATCTTATCATCTTTCTTTTTTATTTTAGCCTCTTGTTTGGTTTTTAAATCTTTCAGCTCCTTTTCTTTTTCATCAAGTTTAAGGATTCTGTCATTGATGATCCCACCCCTTCTTTCAAGTGTCTTCTCCATTTGCAACCTTCTATAATAAATCTGAGATCATTCTATCTTTCTCATCTGGTTTATTAATCTCTGATTCAGCAAAGCTTTCTAAAGGGCCTTCTTCTGAGAGTTTTTGTCTCTCAGGAAGTTATGCAAGGGGATGATGATCCTCCTTATCAGAAGATGATTCAGAAGAATCTGATGAGCTGGTAGATTCACCAGACTCAACATATGTAGTAGCAACATGTGGAAAAGAATCAGAGGGAGATACTTGATGGATTTGGATTGGTGAGTGTGGAGGCGAATCAGTGTGAGAAGCTCTAAATGGAGATGGAATTGCTTGTTCATGTACGAAAGGCACATTATGAGAATCACCACCTACATCTCCTTATGGTAACACTGTCCTTAGAATGTGTTCATCCTCCTCAGCATGCTCTTCAACAATGTGTTAAAGAAGAGCAGCTGGTTGTTCTTCAATGTTTTCTTGTATATCAGCCTATTCTTCCACAGCTTGTTCCTCAATAATAAGAACAACATCATCTGCAGCTACTTCTGGAACTTCTTCTGGGTTTATCTGTTGCAACATCTAAGGAAGTAGTGGAAAGAAGGTTCCATTATAAAAAGTTATGGGATCTCTCTTCTTGATGTACTTATAAGACTTGGCATTGTAATGAGGAATATCCATAACATTGCCTTCTAGCATAAGATTGGGAAAAGCTTCATTTATGAAGCATTGGATAAACCTCGGATACATAAGGAACATATGCCTTCTCCCTTCCTGAATGTTTGATATAAGTCTATTGAACACATATGCAGACATGTTGAAAGGTCTGTTAGTGCACAAGGCACAGATGGCTGATGATATGGTGATGGGGATGTCATTCCAACCTGTCTTCCTCTTGGATAAGCAATGTTGGAATAAGTGAATAAGAAATCTCCATTGGAGATCAACTAACCATTTGACTATTTGCTTCCCTTCAAATCCATCTTCATAGCCAATGTTGGCAAAGAAGGTCATAATATCATCTTCATCAAGTTCTAGAGGAGAGTTGGCATCATCCTCAAACTACAGACACTGTCTCACAATTTGTTATGTGATTGCTAATGAATGATCATTAGTAATTCTTCCGGTTATGGTCTTTTCTCCATTAATTTCTGTAACCTCAGCAGTTCCCCAAAATGATCTTATGAAGCTTTCATAAATGAATGGTCTGACTGTAATGGCATGTGCCACTCTGGTTGTAGATATAAATCTGATCATATCTCTCAGACCTTCAACTTCAGGCACATTTGGATCAAGAAATCCACTGACATTATGGAGCTTGCTCCATGTCAGATTAGCCATGATTCTACAATAGATACAAATGGATTAGTAACACTATAACACATATATATCATATGAACATGATCAGGTTTGGCTTTTCACATTTGACATTTTTTCAGGTCAAAATTGAAATTTCAAAGGTTACTGTTTTATTAGGATGTTGACCCAATTTTGATTTTGGTGATAAAAAGTCATTGAAGTTATGTTTTTTGCTAGATTTTTGATCATTTTCATTGTTTCAAATTTCTTTTTTATCTTACACATTGGATTTGATTTCCATATTTTCATGGTTTGGTTCCCCTATTCATTGTGGTCAAATTAGGGTTTGAACCTCAGTCATGATTTGTGATTGTTTGAATGATGATGAAAAATAGTAGAAGAATGCTCGTCGCACTTTAAAAGTTCACTAAAATTTGAAAAGTAATAAATGACTCATAGTAAATGTGTTTAAATAGTACATTTGATAACTTACTCAAATTTTACAAGTGTGACCAAATGCGTAGGTTTAATTTTACTACTGTAGCAAATGCACATGTACATTTTTCTTTGGGCTCATTTACTGTAGCAAATGCGCATAAACAAGTTAACATGCATGCATTTACTATAGCAAATGCGGAGGAGCAAAATAAATTGACCGCATTTACTGTAACAAATGCGGATGAACAATTTAACTTAACCGCACTACTATAGCAAATGCGGAAGAACAAGTTGAACTTTTCGCATCTACTGTAGCAAATGCAGAAGAACATTAAGTTGTCTGCATTAGTTACACTTGAATAAAAAATAGTTACCTGCATTGGTTATGTGTCAGGGTTACCTTCACCCGCATTAACCAATACTTTTACCCGCATTAATTTTTGAACTTGTCAAAAATTAATGTTTTTGCAGATGATAATTCTGACTGTTTTGCACTGATGTTCTGATTATTATGAAGACGAGTCTGCTGTTTTGATATTATGAAGTTATATCAGTTGCTAGAATTGTCAATTCTTGCTTGGATTGACTTGTATACCCGGTGTGATACAAGTTTCCCAGTTTGAACTGATCTTGGACTTTATGCTTCCAAATATCTGCATACACTGAGATACTTATGGTATTACTTCCACACCAACACAGTCAAACCTTTTTTTTTAATTTTTTCTTAAACAAAAATTGTTGCAAAGTTTATGTTTTTGTGAATATTTCCTTTGGAATTTTTAATAACTCCCCCTAAAGTTTATATCTAGATTGGATAGAAACTTTAATGAATTTTAAAATTGAAAGGAAAATATTTCTAATTTTTTTGTTTTTCATATTGTACATGACAAGGAAGTGTACCTTATTTGGGATCATATCAATCTTACCTTTCACAAGTGCAAGTAGTCATGACCCTATTGATTATAGGTATGTTTGTCCTCTTAAACTCATGCTTGGTTAATATTTTAATGCATGTGATTATTATCATATTTTGAGTGGATTAAACATTCAACATGTACCTCACACTCAGAAGCATAGCAAGATCAACTACCCTCATGAAATGTATGGTAGAACTTTTTAACAGCTTGCATGACCAGGTCATTTAAATTATGAAATCTTATTTATTTTAGGGTAAGGGGGATCCTTATTGGGATTCTTTTATTTTTATCCTTATATTTATTTGATCCATATTGGGATTCTTTTTGCTCTTCACTTTGGAAGGTGATCCACTTTGGGATTCTTTTTGTTCATTCATAAGGAATGTAATTCATCTAGATTGGATGTGTTCCACATTGGGAATCTTTTTGGATCTTGACATCAGCACTATGTGCTTGTTTCTCCAGATCTTTGCTCAACAAATCAGAGGAGAAACTAATATGGGTGAATGAGATTCATAAGGTATCATGACCTGGTGTGTTTAGATTACTACACATACAAACATTCAGATAAGTGAAATACTTACACACCATGAGATGATGGCCTCACAGTTGAATGTGATCTTCAGTTTATCACAACATTTATCTTCTTTTCCAAGATGAGCCTACCCGCATATCAGGTAAGTCATGTCAGTCTTTCAAGATTTTGAAATAAGCACAGTGAATGATATAACGTCTGTAATTATATCATTTCCTAAGAGTACATTTCATATACTACAACAAAATTGACTTCTTTTTGTATTTTAATGATTTTTGAATGTTTTTGGAAATTTTGATTTTACTCAAGGTTAATCATGCCAATTGATTGGACTATGAATTCAAACTGACTAGGGTCAAATGCCTTTGTGAACAAATCAGCTAACTGATTGTCCGTGTGAACCTGAATCAACTTGATTAACCCCTTTTTAGCATATTCTCTCAAAAAGTGATATATAATTTCAATGTGTTTAGTTTTTGAGTGCTGAACTGGATTATTTGTAATAAACATGGCTGTTATGTTGTCAATATGAATTGGTGTGTACAAGAAGTTAAAACCATAATCAAGCATCTGGTTTTGAATCCAGAGAACTTGAGAGCAACATGCTGATGCTGCAATGTATTCAGCTTCTGCTGTTGAAACAGATACATTTGTCTGCTTCTTGCAATGCCAGGAGACCAGTCTAGGACCAAGAAATTGACAACCTCCAGAGGTGGACTTCCTATTTGAAGTTGCATCCCCTGTAGTCACTGTCTGTGTATGCATAGAGATTGAAGTCTCCTTCCTTTGGATACCATAATCCAAGCGCAGGCTTGCCCTTGAGATATCTGAATATCCTCTTCACAGCATTCATGTGAGATTCTTTAGGATCAGCCTGACATCTGGCACAAACACAAACATCAAACATAATTTTAGGTCTAAAAGCTGTAAGATACATAAGTGAACCTATCATTGATCGATACAGAGTCTGATCCACTGATTTGCCATCGGAGTCTGGACCAATCTGCACTTTAGTATCCACAGGAGTTCTGATGGACTAATAGTCTACTAAATGAAATTTCTTCAACATAGATTCCACATATTTTGATTGATTGATGAAAATTCCATTGTTGTCTATTGAACTTGTAAACCCAGGAAGAAGGTAAGCTCTCCCATAGCGGTCATTTGAAACTCAGAATGCATGAGGTTTTCAAAGTCTTTACATAGTTGTTTGTTTGTTGAGCCAAAAATGATATCATCCACATAGATCTGGACAAGAAACAGTTCATGTCCCTTCTCTTTCTGAATAAATTCTGATCAATCTTTCCTCTTTCATATCCATGATCAAGGAGAAAAGATGATAGAGTCTCATACCACTTCCGAGGGGCTTGATGTAAATCATACAGATCTTTGTCAATCTTGTACACCCTGTGAGGGAAATTAGGATGCTCAAAACCTGGTGGTTGACTCACATAGACTTCTTTTGAGATTTTTCCATACAAAAATGAGCACTTTACATGCATTTGATACACAGTGAATTTCATAGATGCAGAGTAGGCAAGAAAGAGTCTTATGGCTTCCAATCTCGCAACAGGAGCAAACACTTCATCATAGTCTATTCCTTCTTCTTGAGTGTATCCCTATGCAAGTAATCTTGCTTTGTTTCTGATGACAATGCCCCTGTCATCTGTCTTGTTTCTGTATAGCCATCTGGTACCAATAGGGTATTGTCCTTCGAGAAGGTCTACCAGTTTCCATACTTCTTGTTTCTTGAACTGTAGCAATTCTTCCAGCATTGCCTCAATCCAATTATTGTTCTAAAGAGCCTCTTTAATATTCTTGGGTACTATTTGACACAGAAAGCAAGAAAACAAACAGATGTTTGCAATACTTGACTTGCTTCTGGTCACCCGCTCATCTAGATCACCAATGATGTTAGACGCTCGTTGATTCTTATGTGTCCTGGTAATTGGAATCAAATCACCAGCAATGGACACATCAAGATTGAAGACATTCAGATCATCTTAGTGAGAGGCATCTTCAGGTTGTGTTGTAGGAGAATGATGAAAGTAGTCAGATGCTTCATCATCTTCAGTAGCACTTTGAAGACTTTCATCATTTGCATTTCCTTCAGTTTCAACTAGCATAGATGCTGATTCTTGATTTCTTACTTCAGTGGATGGATCTGCTGAAGGAGTGGGCATTGAACTAGGACCGGCTTCAGTTGAAACACTTTGATGTTGTGCAGCTTGTCTGATAGGATCGGCTTGTAGTGGGACTTCTTCATTGAGTTGATCAATAGAAGAAGGTGGAATCATAGGAAAATCAGTTCTTCTATCCACTGTTCCAGGAGATCCTGCATTTGACAAGTGAAACTGATCAAAAGTTCTAGTAAATGAGTCAATATCAAACAACCAATCAGGAGCATTTGTTGACTTGGGAAAAGAATGCTCATTGAATTGAACATTGGTTGATTCAACACTCTAAACGCCTTTGAAACAGAGGAATACCCCATAAAGAATCCGTCGTCAGACATAGGAGCAAACTTTCCTAAATGGTCTCGGGTGTTTAATATTGAGACAGGATAACCAAATGACTTCAAAAATCCAATAAATGGTTTTCTATGAAAAAGAAGTTCATATGGTGTTTTGTTGCTTTCTTTAATTATCAAACTTCAATTTTGCACAAAGCACGATGTGTTGACAGCTTCTGCCCAAAAGGTAATTGGCAGTTTGGCATCGACTAGCATTGTTCGTGCTGCTTCAATCAGTGTTCCATTTCTTCTTTCAGCTACTCCATTTTGTTAAGGAGTCCAAGCTGCACTGAATTGATGAGCAATGCCTTTTTGTGTGCAAAATGAACTTAGATCTTCATTTTTAAATTCTGTCCCATTATCACTTCTGATTGATTTTACCTTTAAATCCAGTTGATTTTCAATTTTTATGATAAAATGTTTTATTATTTGGGACACCTCGTTTTTATGAAGTAAAAAAGAAGACCCATGTAAATCGTGTAAAGTCATTTATGATCACCAAACAATAATGCTTCTTACCAATACTCATGACATGAGTTGGAACAAAGAGATCCATATGAAGCAACTTCAATGGAGAATTGTTTGTGTTCACTAGCTTTGGCTTATGGGAGGACTTATGTTGTTTTATTTTAAGACATGCAGAACAGTGGTCAATGAAATGAAATTCTTTTGAGGTAAACCAAGTACATGATTTCCTTTTACCAATCTGTTCATGTTTTTGAAATTCGTGTGTCCTAAGCTTCTATGCCAAAGCTGTGACTCATCAAAAGATGCTTTAGACAAAAGACATGTCTATTCTGATGGATAAGCAGAATTAAGGTTTAAGACATAAGTATTATTCTTTCTTGGTGTCTTCAAGACAACCCATTCTTCAAGAATTTGAAATCCTTGTTTCAGAATGTAGCAATGAGTGTCTGTGAAGTGAGTGGAATATTTCTTGTCGCAGATCTGAGACACGCTGAGCAGATTGAAGTTTAGTTGTTCGCAGTAGTTCACTTTATCAAAACTCAGCAATCCATTCGTCACAGATCCTTCCCTTGCAATTCTACCACCTTGTGAATCTCCACCAAATGCCACAGTAGTTCCTTGAATATGCTTGAAGTCATAAAGGAGGGAACTGTCTCCAGTCATGGGTCGGGAGCATCCACTGTCCACATTTCATAAGCTGTTGGACCTGTATGGATGACCCTACAAGCATAAACGAACAAGTTAGATTGAGGAACCCAAGCCATGATGGTCTTGGGTTGTCCGTTTCTATCCATCATAGTGACCTCTTGATATTTTCCTCTAAGTTGTGTTTTAGAGGAAGATGCTTTGACCAATTTTTATGGATTTCTTTTTGGTTTGATTTCATCAATTTCAACCAAACTGTCAGAAGTGTATGCAAATCTTTGATCTCGATTTCTGTGTAGAAATTGAGTACGTTTTTGTTTTTCCGAAATCACTATAGTTTTATATCTTGAATGAGAACTTAGTGATTGTTTCATATGATCATTAAGGTTCTTTTTGGTACTCTTTGGCTTCCATTGATCATAGAAATCCTTATCAGTGTTTGAAACCCATGAATGTTTAAGGTCATTTAGACTTCTAATTTTGATCTTGTCAGATGAAATTGGTGAAATAGGCTTGTTTTGAGGAATTCTCAAGCCTTTTTGGTTAAAGTAACAATCAGATGTGTTGTGATTAGTCATGTCACATACAGAACAATATTTGTTAAAATAACAGTTTTTGGTGGAATGATTGTTCATGTCACAGATAGAGCAATACTGATTAAAGTTGCACTCCTCTGTATTGTGATTAGACATGTCGTAAATGTCACAATACATTTGTTTGTTCTTTGACTTTGATGAAGAAGCCAAATCAGTTTTCTAGCTTGCAGTAGATTATTTCACAATTCTGCTTTGCTTAAGTTTTGCTGACTGATTTTGCTTCTTTTTGCTCTTTTTCAACTCTCTTTCAAATTATTCCACATGTTGTTTATTGCAAATGTCAAAACCTTTCCCTTGTTTATTTTTAGATGATGATGATGAAACTGGTTTTACATTTGGTTTTTGAATCAAAGTGGATTTCCCTTTGAACACTAAGGGAACTGTAGCTTTCTCTTTGAAGTTTAATGAAACCTTTTTTGATTTGCTGGAAGTTTTAGGAGATTTGATCTCACTATCAGATCTGTTTTTAGCTGAGGGTTTCATAGAACATTCAGTAGTGTTATTCATCTTGAGTTTTTCAGGAACAAATTTTACAAAAGGCACAATGGCTTTGACTGTGCTCTTTGGTTTCTGGACAACTACAGGTTTGTCAAAGTACTCTTTGATTTTGATAGGATGACCTAATTTGATTTTATCCTCATTTTTTTCAATGTAAACATTTGGCTTATATTGAGGATTCGTTATTTGTGAAACAATTGTTTTGGTTTCAGTAACTTTAGATTCACTTGAATCAGATTGGGTGAGTGACTCAGGCAAAACTATGTAGTTGTCATTATATAGAGGAGGATAAGTTTTGTAACCTATCCCAGTCATATCCTTGGCCTCCTTTTGAGAATCAAGTAACTCTTGCAACATGACAGATGAGAGTTGAAACTTTTCAAGGTTCACTTCAGTAGCCGATTGCTCAGCCTTTGATTTGGTCAACAGTTCAGTTAACCTCTCATTCTAAGCTGCAAGGGTAAACTTTTCACCATGTTGTGTTTCCATGTCAGATAAATGAGATTTGAAATTGACTTAAAAAATTCTCATTTCTTGTTTTAGCATCTCAAATTTCACCTTTTCTTCTTTTATTTTATTAGCCAGTTTGTGATTATGTTCTATGTATCCCTGTACTTCTAGAACACATTTATCAGAACAAAAGTTAGATTTTACCTATGATGGCATTGGAATTGGACCATCATTAATGTGAGCCATCAGTGAATGATTCTAAAATTGAGGTTGAACTTCCTTTGTGTATAGGCTCCAATCGCACACTCCATCTTGTCTGATGACAAGTGCATTAGATGTTGGTTGGCTACTTCCTTGATCTTGATGAGCCAATAGAGGTTGTCTTTGATGAAATGGCTGTTGCTGATTATGATGCTGATTTTGATGCTGATTTTGAAGCTGATTTTGATGCTGATTTTGATAAAGAGAATTTGACTGAAAGCTTGAATTGGGTTGAGATGAATGCCGACCATATGAGGTTCTTTTATAGTTATTGTTGCTTCTTCTGGGAGCATTACATTCCCTAGAGAAATGGCCAGTCATTCCACAGTTAAAACACTTAACTTTGGATTTGTCATATCCAAGCTTCATGTTCTCATTTAGACTCAGTTTCTTCCCTTTTCGGAAGAATTTCTTTGCTCTCATAGCAATCATGGCCATTTGCCATTACAAGTCCATTTCTTTGACATCATCAGGATCCATTTCTTCAAGATCTTCCTAAATTAAATGAGCTGAAGTGAGTCTGCCCCTAAGATAAGCCTCAAAGCTAGCAACAAAGGCATTGTAAGTTGTCTTTTGCTCTTCAGATCTTTGCTCACTGGGCATACTTGTGGGTGTTACTGTGGGTTAAGCACAAGATGATGGTTTGTGTTGTTATGGAGCAGCATAGAATCCAGTTGTCTTTGCTTGATCTATTGATGAGAGAAAATCATCTTTTTCAGTCATGAAAGCATTCTCAACAGAATGAGTTTCAGATGGAAACTTGTATGCCTCAATGACTTGAGGTCCACTGAGATTTCTGCTTTGTTCATCCAACTCTAGATCTTCAATTTTAGCAATCATAATATCTAGGCTGGTACTCTCCAAATCAAGAGTGTTCTTCAACATAGTGACATTTTGTTTCTAACTTTCTGGTAAGCTATGCAACATTTTCTTGTTCATTTCCTTTTCTTTGTAAGTAACCCCCATAATCTCAAGATCATTCACCAGTTGTACAAATCTATGAAGTTGTCTTGAGATTGACTCTCCTTTGGTGTGGTGAAATGTCTCATATTGATTTATCAGTTTATCCTTATTAATTTCAGTAACTTCACTGCTTCCTTCACACATTATCTGCAATGCATCCCAAACCCCTTTGGCTGTTCCATATTTTTCTAGCCTCTTGAGAACATCCATTTTTAAAGCCTGAGTTAGAATGGAGTAGGCTTTAAGGTCAATCTTGATTTTCTTATATTCTTCATCATTAAGATTTAAGTTTGGATCTATCCTAGCAGTCTTATACTGAGCAGCTTGATCAGCAGTGAGTGATAGAGGAATGTATGGCCCTTTGCAAATCAAGATCCAGTAATCAGGATCTACACCTGTAATGTAGTTTCTAAATCTGATTTTCCACTACTTAAACTCATATTTGTGTTTAAGCATTGGAGGTTTAGATGCATGACCAAGTTCAGAATAATTAGTAGAATCCATTTTAATTTTATTGATTTTAATTGGTTTTGAGTATGATTATGTTGATTTTATGTCTTGAATGTTGAGACAGTCTATAGTCCTGGCGTTCTTGATTATCAGTTCTCAGCAGGGTTGCGATAAGGTTGATTTGGTGTTGATTCCTGAGGAGTTGAAAATACAAAACAAGTAGATGAAGTTTCTTTGCGATTTCAGTATGTATATTTATTAGCAGAGTAGATCTGGCTAATAAATAACTCAATCACTAGATCAATCGATTTTCGTTCAAGATCTGTGCTGATTTTGAGACGAATTCAAGAGCAGAGGCTCTGATACCAATTGACTGGGTCCGAGAATAAGAACTCAGTTGATATGACACAACTTAGAATCGAATATGATGATTGAGTCAGTGATTATTTAGTGGAAATACCAAATCATAGAACATTTAATACTGAAAATGATAATAAATGCTTTGTATAATGATGTGAGTAAACAAGATACAAAGACAGCTGGGGTTATTGTTTAAATGAGTAATATTATCAATGTTGAAAGAAGAACTTACAAACTTAGGTCATACTGTTCTATTTATAGGCATACACATTACCTGTACAAAATGACTAATCTACCCTGATAACTATACATCAGAAACTAGTCTAAGTACAAAATAAGAACAGCATTTGTAAGTGTTCGTCCGCATTGACTAATGCGGATGAACAAGTCTTCATCAGTATTTGTTGTTAATAGTCTTCAGCATTAACTTAATTCATCCGCATTAGTTGACGCGGATGAACAAGTCTTGGTATCATTTCTTTTGTTCATTCGGATTTGTTAATGCGGATACAAACACTTGTCAGCATTTGTTTTTCTTCATCCGCATTAGTTAATCCGGATGAACAAGTGCTTGTAAGCATTTGTTTAATGGTCATCCGCATAAACAAATGCAGATGCTTCAACACTTGTTCTTTTCTTCTGTTTCTTTTGCCGCATTTCTTCATGAATGGTCTTCTGTATTTCTTCTTAGTCTTTGATGATTTCCAACCAGAATATCATTTAACCACTTCTTGAATTGGCATGTATGATCCTTTCAGGGTCCAACACTTCTTGATTACGAAATTGCAATAACTCTTCTTGCATTGCCTCAATCCAACTATTGTCCTTTAACACTTCAGTGATGTTCTTAGGAACAATTTGAGATAGAAAACACGAGTATAAGCATAGGTTTGCTTGTTCTGAATGACTTCTTGTTGTTCTCTCATTCAATGGACCGATAATCTGAGATGTAGGATGGTTCTTGTGAATATGAGACTTTGGAATCTCATTCCCTTGAACATGAACATCCAGATTAGATTGGTTCAAGTCGGAAAGCTGATGCAATAAGTTCAAATTATGTGGATTGAAATTAGGAACTTAAGTCGGTGAGTTGATAAAGTAATCAAGATTATCAGTAATAACTACATCATCAGAAATAGATGATGTTCCGGACTCAGGTTGTATAGTTTCAGAACCATCATTAGGAATAGGTTGTGAAACATTGGTATTTTCAGACAAGGAATGTTCGTGTGCTTGTTGATAGCTAGATTGATCATGAGATTCAGAACTGCATACAGGATCTTTAACAAAAGAGAATAATGGATAATCTGGGCTAGAATCATCCATATCATCTGAATCAGAATCATCACTGAATGATCCGAGATAGCCTTCTTGTTTCCTCTTCTGACCTGTAGATTCAAACAAGTTAGAATTGAAAGAGTTTGACAAAGAATCTAAATTGAATAACCAAGCCGGACCATTTACAACTGATGGAAAAGAGTTTTCAAGAAATTTAACGTTGAAAGTTTCAAGGATAACATTTTTCCTAGAGTTATAAACTTTAAAAGCTTTTGAAACCGATGAATATCTAATGAAAAATCCTTTATCAGATTTTGCATCAAATTTTCCTAGCTGGTCACTTGAATTTAAAATTAAAACTGGACAACTAAAAGATTTAAGAAAATCTATATTAGGTTTCCTGCCAAACATCAACTCATAAGGAGTTTTCTGTTTATCTTTCATGATCAATGTTCTATTTTGTACAAAACATGCAGTGGATATGGCTTCATCCCAGAAAGTAATTGGAATTTTGGCATCTGCTAACATAAACCGTGCTGCTTCAATCAAGGTTCTGTTTTTCCTTTCAGCAACTCCATTTTGTTATGGAGTTCTAGGAGCACTAAACTGACGAGCAATTCCTTTTTCTGCACATAACCTGTCAACATTAGCATTTTTAAATTCGGTTCTATTATCACTTTTGATAATTTTCACCTTTTGATCTAATTGATTTTCTACTTTAATGATGAATTCTTTTAACAATTTAGCTATTTCAGATTTAGCATGCAAAAAGAAAACCCATGAAAATATTGTAAAGTCATCAATGATAACTAAACAGTAAGATTTATTTCCAATACTTTGCACATTTGTTGGTCCGAATAGGTCCATGTGCAACATCTGGGGAGGCTTGGAATTTGAGTTTATCAGCATGGACTTATAAGACACTCTATGTTGCTTTCCTTTTAAACACACTGAGCAGTGATCTGCTGTAGAAAACTTCTTTGTTGGAAGACCTACTACATGATTTCCTTCTACAAGGTTGTTCATGTTCTTGAAATTAGAATGCCTGAGATGTCTATGCCATAACTGGCTTTCGACATTTGATGCTTGAGCAATTAGGCATGTGTTTCTGTAGATGGATCTACTTGAGAGATATCTAACTTGTATACATCTTGATCATGAATAGTTTTAACAACTACCCATTCTTTTTTTATCTGAAAACCTGGCTTCAAAATATAACAAAAAGAATCATCAAATAGAACAGAGTAAGATTTGTCACAAATTTGGGAAACACTTAAAAGATTAAAGTTCAACTGTGAATAGTAGTTGACTTTATCAAAGCTAATATTCCCATTGGACACTGTTCCTTCTCCTGTTATTTTTCCACCTGCATCACCTCCGAATGCAACATGTGTACCATCTTTAACTTAAAATCTTGCAACAAGGCATGGTTGCCTGTCATATGCCGGCTATATGCACTATCTACATACCATGAGTTAAGAGGTCTTCTCGGGCGTACCTGCATTTCAAAAGGAATTAAGTTGAGTTATCAACCCAAGCCGATATGGTCTTGGGCTTTCCAAATTTATCAATAATGGTAAATTGTTTAAAATGAAGTGTATTCAAATCATGATAACGTTTACCAATTCCGTTCCTAACACATTTTTTATTATCTTTTATTTGTTTAGTTCTTAAAGCATGATAACGTTTTTCAAGATCATCATCAAGATAATTCAAACCATCAGACAAAAAATTTTGTTTACCAAACTTCCCACCATTAATTCTCACAAATCGTGGAACGAATTTTCCTTGATTATACTGTCTTGGTTTTGCAGCATAAGAATTATCATAAACTGAATCATTTCTTTGAAATGATCTGAAGCCTAAGGAAGGTTGTTTTGTCAATCTTTGAAAACCAACACTTTAATTTCTTTGAAATTGTGAATTGACATATCCATTCCTTAACTGTGGATTAACATATCTATTCCTCGGCGAGTTCTTTCTGAAGTAGCAATTCTCAGTTTTGTGAGTTCTTTCATCATAAATGGTACAATTTTGTTGAAATAACAATCAGTTGTTGAATGGTTTGTCATATCACATATATGACAGTACCTGTTAAGAAACATTCTTCAGTCTTATGATTGTACATATCACATATTTTACAATACCTTTGTTGAAATTTAAACAACTATTGATTAACTTTAGATGTGGAAGCCACATTTGATCCTTGTTTTGAATTAGGAGTTGAAAAGTTAATCTATTGTTTTTGATTTAAAAGTTTGTTCTTTTGAAATTTAGGTTTTGACTTTTGCTCATTAACACCATTTCTTGACTCTTTAGATACAAAACTTTTGTTGACAGCAAAAGACATAGGAACTGGACCTGTTTTCAAATCAGAGTTAGATTTGTTCTTTGAGTTAGATTTGATTTCTGGAATTTTGTTCATGTCAAAAGTACCCGCAGATACAAACTTTATTGGTTTAAACTGATTAGTTTGGTTTTATCTTTGAGTTTGATTGTTTTGAGAGGAGTCAGATTTAGCATTTTTCCTTCTCCTTCTTTGATTTCTTGATCTTGATGATCTTTGTTTGCTTTGGGATTGAACATCTTCGGTAGAAGACTCTTTTGCATTTTCTTTATCTTTTTGTTCTTTCTGCCATTTAATGAAATCTGGATTGTTTAATATGTAGGAAAATAATTCTTCGGATGTAACTTCATCTAGTTTTGCTTTCTTTTTATTCTTTGAGTTTTGTTTGTCATTCTTAACAATGATTTCTTAAATAACATGCTATTTCGGAACAAACATTTTCTTATTCTTTGGTCGTGGTTCGTAAGATTTAACTTTCACTAGATGACCATTTTTAATCTTTTCAGAATCTTGTTCCTCAAAGATTTTAACATTTGTTTTCTCTTCATCACTTTCATAACTCTTTTTCTTGTTTTGAAAGGCTTTTAGCTTAGCATTGTTTTTATGTGAGTGATCATGTGTATTAAAGTTTTCTGGCAGAGTGTTTGTGATAGATTCAGGCATTGGTTCATGTGTAAATCCTAGACGTGTTTTGTTTTTATCTTTCCTCTCACTTACCAGCTGTTCTACAATAGTTTTAGAACTTTTAACTTTAGCTAGATCCACCTGAGTTGCAGCATGAGCTATTTTTTCTTCTTCTAAATTTTTAGTCATCACCTCAAGTTGTTTCTTCACAAGTTCAAGTTCTTCTAAAGTTTTATTCCATGAGGTTTGTAAAGATAATATCTTTTCATCAGAGACTTAGTGATCATTCTTCAGTTTGTTATGCATTACTTCTTCTTGTTTAAGTTTATCACAGATCTTATATGATTATGTTCTGTAATGCTCAACTTGATCAAAACATGCTTTTATGCACATTTTCTCTCTGACTTCAATAGGAATTTAAGTATAACTTGAAGATGAAGTCTCAGTTTCAGATGATGTATTCTTAACCTTTGGTTGGTCAGACTGAGCCATAAGTGCAATCTCTTCTGAAATTTAGTATATCCTCTCACTTACCAGATTTGTCACTCCAGTTACAATCTTCATCATCATTTTCTGAATCACTATCAGCCTTTGGATCATTATCTTCAGACTGGTCTTCATTTTGAATATCTACAACAAGTGATAAACTAGATGTTAGATCAGCGGTAAATTGTTCAGCGTAAGCACTCCAGTCATATCCATCTTTGATGCTAACAACAAGAGGTTTCTTTGGCTCTTTAAATGATTTTGATTCATCTTTAATTTTTGGCATAGGAAGACTTTGATAAGGCTTTTGGAAGGTTTTTTGAGACTGCTGATGATATCTTTGACTGCTAGAACCTACTTGATCATTTCCTCCTTGGTTTCTAGGAGCTTTACATTCCCATGAGAAATGACCATAGCTGTTGCAGTTGAAACACCTTGATTTTGATTTGTCTAAGCCAACAGTTTTGTTAGCACTTGGCTTGTAGTTCCTGTTAACATAAGAGTGTTTCTGTGTTCTGTAAGCAATCATCACCATCAGCCAAATCAAGTCCATTTCTTCCACATCATCAGGATCCATCTCAAACAAATCCTGCAAAACAAGATCTAATTATGTTAGATGACTACCTTGATAAGCTTGAAAACTTGCCATAAAAGCTGTAAAAGCAGATTTAGACTCATCATTCTGTAAAAGGATATTAATATCTTTAACTTTGCTAGTTTTAACAGAGTTAGAAAATGAAGTCTCAGTTTGAGGTTTAAGAGTAGTTTTAGGAGGAGACTGAGATTGAGGTTGAGTTGTGTAAACTGGAGCACTAGTGCAAGAAGAATCTGTAAAGAAACGAGCTCCAACGAACAAATCACCCTCGTCTTCTGGTGAGTTATCATCTTTTTCTAGAAAAGCATTTTCCACTGTTTTAGCTGGAGATGCAACATACTTGTACTGAGACATTGAAGCAGCTCTATCATTGTTTCTGGAGCTCTCATCAATCTCAACTGATTCAATCTTGGCAATCAAAAGATCTAGATCCATAGGAAACTTTTCAGTATGCTTTAACAGAGTAACTGTCTATTTCCATGTAGATGGAAGAGCATTGAGAAGTCTGTAGTTTAGATCTTTGAGATCATTTTTTATACCAGCAGTTGACATCTTAGTAGTTAGTTGCCCAAATCTGTTCATCATTTGATTAATTGTTTCACCAGAAAGATGCTCAAATAAATCCAATTGCCTCTTGAGTTTCTGCTTTTTGAGATCTTGTATCTCTTTACCGCCTTTAGAAATGATCTTCAAAGCTCTATACATAGTGTACCCAGTTTGATAACCATCAAGTCTAATCAGGACTTCCAATGGTAATCCCTTACACATCAGTGAATAAGCTTTGATATCATTCTTCACTTTCCTTAAGTCATCACCTTGCAGACCATCCTCAGGATAAGGTTCTTGAGAGTCTTTGGTATAAACAAATCCTTTATCAGGACCATCAGATGTAATCGGGATATGAGGTCCTTTCTCTATTGACTTCCATAAGTCGGTGTCAATAAAAATTAGATGATGCTTCAGTCTTAAAGACCAGTTCTTAAAATCAGCTCTGTTCTTTAGCTTTGGAACCCTGTTCTCAAAATCTTCAGACTTAACCATTTTGTATTTTTGAATTTAATAAAAATACTTGTTTTTGTTGTTTTTAAGTTTTGAATTAAAAAGTATAAAATGAAAATATTTTTGGATTTTAGTTTCTGAAAAAATTTCTAAGTGTAAACTGATAAGTCTGAAAGTTGATGATCCTGAATAGTTGACAAGCACCTACACAGTAGTGAAATGCCTACACAGTTTTCAAACACCTAACTTTGAAGTAGAAACGCCCAAGGGAATGCCTTAGTAGAATTCTAAAAACGTGCAACTGAAATGCGCCTGAACAATTGAAATACGCCCAAACAGTTGTTAAACACCTGGGTGTAAAACGCCCAAACAGTTCAAATGTGCCTAAACAGTTTAAATGCACCTAGAATTACTTTGTTTCTGCAAAGTCACCAAGTGTCCAAACAGTCTCAACAATGGTAAAACGCCTGATCTGAAACGTCTGAACAGTACCAAAACGCCCAAATAGTGGTGATACGCCTAGATACTTAGACAATTTTCAGTAGTTTTCAACCATAATGCGCCTAATTCATCAGCTTCAATGAACTCAGATCTTATGAAAATCTTCAAAACTTGATTAATTGATCTAAAAACTTCCAATTTGGTAGTAATTTGGTCGATTAAAAATCCTTAACCTTCAATTTGGTCAAACAACAACAACAAATCAGTATTCTGATAGAATTTCAGTCCAAATATGAAGAACAAAGTTTGATCACTAATTCGATCAATTTCTCAGATTTAACCGAATTGAACACAAAGTTGTGATTCAAATCATGTTTCTATGGATTAAACACAACTGAAAACAATAATTTATTGATCAAATTACAATCAATCACAGATTTCAAGTGATTCAAAGAGCTCAAAATGTTGATAAGCTTAGATAACAGAACGAAGGCTCTGATACCAATTGATCAGTTCAAAAGGATCGAATCTGTGATGATACCGTAACACAATGATCAATTCAAACACAAAGTAATCAAACACATGCAATTACATAAAAAAAATTCATAGATTTCATTGATAGCAAATGCACAGGATACAATGTGTAAGGGTTACAGTTTGTTCAACTACGTCTGTATTCTCTAGTCTTAGATGTCTAAAGTCTCTAGTCTTTTGTCTAAAGTCTCTAATCTCTACCCAAAACATAAAATATCCTATTTATACTATCAAGAAACAAAGGAACATATATTTACAAAATAAGTCCCTATACTGTGACAAAAAACATATAAAGACAAAATGTTAATCTTCCAAGAGCTTCAACAGAGTCTAGCTACTTCTGCAAATGCTTGTGTTTGTGTCTAAATCAACAACAATTTCTTGCTGTTTAGACGCACTGACTACATCAATGTTTGTTTGTGGTTCTAATCTTTCTTCAAAATCCACAATATCACTTCTTGTTCCTTGATCAAGAAACTCTTTCTCGAGGATGTGTGCCTTCCTTTTAATGGAAATTATATTTGCATCAATAAGGTAGAAATAATATCCACTTTAATTTTAGTATCTAACAGAAATAACCTTTTAACCTCAAGGATCTAGCTTGTCCTTAGACACACCGGTGACATAAGCATCACATCCCCACACTCTAAGGTAAGACAATTTAGATTTAAATTCATGTTATTTCTCATATAGGGTTCTTTCTACCTTTTTAGCCCATGCCAGATTGACAAGGCGAGCAACAATCATAAGAGCATAACTCCAAATTGAGTGAGGTAAGTTAGTTCGACACATCATCGATCAAACATATTAAGTAGGCTTTGATTTCTCCTCTCACTCATGCCATTAATTTGGGGTGTGCTGGGTGGAGTGAAGTATGAAACAATTCAATTTTAATGTAGTTGATTAGTGACTCTTAGGTTAGGCATTCTCCACCATGATCTGATGGAAGTACCTTGATATCTTACCTAGTTGTTTTCTACTTCGTTCAGAAACTCTTTAAACTTTTCAAAGGTTTCATATCTATGCTTAATAAGGTAGACAAAAGTACATTGACTATAATTGTTAATAAATGTAAGAAGTATCAGACATAGTTCTAAAAGGACCACATACATCAGAATGTATAAGTGCTAACATATCCTTCACTAACATGGGTGAAAGGATTTTTTGTGAGTTTTCCAGCTAAGCAAGATTCATATTTATCAAAGGATTCCTGTCTTATGGTATCAAGAATTCCTTTGAACTGAAGCCTTATCACACAAGCCTTGCTTATGTTGTCAAGTCTACAATGCCATAGAAATGTATCATTAATGCTAGATTTGAAACATTTAGAAAAATTATTTATGCTATTATCTGTTTGAATGCCAATCATAAATACTATTTCGAGGTTTAGCCTCAAAATAAAAGATATCATTCAAGTAGGCAGAAATAAACGCTACATTAAAATGTTCCTGATATCTTATTAAAACAATAAAGAAACTAAAATAATGTTTCTAGTTAAACTAGGAGAAACAAAACAGTTATTTAAAGTAATTACAAGGTCAGATAAACATAAAAGATTATAAGTTCTAGTTGCTAGAACTGACATACTTTTCCCATAACCAACGAAGAGCTCCATGTCACCTTGTTTAAGCTTTTTCTACTTTTGAGGCTCCGGCAAAACATTAATGATGTGGTAACCACATATTGTATCAAATACCCATGTGTTGCAGGAAACACTAAAAAATTCTATAACATAAATGAGAATTCCTGAAGAAGTGCCTTCACCATTGGCCTTCTTCGCACTCATCTTGGCTAGATAGTCATGGAAGTTACGTCTCTAGTGCCCCATCTTGATCATTCAAAACATCGATGCTCCTTAGGAAGGGGTGCTTTTCTTTAGTAGCCAGTTGTTTGTTGTTGGTGGCAGGTTTGGCGGCAACAACTTTTTCCTTACCTTTGCTATTGTAACCTCTCTTCTTGGGATTAGGCTTTTTAATACAAGTAGATTTGACCATCAATAATTGCTTAGTCTTACCTGGTATATTTTGCTCAATAGCTTCTGAGCATACCATGGAGTTCACCTATAATTTTCACCCATCCACGCTTATTGAAATTAATTACGAACTAGTCATAAGAACTTGGGATGGTGTTCAAAATGTTGTACCCTTTCATCTTAAGCACATTATCACTAACAAGCGAGCCTTTGTGCATTTATAAGGATATCAGGTGCTTCATGGTATCATAGCGCTCTTGTCGGGCTTGTTTCTAAAACACGCCTTTAGGTTGCTCAACCATGTCAAATGCAGTAATGTCCTTTAAGTTATTCTATAGATCAGGGGACATGGTTTTTAGCATAAAGCAGGCTATCTCATTAGCATGCTATTTTAATATTTCCCAAGTCTACAAGTAGCGGTCGTATTGTTTTTAGGTTCGTTAGGAACAACACAATCTAAAATATAAAGTTTTTTTGTCATCTTGAGAACAATTCTCAAATTGTGATGCTATGTGAGAAAGTTGGTGTTATGATGTTTTCTTTTTCTAGAATATAATTGAGAATGAAGGCCTTATTATTTTCAAAAGACAACTATTAAATAAGCAAAAAGAAATATAATAAATATTATCGATATATTATTTCCTTATTTTAATTAATGACTAATTCACAAAAATTTTAAAATAAAAAATGAGAATCTAGCTTGATTACTTACTAAAGGCAGTTGGGGTACGCAAAAATAGTAAGTGACTAGGCAGATTGGCAACGATTGTCAATTGTGAAAATGGCACAACTCTCGGGTATGAGCCCACCATGACGACTTCTATCATTGCATTGATACGTTTAGCCTTTAGTATGCCCACTTTCCTCTCCAAACAGCTATGGCACGTAACAAGAAAAAAAAAGTAATTGTCGTCTTAAAATGAGTACATGTGGAAGGGCTGAATGTGTCAATGAAACCCTTGCTCCTTCCACATCGAAAGAATAAACTACATTTTAATGGGGGGCTATCGCTTCAAACATTGAGGTTTCGCTTAATTTTCAAGTGTTCCATATAATAAGGTGGCATAGACAATTTATTTTATATATGAGATCCAATATTAGTTTCTACCAAATATGGTCAAACATAATGATTGATTGAATCATGCGTGCGTTGTAAAATTCAGTTTTACAATACCAAGGTCGTGACAACATGTGACGAACCCTTATATTTCTCAGGACACCAAATTATAATACCTTATTAAAACTAGGTTTATCGCAAGACAGACAACCAATTTTTATTTCATAACTATAGATTATCAAGTACCATGTTTTAAAATTTAAAGTAATTTTAAATTTGAAAACTTACCTGGTTATCCTTTTAAAATATACAACATAGTTTAAGTTAATAATTTAAAATTATCAAGTTTTATGTTTTGAAATTTAATCTACTTTTAAATTTAAAAATTTATCTGGTTATCCTTTTAAAACAAGCTATTTAACAAGTCGTAAAGATAAGTTTAAAACTTTTTGTCTATTTTGATTGTAAGGAATTATTTTTTAATTAGTTTTGTATTAGGTTGGCATGTTATAGCAATTATAAAATAAAAGCAACCAAAATAGCAATGTGTAACACCCGAAACCTTGGTCAAAATAAAAAGAAAAGAAAAGTATTTTGAAAAAAATAAAAAGAAGGCAAAGATGAGGGGTGTAAAGTGTAAAAGTACACAAAAAAGTCAAAAAGATGCGTATAAGGGGCATGGTCGCCCATGCTCTGCTACTGCTGCTACCGAACGAAAAGAAGATGAAAGAGCTAAAAACCCTTGTTTCTCTCGGTTGTGAAGAAGGAAGGCTGCATTCTTCGAAGTTTAGTGTGTTTATATGTTAATTGGTTCGGTTTTTATGGGGTTTTCAACCATAAAACCGATTATTAAGGGTTCTATGTGGATTAGTGTTTGTTTTGTTTGTTTTTAGGTGTTTGAACTCTAGTGCAAGCAAGTTTGGATGAGTGTTACTTGTTTCTTGCTATAGGTGAGTTCTAGACCCCGGTTTCTATGTGTTTTGAACTGTTTTGGGGCTGAAAATGCATGATTAAAATGTTTTACAACTGATTTATGTTTACCCGTATGTATGTATATGTTTGTGCTTATGTTCTATGCTTGTTTATGTGTTATGGTTGCTTAGGATGTTGGGTGTAAGCTTAGAACATATTAGTATGCAGTTTGGGTTCGAATCTAATTCTAAAACATACATAACTGATGGTCATGCAACCAAACAGGGCCCATACGCCTTGAAAATTTGCCTTTAGAAAATTATGGGGCTCATGCGCCCCAATAGTGCCCAAGCATTCAGGGACTACCAATCGATAGAATGAGATGGGGAAGGCGGTGATAAGAACTGGAGAGGTAAGCGGTTTGGGCGTGGCGGTTACACCGCAAACAACAAAAGGAGGAGTATGGATGACCGACGGGTGGTGTCATTAGGCCCGGGGTTGAGGAAGTGCGACCGATGTGGTAGGGAGCACATTGGTGATTGCATGAGGGGAGTGACTGTGTGATTCAAGTATGGGAAGCCCGGTCACATAGCAAGAGATTGTGGAGTGCTGAAGTGGTTCAACTGTGGCGGGACTGGCCACAGGAACTATGAGTGCAAGAAGCCAAGAGCTGAGAGCTCTGGGGCCAAGAAGGGGACTGAAGAAGGTGGACAGAGGGCAAGTGCTAGAGCCTTCACGATGACCCGAGAGGAAGCCCGGGTAGACCCTAACGTTGTGTCAGGTATGTTTCTAGTAAACCAAAATTGTGCCTCTGTATTATTTGATTCTGGTGCTAGTTGGAGTTTCATATGTATTGCTTTCTATGCTAAGTTGCCTGTTAGTAGTAGAAGTATGGATGAGACTTTTGACGTAGAAACTGCTATTGATAAGTCAACCAGAATTTCTAGTATGATTGAAGATTTTGGCATAGAATTAGAAGGCCATAGGTTTGCTGCTATACTATATGTAATGCCCCTAGGAGGTTTCGATGTAGTACTAGGGATGGACTGGTTAGCAACCTATGAGGCAAACATCGGGTGTCGCAAGAAGATGATTCCACTAATTGCACCCGATGGAAGTTCGGTGACCGCGTTGCTACGGTTCCGAGGGTGATTTCGATGGCGGTGGCAGAGAAGTGCATAAAGCGAGGATGTAGTGCCTACCTAGCTTATGTAAGGGATGTGGACGCGTCGATACCACAATTGTCTGAGGTGCCAGTGGTGTGTGACTTCCCGAATGTGTTCCCAAAAGATTTACCAGGTGCGCCACCTGACCGCGAGATCAAGTTTCAGATTGACCTGATCCTCGGTGCCCAGCCCATTGCCAAAGCACCGTATCGGTTAGCTCTGTCTGATATGAAAGAGCTTATGGATAAACAGTAGGAGTTGATGGACAAGGGGTTCATTCAACCAAGCATCTCTCCTTGGGGTGCTCTGGTCTTGTTTGTTAAGAAGAAAGATGGTAGTATGAGCATATGTATAGACTACCATGAGTTGAACAAGTTGACGGTGAAGAACAGATATCCATTGCCAAGGATAGATGACTTGTTTGACCAACTTCAAGGTGCCAGTTGGTTCTCCAGGATAGATCTTCGATCTGGCTACCATCAGCTGAAGATAAAAGAACAAGATATTCCTAAGACAGCGTTTCGCACGCGTTATGGACATCACGAGATCCTCGTTATGTCTTTCGGTTTAACTAATGCGCCAGCTGCCTTTATGGATTTGATGAATCGTGTGTGTCGGCCGATGCTAGATAAATCAGTGATTGTGTTTATTGATGATATCCTGATTTATTCAAAGAGCGAAGAAGAACATGACGATCACATACGTGAGGTATTGGATACACCTAGAAGGGAGAAGCTTTATGCTAAATTCTCTAAGTGTGCTTTCTTGTTATGTGAAGTTCAATTTTTGGGTCACGTGGTGAATCCTGAAGGAATCATGGTGGACCCGGCAAAGGTTGAGGCGGTGATGCAATGGAAGTCTCCAAAGACGCCATCCGAGATTCATAGTTTCTTGGGTTTGGCGGGCTACTACAGAAGATTTATCCAGGACTTTTCCAAGATAGCCTCACCTTTGACCAAATTGACGCGCAAGGAGGTGAAGTTTGTGTGTGGTCGAGAACAGAAAGACGCTTTTGAGGAGTTAAAGGCAAAATTAACTCAAGCTCCTGTTTTGACATTACCCGAAGGGAGTGAAGACTTAGTGGTGTATTCGGATGCCTCCTATTCGGGACTGGGTTGTGTGTTAATGCAATGTGGGAGAGTAATAGCCTACGCGTCGTGACAACTAAAAACCCACGAGGCCAATTATCCAACGCATGATTTGGATCTCGCAGCTGTGGTCTCCGCCTTAAAGATTTGGAGGCACTACCTGTACGGGGTGAAATGCACAATCTTCACGGACCACAAGAGCCTAAATTATTTCTTTGAGCAAAAGGATCTCAACATGAGGCAGAGGAGGTGGTTGGAATTAATCAAGGACTATGACTGCGAGATCCATTACCACCCGGGCAAGGTCAACGTAGTGGCCGACGCCCTTAGCTGAAAAGAGAGACCCGAGCCAATTCGGGTGAAGGCATATCAGTTGGTGATAACCTCTAACGTGATGACACAGGTCAAGGAATTTCAGAATGAGGCATTGAAGGAAGAACGCCTTAACGCTGAAAGGATGAGAGCTCTAGTCGTGGAATTGGGAGAACATACCCACGGAGTCAGAACCTGCTTCGGGCGGATGTGGATCCCCCGATATGGAGATCTACGGGGGCAAATTATGGACGAAGCTCAAAAGACTCGATACTCCATTCACCCCGGTGCTACCAAGATGTATCAAGACATGAAGAAAGATTTCTGGTGGCCGAGAATGAAGCGCGATATAGTGGATTATGTGAGTAAGCGCCTTACTTGCTTGCAAGTGAAGGCAGAACACCAGAAGCCATACGGGAAGATCCAGCCATTGGATATACCCGAGTGGAAGTGGGAGCACATCACCATGGACTTCATCACGAAGCTACCCCGTACTGAGAGGGGGCACGACACCATAAGGGTGATAGTCGACCGTCTGACCAAGAGTGCTCACTTCCTACCACTCCGCGAGACGTATTCCTCTGAGAGACTGGCGGATCTGTTCATTAAGGAGATTGTAGCTCGTCACGGTGTGCCGGTGTCTATTGTGTCGGACCGTGACACCTGGTTCACATCGAACTTTTGGAAAAGATTCCATGATGCGATGGGGACGAGGCTACATATTAGCACGGCTTACCATCTTCAGACAGATGGTCAGTCGAAGAGGACGATTCAGAAGCTTGAAGATATGCTCCGAGCATGCGTGATCGACTTTGGAGGAAGTTGGGATGATCACCTACCGTTAGCAGAGTTCTCGTACAACAACAGCTATCATACCAGCATTGGTATGCCACCATACGAGATGCTATATGGCAGGAGGTGTAGAACGCCCCGTATGTTGAGGAGACATTGGGCAGAAGGAATTAGGAATCATCGAGGTGGTCGAGGCTACAACTAAAAAGTTGGAAAATTTCAAAGCCTTTATGAAGGCGGCGAAAGATAGACAAAAGTCGTATGCCGACAAAAGGAGTAGACCGATTGAGTTCAACGTAGGTGATAGAGTCATGTTGAAGGTCTCACCTTGGAAGGGAATTATTTAGTTCAGAAAGAGTGGCAAGCTGAGCCCGAGATACATAGGGCCTTTCCGAATCGTTGCACAAGTAAGGGAGGTGGCCTATTGACTAGAATTACCTGATGAGTTAAGTGGAATTCATTCGACATTCCATGTATCTCATCTGAGAAAGTGCCTAGCCGATAAAGACATGATTGTACCACTGGAAGATATTGAAGTGGATGAACGACTTAACTATGTAGAGCAACCAGTGGCAATCGTCGATCGAAAGGAGAAAAGGTTGAGGAAAAAAGTGGTTCCACTTGTGCGGGTGCAGTGGAAACACCGGAAGGGTTCTGAGTCTACGTGGGAGACTGAAGCAGAGATGAGACAGCATTACCCACAGTTATTCAAAGAGTGACAGGTTTCGGGGACGAAACCTCTTTAAGGGGGGTAGACTTGTAACACCTGAAACCTCGGTTAAAATAAAAAGAAAAGAAAAGTATTTTGAAGAAAATATAAAGAAAGAAAAGATGAGGGGTATAAAGTGTAAAAGTACACCAAAAAGTGAAAAAGATGTGTATAAGGGGCATGGTCGCCCATGCTCTTTCTGCTGCTGCTGCTACAGAAAGAAAAGAAGAAGAAAGAGCTGAAAACCCTTGTTTCTCTCGGTTATGAAGAAGGAAGGCTGCATTCTTTGAAGGTTAGTGTGTTTATATGTTAATTGGTTCCGTTTTTATGGGGTTTTCAACCTTAAAACCGATTATTAAGTGTTCTATGTGGATTAGTGTTTGTTTTATTTTTTTTAGGTGTTTGAACTCTAGTGCAGGAAAGTTTGGGGGAGTGTTACTTGTTTCTTGCTATAGGTGAGTTCTAGACCCAGGTTTCTATGTTTTTTAAACTGTTTTGGGGCTGAAAATGCATGATTAAAATGTTTTACAACTGATTTATCTTTACCCGTATGTATGTATATGTTTGTTCTTATGTTCTATGCTTGTTTATGTGTTATGGTTGCTTAGGATGTTGGGTGTAAGCTTAGAACATATTAGTATGCAGTTTGGGTTCGAATGTAAGTCTAAAACATACATAACTGATGGTCATGCGCCCAAACAAGGCCCATGCGCCTAGGATCTTAACTTAGAAACGCCCAAGTTCAGGCCATACGCCCAAACAGGGCCCATACACCAAGAAAATTTGCCTTTAGAAAATTGTGGGGCTCATGCGCCCCAATAGTGCCCAAGCGCCCAAGGTTTTGCCTGAAATTGACAAGTGTAAACTCATGCGCCTAAATAGTTTCATTCGCCCAACCCTTTGTTCAGGCGCCTAAGTGCTAGTCCATGCGCCTGAATAGTTCATGCGCCCAGAATGTAAGGTGAAATGCCTAAGTGTAGGATTCATGCACCTGAATAGTGTTAAAGCGCCTAAGCAGGGCTCATGCGCTTGCATAGTGTCAATGCGCCTAAACACTTAGAAAATTTTCTGGAATTTTGGGAAATCTGAATTTTAGGCTTGACCCTGGTTTGACTTGGTGATATTACTTGATTATTTTATTTATGTTTTGGGCTGTTCTTGTGTTCCTATTTATTATATTATTATATGACTTTACGTGGTGTGATTTATCTGTATAACGTAAAGTATTATCATTAAAGAAAGTGGAAAGATTAATAATAATGAAAAGTGGAACATTAAGAACGGAAGAAAGACTTGCAAGCAAATTCACATGAGGTTCACAACCACTAGGTTGTTAGCTCAACTGTGTGCGGTTTAGCTAACCCGTTGGATGCACATAGGATCAATCTTTGAGATTGAGGGGACCCTTGTTGCTGCCCCGGTACTGGAGTCGGCTTCGTGCATCAGTATGGGGTCTATGTGTAGACCTCGGCCCAATACTAGTTTAGTGCGCAATATCGGGGGCATAACACATTGGTCCAGATTAAGTGAAATATTAAAATAAAAGTTTGGATGAACGATGATGTAAATGGTAAAAGAAGATAATGGATGTTATCTTAACTGTACGTAGGATATTTGATAACGTACGAATGAAAAGTATATTATTTTAAAGGGTATTTTCGTATACAAACCTTTTAAGGTATTTTAATGTTTTAAAACTAGAACTCACTCAGCAACGCGGACTTTTATGCATTTTCAGTTGGCAGGTAATTTTTGCTGAGGATGGCACTCGGGGAGGCTACTCGTCGGGGCTAGACTGGCATCCGTTCACACATACTAATATTGTTGTTTTGTAATGCAATTAACATGATCTTTTGTAACTATTAACAATTAACAATGTATTGCTTGGCAACAGTATTTATTAATGAAGTGAATGATTTTTGATATTAATTCCGCTGCAATGGTTTATTAACTATGAAATCTTTATGCTATGATTGACCAACTGTGAGGTCTCCGGAAACGGGGCCTTACACAAAGTAAATATGCAAATCTAATGGCTATGTTTGTTTGATCTCGTTAGAGCCAGGTAGCAAAATCAAACTAGGTGACATGGTCACACAACATAAACAACCACAAGAATAGACCTAAGTGCATCTAGTTGTCTTGATTGGTTCTCACATACTTCCTGATTCATCTTGTCTCCATTTTTAGCTTTGCTCTTCAAAGATTACAATATGCAAAAGGAAATACATAAAGAAAAGAAAACCCAAATCTATTACAACTTTGATCAATCAAATGGGTTAAACCCATAAAAACTAAAATAAAAAAAAACAACTCATACATAACCATTCAATCTCAGATCTAACACGATTTACATATAAAGACACAATTAAAATAAAGCGGGCAACCTTTTGGTCAATAGAAATTTAACCAAAATAACTAAGTTGCCTTACATAGTATAAATCAAAAACCTTAAACAATTTTAATGTTTGTGATTTATAATCGGTTAATAGACTAGATCTTATTTGCATGTAATATGCGTGGCTCTAATACTAGTGTTGGGACCGGTAGTATCTAGGTTAAGTTTATTTAATCAATTGTTTTTTGATAATTATCAATCTTATTAATAATATATAATGCAACAAGTAAAAATTAAATAACAAAGTAAACCCTACATGATATATGCTACAAATAATACGAATACAGATTATAATTAACCTACAGATAATCATAGCTTACTTTTAATTAATAACCGTTTGAGACACCGTGGATTCAACGAACGATTGCTAGAATAGCTAACTAACACAAACACAGGGAGTCGATCGTGGCTACAAAAGCACAAATAAAGACTTGAACTTGTTCATTGTACACAGTAAGTCTACAATAGATGCGGCAGCACTGACTAGTGTTGTTGCAGTAGCCGGCTGGACTAAGCAGGCGGTGGGTTGATGATCGATTATCAAGGTTGAAGAGGAGTCTGCTCCTTCTTATCTTTCTTGGATGATTTTTCCTTTTATTATTGAAGGAGAAGATTAGATCTCCATTTATTTTTGTTTGGCGTAGGTTGGGATCAAAAACTTGATCCTTTTATAATTTTTTGCAGCCGAGAATCTCTTAGAATTAGTTGATTATTTCCAATCTAATCAAATATTTAATTAGTCATTAATCTACTCGCGGGCCATGAGCCGATTAGATTAATATTAACCCAGGTGATAACTAACACCCGAAACAATAATGTTAACGTTTAAACATTCTATTTAATAATTTATAACTGTTATAATTCATTAAAACCCGACATGGTTCGCTAAACGCCAGTTAATCATATTAAGTGGACTTCGACATTCGTTGCACTAGGTGTAACTCTTATATGTCATAGTTTGATTGGCAACGTTAATTAATCGAACCTTGACGGTTTTATCCAACCATTATGTCTTATAAAATTTATAAATATTATTACTATTATTAATAATATCATTAGCATTATTATCATCATAATTGTCGACACTATTACTTCTATTAAAACTAAAGTATCATTAATTAACAATTCTATCTTTGGGTATAACTATTGTGAATAGTACTTTCAAATTTACCACTAACATTATTATTATTAAGATTGCTAATGCTACACCTATCATATTATAAATATTGCCATGGATATCACTATATATATGTTATAAAAATGGCTATATGAATACTATTATTACTGATATCGTAAAAGTTATTCAACCTAACGTGATACTATTAACAACGATATTATTAACATCATCAAAATTAATTTTAATTGTTAGAATAATTATAATATTATTACAACTAATATTGATACTATCATTATTAATATTATTGCTACTTTTAAGGAATAAGTTAAGTGAATTCAAAAATCATAATGGGACATAGTAGTCAATTATTTAGTATTATATAGAAATACGAGACTAACATCAATTACCATATGTTACCAATATATATAACCTTAGAAACAAATCCTAAACCTGGAATGACTAGTGAAGTACAATAGTAGTTGAATCAAAAGAAGAGCTCAACTACACTGCAATAATACTAAAAAATGTATATCCTTTAAACATATACTTTGGACCAATGTAAATTAGGTTACCATGAGAATTATGCACTATTGAATCATGTGAAGAACAAAGCTACTGGAAACTTCAAGTTTACCACTTAATCGTAACTGCCGAAATCTCCTAAGAACTGAACTACTACAAATCGGGACTCAGCCTTATGAGCTGCTGACTAGACAAGAGCGTCTGTAACGAAGAGTACTAGCGGCACAATGCTCTACAACTGGCGACAACATTGTTCTATCACTGGGGACAACATTGTACTGAAACTACTGATCTTCTAAAGTGCTGATTGCCTATTTATGTTGTATATATGTTATCCTAATCCTAGAATAGTTGAAAAGTGATTTATTCTAAGTGTTTTGGCTTTTTAGTATAAATACCTAACACTTGTATAGTTTTGAGGTTACGTTGTTTCACCCACTTGTTATCTATTGTTATTACTCTTTGTAATCAGAAAAGTTATCAAGTGAATATTTTAAAAGAATCTCTTGTGTCATTATCTTTACTTAAGGTGTTTATGTTTGTTAGTAGATAGTTAACTTAGATTCTATATTTGTTAAATGCCTATCACTAGAAAAGTCTTGTTCACTCCAAACCCCATCCAATAAGTGGTATTAGAGCAAAGGCTCTTGATTTGCTTGAAGGCACCTTTCAACAAATCAGTTGTTTCTTTTTATCACACTTTCAAACACCTTATTCCTTTATACCTTTTATCCTTTCAAAATGACTGTTGTAGCTATTTCAAGTAAGCATGACTTGGAAAATGACATTCCAACTGTAGGGATTGAACCTAGAGGCTCGAAAAATCAAGTCAAGATTATGAAGATCAAAGTCGTGCGAGAATCTGAACTTGCCGCGCGAGAAGTTGCATCTCGCGCGAGAACAAGGAAGTCGCGCGAGAACTATGCGATAACTTCTAGTTTAGTATAAATAGTTGTTTTGTAATGTAATTTAGAGAGCTTTTGTCATTTCCTTATTTCGCATGTAACTTGTTTGTTTCAAATTAGAGAGCAATAAAATTTGAAGTTTATTTACACTTATGTTCATCCTTTTCATGTTCAATCTTGTATTCCGTGATGATTAAATTCCACATTCTCGTCACAAGATCGATCTTATTATAAATGTTTATCCTTACAATTGGTATCAGAGCTTGGTATTCTCTAGATCGATTGATTTGAAGATTGAAGAGTGTTTCTGAAGTGTTCTTGAGCTCCAATTTGGATTTCGTTGAAGATCTACTTGATTTCTACTATTTTTGATCATTTTTAAGATGTTGAAGGCTGTTATGTTGCTGATTGAAGATTCGGTGATGTTCATGTGATGGAACAATCTAATTTGAATCAATTAGAGACAATTAGGATCCAAAATTAAACCTAAATCACTAATTCAAGGCTTAATTAATCAGTTTTGAACAAATTGGTGAAAGATTGAAGTCAGAATCATCGAAATTGGATTGAAAATGGAACATGCGAAAACTTGCTAATCGCACACGAAAAGGTCATATTTGCGCGAGAAGTCCGTAATTCGCAAGACTTTGTTGAGAAGTTTGTTAAAAAAGATTCCATTCATGCGAGAAGTTCACTGCTGAATCAATATTTCAGATTCGTTGAGCTTGGATCTTAGGATTCATCAGTTTCAGATCTGAAAATTCAAAATTAAAGACAGGTGGAAGTGTGTGAATCGAAGAACAAGGACGTGTGTGTAATGTATAATGTTATGATTTCATTGATGCTGAATAACAAATTACAATGAAGAAACATATACTAAGATGGATGAACATCAAACCCACCCAAAGGAGAGAAATTCTCCTTGGGTGGTGATTTACACCATGAAAAACACACACTTAAGAACTACAAGCGACTCACACACTTTGCAAGAACCACACATTACAAGTGGCACTAGTGGTTCTATTTAAAATGCTTTTACATTATGACCTAATTTTGACTTTTCTTGTGGTCTTGATGTTGACTTTGTCATGTTGACTTTGTCTTGTGTTTGTTTTGTTCTGTTTATCAACTTGGTCTCTGAACTTGTACAATGAGATCTTCAGTTGGCTTTGATTGTGGTTTGAAAGCTTCAGTTTATCAATTGTTGAACCCAACATTCACTATTCTCAAAATTAAGTTAGAAAAACTAACCGCGTGAAAAGTTAGTGATTGTTCGGGCGAGAACTATGCTATTCACGCGAAAACTTCTAGTTTGAAGCTTTTTGAAAAGTTTGATTTCTGATATTCAAGATGGCTAAAATTAAGAACATCCCTACTACCCTCAACATTGACAATGAGATTGGTACAAGTACAAAACCTCTTAGACTTCTCAACGAAGAAGATTATCCCAACTAGGTTTACTGTTTCGAGAATCATGTTATTTACACCGAACCCGGATGATGCGGTCAATCAAACAAGGACCGTATATCCTTGTGTATAAAAATGAAAAGGGAGAATTAGTGCCAAAACCAAAACACCTCTGGGTTGAGGAAGACATGAAGAAAATGGAGTTTGATGACAAAGCATATCCTGCCATCACTACGGCACTTACTACTAAGATTGCACAAAAGTTCAAAAGATTACAAAAATGCTAAGGATTTGTGGGTTGTGATGGAGGAGCAGATAATGGGTAATAAAGATATGAGGGAAAGCCGAAAAGACAAGTTGAACCAAGAGTTTAATATACCTAACCACATACTTCGAGAAACTTTGGAGGCTCAAATGTCGAGATTTGTTAAGCTGATAACAAAGATGAAAAGTACTGGTATTACCTTGGAGAATACTTCTGTAAACAAGAATTTGTTAAACTCTTTACCTTACAGCTGGAACAACAATTGCACTACCATCAAAAGAACCAAGGATTTGTTCACTTTATCCCTTAGTGATCTAATCTCAACCATCAAGACATATGAAATGGATGACAAGCAAAGAGCTGATAATTACATCAACACTGGGAGCTAAAGCATCTGTGTTATATGCAAAAATGGCTAGTAATCCAAATTACTATGTTAGCTATTCCCAGTTATGTCAACTGGCAGCCAATTTTGTTAATCCAAATGTCAAGGATCCATCCATGTCTAAGTTCCCAGTTTCTCATCAAAATTCATTCACACCAATGCAATCTCAACTCAACCCTAAACCTATCCATAAAGTCAATCTACTCAACCCACACAACAAGCATTTGCTATAAATTCCCACCCAAACAAGCAAACCATTCAAATAGCTGAAGAGCATCTGGCTCTATTCACCACTTTCATGAACAACTATGAAGCTTTCACAGCCGAAAGACTCAGTGCACCTAACATCTTAGTTGATGACTTACAACAAGTTAATCCTGATGATGTTGAAGAAAATGATATCAAGTATCAGATTTCTATGGTGGTGTATCGTGCTAAAAATTTTGCAAGAAGAACAGGAAGAAAGATGTTTGCTCTAAACAACTCAAGCAAGATTGTGTTTGATAAGTTAAGTTTGAGATGTTATAACTATGAAAAACCTAGTCACTTTGCATGAGACTGTACCAAGGAAAGGTCAAATCAAACTGATAGTGGGAAAAAGATGGTGACTGCGGAGGTTGAATCAAAAGGGGATCGATAAAGGAAGCACATCAAACAACAAAGCCTTGGTTTCTCGGACAAATGAAGAATATGATTGGCCAGACAAGATGGAGATTCTAGATATCAAACTATCAACTGCTTTGTAGGATGAAATATAAATTGTTGAAGATCATGATGAAGAGAATATACTTGATGAGTATGAGTCAGATGAATTGATGAAGGGAGTTTTTGCTAAAAAAGTCTATGAGAATGCTGAAAATGTGCTAAGAGAAAATCCTGTTGAGATTACTCTACCTTATTTAAAGGTGACTGTATAAGGAAAGAAAGAAGTTGAAAAAGAAGCTATTGAGTTTACTCCGACTAATGATGAAGAGATTGTGAATGCTGTGGAGGAAACTCCGCCAACTGCTTGTGAAGACTCTATCAATGCCGTTGAGATTACTCCGGCACCCAAAGTAGCAGAAGAGAAGGTACTAAAAGCATTCATGGCAAATGTTATACCTAAAGGCTGAAGTGAAGAACAAGAAAGAAGATACTAAAGAGGTAAATACTAATCTTTGTTCAAATACATGTATAGAAAAGGTTCAAAGATAAAGAGTTCACAATGAACGCTTGATTTTAGAAGATGAAAAACTTCAATATCAAGCTCGTAAATATAAAACTGATGAGAAATTTTTTAAAGAAAAGATAGAAGGATTAAACAAATCAATTTATCAATCAAAATTAAATCTTCATGATAAAGATTATAACATAAAAGATTTGATAACACGTAATAATGAACTATCTTTAGAAATCAATAAACTTAACAGTGAACTCTTATCTGCAAAAATTGACTGCTAAAAAATTTGTGATGTCCTCAAACATGGTTGGAGGTATAATCAAGTCTCAAATGACTCAAAATATTAATGGTGGAAAAGGTCGTGTTGGATATTCTGACATTGCACCACCTATTAATCATGATTATACATGTTTGCCTTCATCAATTACCACTACAGATGAAGAGACATATGGATTAGGTTGTCAACCAAAGTCAGATTTAATACCTCTATCAATGTTTCACTGACTGTTGACCCTATCATAGAAAAATAAATTTAAAATTAATCATAACAATTCTTTTACAGAAAGTGTGAAGTAAGAAGGGTTGGTTGAAGATTGGGAAAGTGATGATGAAATAGATTTTACGGAAAATAAAAGTTGTAATGAAAAATCCTCATGTAATTCATCGTCAGTTATCAATGAAATTTTAGATGTTTTTAGTTCTACAAATGTTCACTCAAAAATGTCGAACAAACAAAAAAACTAAAATCAAAGATAGCTTTTAAGGACAATGAAAGAAAATGTGTCATAACATCTTTATCTGACTTGAAAACTAAATTCAAGAATAGATTTGTTTCAAACGGCAACATTGATAAGGAATATCATATCCTTAAAGAAACAAATGCCAGATTCTTTAAGAATAAGTCTCCTATTACTACTAACTTTGTGAAACAAGATGTTTGTAGATGAGGTATCAAAGACACTAGTCTCATTCCAGTACCTACGATTCAAAACGTTAAAGCTATAGTTCATGCCTCATCGGCTTCAGATATGAATGAAAAATATAGGAAAGATACCTCAATTCTTTAGGAATCATCTAGAACAATCCTTAACAAAAGAAAGAAAAGAGAGACTGCTAGAGAATCACAAGGCCAAAGAAATACTAAATCCAGATTTTATGATTACCGTGGAAGTTATCATAAACAGTTTGCGTGAAATACACAAGAATCAAACACATATCATAGAATGTGTTGTTATGTAGTGGAAGCCAAATCATAGGGCTAGAAATTTTCATCATCAACATTGATTGTCAAGCAAACAAAGGTTTCACAATTCTATTTCAAATAATAGAAAATAATTCTTTTTAAATGTCAAATTTAAAAGGAATACTAATCAGTCAAATTCTTTTGTTGATAAAAGAAATGTTCAAATCAAAGCAAATTTGAATAAAGAAATTTCAAAGAAGAAATCTATACTTGTTGATGATAGCAATTCTACTTCAATTCAGACCACTTTAGGGAATATAGTTTCACATCTAATCAAACCAATTCAAAAGTGGAAAATAAAAGAAAAATAATCTAAGCCTGATATTGTTGAAATTTCTGTTTTCAATGATAGAAGAGATATGATATTAAAGTCTGTATCATATTTGAATGAAAACAATGTGTTCAAGCCAACCATGGCTTAGGTTCCTAAACATGAATAAATTCATTTATATGTGCAGGAACAACCAAGACAAGTTATCAACAGTGTTTGGCAAGTTAATAGTGGTTGTTCAAGGCACATGACTGGTAATATATCTTTGTTAAAAACATTCAACCTTACAACGAAGGATATGTTATATTTGCAGGAGATAAAGGTGGTAAGATTACAAAGAAAGGTATAGTGTCTAATGGTGTGTTAAGTTTTGAAGATGTCAATTTTGTTGAGGAACTTAAACATAATTTGTTAAGCGTCTCTCAAATTTGTGACAAAAGGTATTCAACACATTTCACTGGTAAAGAATGTCTCATTCTAATACCTGGATTTGTAATTCCTAATGAATGGATTTTATTAAGAACACCAAGAGACAAAGACACATACTTACTTAACACGAATGATTCACATTCACTTATAACGGCATCTTGTTTGTTATCTAAAGCCTCGGAAAGTGATTCAATGTTATAGCATGGTCATCATGGCCATGTAAATGTCAAAAATATGAACAAGTTGGTTAGAGAAAATCATGTTGTAGGTCTACCTTTGAAAGAATTTCAACTTACTGAACTTTGTTTGTCATGTGCAAAAGGCAAACAAGATAAACTTTCTCATAAACTAGTTGCTCAAACCAAAATTAAGTCTATCCTACAATTATTATACATGGATTTATTTGGTCTAGTTAGTGTTTTGAGTTTAGGACGTGGTGCATATTGCTTGATTATTACAGATAATTTCTCCAAAGATGAGACACCCCATTTGCTCATAAAATTCATTAATCTAGTGGAGAATCAAACATACAAAAACATCAAGAGCATTCAAAGTGATAATAAAATAGAGTTTTATAATAATACTCTTAATGAATCTTGTGATACCAAAGGGATAGCTAGACAATTCAGTTCTGCAGGAACTCCACAGCAAAATAGAATTGCTGAAAGACGAACCAAAACTTTAATTGAAGCTGCCAGAACAATGTTATCAGCAGCCAAATTACCGTCATTCTTTTGGGCTGAAGCTGTTAACATTGCTTGTTATGTTTAGAATCCTATGCTAATCCACAAACATTAAAATTGTTAGGTTTTGAACAAGTTTATTAGAGTCATTTTATCCAAATAAAATGAAAAGCGCAGCGGAATAAGGATTCAAAACTTTCTACAGTTAATGTATATAACCCATTTATATATCTGTTAAAACCGTTATGGATCGATATATGAAAAACATGCTTACAAACAACCATAGGGTGTTTAGAAGACTACCTCTCGTAAGGAATTCAAGGAAGATGATAGTTAAATGGCAGCTTCCAAAGAAGGACGCCTCAAGCTAGTCTACCCTTAAGCCTCCAACAAACACGCGGTTGCTAGGATTTTTACACTTGAACGAACTTCTGTTCTTCGTTTTGTTCTCGACCGATCGAGATAAAAACCGGAAGATCGAGAGGTGCACCTTGAGTGTTATGTTGTATATATCAAAGAGAGTGGTTGATTGCAATCATATATTGCATGTCCTAGGAAACGGAAATTTCAAAAGAGGAGAGAGAAAATTGCATGGGGCCTAGCCCCTTATCCCTCCCAGCATTTCGTAAATATTCACCCGCATTAGTAAATGCGGATGAATGGTTTCCTTCCGCATTTGTAAATGCGGATGAATAAATTCCATCCGCATTTCCCAAATGTACATCTGCATTATTAAATGCGGATGAGCAGTTTCATCAGCATTTCCTCAAATGCTAATCCGCATTAGTAAATGCGGATGAACAGTTTCCATCAGCATTTCCTCAAATGCACATCCGCATTTCCTCATTAGTAAATGCAGATGAGTAATCTTCATCCGCATTAGTAAATGCGTATTAGTATTCTGCATTCGCATTTCTCAAAAGCATATCCGCATTAGTAAATGCGGATGAGTAATTTAAGAAATGCGGAAAAAGGACTATATATATTGTTATTCAACCATTTGAATAACAATATAGAATACTCTCTCTCTAAAATAAGTTATCCATATAATTTATTTACAACACAAGTGTAAATATTTAGAAAACCAAATTTGTAAATACTCTAAGTGTGAATATTTATTTATTTGATCATATCATAAAATAAATATTGTAGGTGTTTGTCTAGCTTGTTATTGGGTATGACCTGACTTGGATCATAACGTATTAGCCACATCAATTTAATATGTGTTTTGGGCAGACCATGTCCAACAATCTCCCACTTGCACAAGATACATAGAGGATTGATGCAAGTAGCAAATACTGCCTAACAATGGTTTACTACCCTTAATACGCATGATGAAGTGCCATTCAATAACATCATCTTCTTCAAGTCCCTTACTTGAAATGATTTAGGTGAATCTATCATTTATCCTTTTGTTATAGATGTCATGTTAAATCCAGAGACACAGAATGATCATTCCGTATTGATTTAACTTTATCAGGCCTTAGACATCTTACTCTCAACGAATAAGAGGAAAAAATCCCATCTTGACTACATACGTTTCTCACAATCACCTTGTATCACACCTGAACCTAACCTTGTGTACTGTCCATATTTCAGAATAGCGAAGAACTAGGTCAAAGTATAATATTTGGTGAATATCAAAATCCAATATGTATCTCAGGTTAGAGTATAGTATGATATTCACCTTTACTCAAATTTACTTATGATCAATTACATAATTCCATGCAGTAACATTTGAGAGCGGGTCAGTCCAATATTTGTATCTCACAAATATCTATGAACTTTGGCAGCAACATTTTGCTCTATATTCATACCTTATGAATATCCACCAATCCAAGTTAATAATAGTCTTACCTTCATATTTGTTCCCACAAATATGACCAACTACAGACATTTATAATAATAAACATATTCATGGATCTAAACATGCTAAAATGGAACATAACTCATAGTATCATAATTATATAAATTAGTCACTATAACATTTGTTCTATTGTTTAAATACTAAATAGATCAAATCCAATCACAAGAATATTAAAGTCCTAAGGCACAAGTATGACTCTCATGCTTTGGCCTTTCAAGGAGCTTCGTGAGTGGATCTGCAATATTTTGATCGGTGTGAACTTTACGAATACATATCTTTCCCTTTTCAACTTCATCCCTTATGTAGTTGAATCTCTGCTCAATGTGCCTTGTCTTTTGATGTGCTCGGGGTTCCTTGATTTGAGCAATCGCACCCTCGTTATCACAAAATATCTCTAGGGGATCTTGAATGGTAGAGACCACCCCTAGGTCGGAAATAAATTACTTTAACCATGCAGCTTCTTGTGCTACCAATGAAGCGGTGATGTATTCTGATTCTATAGTGGACAATGCTACCACATCCTACTTTGAGCTCTTCCAGGACACTGCCCCTCCATTCATAATGAAGACATGCCCCGATTATGATCGAGAATCATCTCGATCAGTTTGGAAACTCACATCCGTGTAACCCTTTACAATGAGTTCCTCTTCACCATATCCGTATATTAGAAACATATCCTTAGTCCTCCTAAGGTATTTCAAAATACTCATAACAGCCATCCAATGGCTATTTCCTGGATTCTACTGATATCTACTCGTCATGCTTAAAGCACATGACACGTCCGGTCTAGTGCATATAATTGCATACATGATGGATCCTATAGCAGATGCATATGGGACTTCCTTCATCCTTTCTTGCTCATCCTTTGAGCTTGGACATTGAGATACACTTATATTGTCCCTCTTTGAATGGGTACCATACCTTTCTTAGAATTCTCCATCTTGAACCTTTTCAAAATTTTATCAATGTATGCACTTTGGTTTAAACCTACCAACCACCTTGATCTATCCCTATAGATCTTTATTCCCAAAATGTAGGCGGCTTCACCAAGATCTTTGATGGAAAAACAACTTCCAAGCTAGGTTTTAACACCTTCCATGGTTGGAATGTCATTTCCAAACAGTAGTATATCATCAACATACAATACTAAGAATATGATGATGCTCCCACTAGCTTTCTTATACACACAAGCTTCATCAGCGTTCTTGGTGAATCCAATTTTCTTGATCTCTTTATCAGTACATTGATTCCAACTTCACGATGCTTGTTTCAATCTATAGATTGATTTCTTTAACTTGAATACTTTATTAACATATTGTGGATTGACAAAACCATCTGGCTGAACCATATAGACATTTTCTTCAAGATGTGCATTAAGGAAAGCAGTTTTGACATCCATTTGCCAAATCTCATAGTCATAATATGCAGCTATGGCAAATAATATCCTAATTGACTTTAGCATTGCCACGGGCGAGAAGGTCTCATCATAATCAACCCCTTGAGTTTGAGTGAAACCTTTTGCTACCAGTCTTGCTTTATAAGTATTCAAGTTTCCAAGCATATCAGTTTTAATCTTGAAAACCCACTTAGATCCAACCGGTTTGGAGTTAAGCGGTGGCACAACCAATTCCCTTACTTGGTTGTCGTACATGGATTGTATCTCTACGTTCACGGCTTCAAGCCACTTGTCACAACCGGAATTGGACATTGCATCATGGTATGTAGTTGGTTCATCCGAGTCAACTACGTAGCATCCATTCATGAAAAATCCATATCTTTCGGGTGGATAGCTAGTTCTACCAGATCTGCAAATGTTTTGTGTGTATTGATCAACCACTTGATCATTATCAACTTCCTCTTGTTGATTGCTAATATCAACCAAACGTGTATCGGCTTGTGGTTCTCGATCCTCATCAAATTCTACTGTTTTATTGGTAGTTCCTTCCATAAGGAACTTAGTTTCCAAGAACTCAGCCTTTCGAGCAATAAATACCTTTTGCTCTGTTGGATTGTAGAAGTAATATCCCATGGAGTCTTTGGGATTCCTATAAAGATACACTTAGTGGATCGGCCTTCTAACTTGTTTAGGGTGTTCTGCTTAACATAAGCTTCACAACCCCATACTTTTAAATATGATAACGATGGAACTCTTCCATGCCATATTTCAAAAGTTGTTTTATCCAATTTCTTGGTTGGGACCATATTCAGAATATGAGCTACGGAGAGCAATGCAAAACCCCAAAATGATAGAGGCAGTGTGCTTCTAGCCATCATAGATCGAACCATATCCAATAGAGTTTGGTTTCTCCTTTCAGACACACCATTATGTTATGGTGTTTTGGGTGGAGCAAGTTGTGAGACAATCCCATAACTCCTAAGATGATCTTGAAAGGCATCACTAAGGTATTCACCTCCTCTATCCGAACGAAGAACTTTGATTCTTTTGTTGGGTTGATTCTTTACTTCATTCTTGAAGATTTTGAACATTTCAAAAGCTTCATCTTTGTGTCTCAACAAGTACACATAACCATAACAACTATAATCATTGATGAAGGTAATGAAGTATCTTTCACCATTCCTTGACATTGATTTAAAAGGGCAACATACATCCAAATGTATGATTCCTAATAAATCTTTTGCCCTTTCGATAATGCCACTAAAGGGTTCCTTGGTCATCTTTCCCTGTAAACAAGATTCACACTTATCAAATGAACCGTCTTCATTTGCTTCCAAAAGACCATTCTTTTGAAGTGTTTGAATGCAATTCTTGTTTATTTGACCAAGACGACAATGCCAAAGATATGATTTACTTAAACCCATTTTAAGTTTCTTGGTGCTTGACTGGTATAATGAGTTATTAAAGGATGTGTCATCATGAACCATTTCATAAATACCATTAGAAGGCATAGCCTTAAAATAAACTATATCATCCATAAAGACACAAATACCATTGTCTACAAACTTTAATACATAAACATATTGTTTTAGAAGGGAAACAAAAATTATATTTCTAGGAGCATACAAAATATTCTTCAAGATAACTTCAAAACCACTTGGAAGCTTCAAAGTATAGTCTCCTTGGGCTTCGACTTCAACTTTTGCTCCATTTCCCATTTAGAGACTAATGTCTCCCTTGTTGTAATGTTTATTTCTTTTGAACCCCTACAACAAATTGCAAATACGAGTTCCATATTCGGTATCTAATACCCATGTGTTTGAAGAAATTACATTAAGTTCAATATGGATCATGAAATTTGTACCTGAGGTTAGCCCAACATCCCTCTTGTTTCTCAACTCTTTGAGATAGGTTGGACAATTCCTCTTCCAATGTCCTATCTCACCATACTCAAAGCATGGATCGTTCTCCGTAACCTTTGGCTTCTTAAGCTTCAGTTTTGGTGGTTCCGCTTTAGCATTTCCCTTACCCTTCCCTTTGATGTATCCCTTGCCTTTGGCAATATTTGCCTTGGGTTCGGGGTGATGCCTTTTCTTGTTGCCACCCTCATTGATTGTGAGAACCGGTAAAACCCTTTTACCCATCCCCGCTTTGCCTGTTTTGAGCATTGCATGAAGTTCCCCAATGCTCTTGTCCCATCCGTTCATGTTATAATTCATGATAAACGTCTCAAACTTCTTGGTTAGACCATTGAGGATCAAATCCGTGGCCAACTCTTTAGCCTTTCGAGGCGATCAATGTGGCTTTTCATCTTAAGACATAAGATGATACCGACTGGGTTTCTTCCATTCGACATGCATGAAGCGTTCGAACCGTTTCGAAGCGCTCTACCCTTACTTGTTGAAGGATCATTTCCTTCAACTGGGTAATCATGGCGTATGCCCCATGATGTTCAAAATCCTTTTGAAGCTTGAGAATCATGGTTCCTAACATGAGGCAAGAAACTTGCACTGAATCCTTAGTGTGCTTAACCCAATCGTTGTAGGCATCAACATCATGAATGTTGGGTTCATCGGGAATAGGATCGTCCAACACATATGATTTCTTTTCTTGCTTGAGAAAAATTCTCAACTTTTGAAACCAATCCATAAAATTGTTGTGGTTAAGACGATCCTTTTCCAGGATAGTTCTTAGTGACAAGTTATGGACGGTCGGGGTAGTAGTGTTGTTGTTTGCAGCCATTTCTACAATATTAACAAAGTTCAATATTAGTATTTACTAATGTGAAATTTTAATTATTAATACCCTTTCATGTCTCATAGACAATTAATAATTAAAATCTAGAATCCAATGTTATATTTAAATATTGGTTAGGTGACCTTTATCCCATTATTTAAATTATCAAGGTAGTCAACATTTGACAATTGCAACCCTTTGCAACTTCTAGTTTTATGGGATCGGTTAAATATCTTTATGGTTAGTTGGCATGTTTAATCCCATCAACACCAGTTTACGCCATGCTTCGGTCACCCTATTCACATGGTTTCCAACTCAAGTCGTCCTACTTACACACACGTATGAGTTTACACATACAAGTGGTTAGGTGACCTTTATCCCATAAATATGTTAACCACACCTCAAACACACAAGTTTCCCAAATGTGATTAGGTAAACTTTATCCCACAAAGATTTCCCAAGTAATTTGAGTGTTGTATAAACGGATGGTGTTAAACTTGTTTAAAAGGGATTTTCGTTTCCATTAATTCTAGTTTTGAAAACATTTTGTACCTTACATTTGCATGCATTCAAATGAGTGGCACTTTAGTGAAACCAACTTTCAAAGCTCTTTTAATAAAACCCATTTTTATTGCAAAAACATTAACCTTTAATAAAACCATTTTATTACTCATGTTAATATTTGCAAAAGAACTGTTTCAAGCTTGTTGTTGATTTTAAATTGTTTAACAAAGCATATCCAAATATCACATAAACAATAAAATTAAATCAACCACACAAGCATCACATGCAACAACAAGTTCATAACCACACAAGTGAGTTAATTAGGTCTTTCCTAAGGGTAAAATGACACAACACTTGTGTTGGTGAACTCCCACTTGATCCCGCATCCAAATGCTTCAAGCGTCGACTTTGTGTTGTGATTCTTCCATTCGATTTGGGATTCGAAATGTGCTTAAGTTTCTGTACCAAACTCCTTTGGGCATTCATAATATGTTTTCGGTTATTGGGCTTATATCCCATTAAGAGCCATAGCCCTTCGGGCTCAAAATTGGCCCAAACCAAAAAACAGCCTTGTTGCATCTTCTTTTACAAAATATATCCTATATACATTTTTCTAGTAAAAGTAAAATGCAACTAACCTATTTATTTTACATACCAAAGGAAAAAATAAATAAATTACATAGCCAAGAGGAAGAACAAATACATTTAATTGTTACAATCCTTTTGAATAATTAAATACAAATCATAACTCATCCAAACACAAGGTCTCGGCTAGGTTATGAACATTTAAAATACATATCCAAATATGCAAGCAAAAACCCGAGAGTTTCCCCTTGAACCACTGATTTTCGGTTAAGTGTAAACAAACCGAATATCATGGTTATTGTCCAAACAATAGAATCATCCAAATGATTAAATTTATCAAGATTACAATATGCATGTAAGGTAGAATCTTGAAAAATCAAGGGAAACATTGACCAGAACTCTTAGTCTGTTGGTGAATCAACACCAAGAAACCGAAATTTCAGTCCAGATGGAGCATGTATCCATATAACCGGCTCTTGATGCCATTGTTAGATTTTGAACAAGTTTATCAGAGCCATTTTATCCAAAAAATGATCAAAGCACTGGAATAAGGATTCAAAACTTGTTACAATTAATATATATAAACCATTTATATATCTGTTAAAACCGTTATGGATCGATATATGACAAACTTGCTTACAAACAACCATAGGGTGTTTAGAAGACTTCCTCTCGTAAGGAATTCAAGGAAGATGATAGTTGAATGGTAGCTTCCAACGAAGGACACCTCAAGCTAGTCTACCCTCAAGCCTCCAACAGACACCCGGTTGCTAGGATTTTTACAGTTGAACGAACCTCTGTTCTTCGTTTTGTTCTCGACCGATCGAGAAAAAAACCGGAAGATCAAGTGGTGCACCTTGAGCGTTATGTCACATATATCAGAGAGAGTGATTGATTGCATTCATATATGCATGTCCTAGGAAATTGAAATTTCAGACGAGGAGAGAGAAAAATGGGCGGGGCCCAGCCCCTTGGCCCATCCGTATTTCTCAAACATTCACCGGCATTAGTAAACGCGGATGAATGGTTTTCTTCCGTATTTGTAAATGCGGATGAAGAAATTCCATCCGCATTTCCCAAATGTACATCCGCATTAGTGAATGCAGATGAGTAGTTTCATCTGCATTTCCTCAAATGCTCATCCGTATTAGTAAATGCGGATGAAAAGTTTCCATCAACATTTCCACAAATGCACATCCGTATTTCCTTATTAGTAAATGCGAATGAGTAATCTTCATACATATTATTAAATGCTGATTAGTAATCTTCATCCGCATTTCTCAAAAGCACATCCGCATTAGTAAATGCGGATGAGTAATTTATGAAATACGGACAAAGGACTATATATATTGATATTCAACCATTTGAATAACAATATAGAATACTCACTCTCTAAAATAAATTATCCATATAATTTATTTACAACACAAGTGTAAATATTTAGAAAACCCAATTTCTAAATACTCTAAGTGTTAATATTTATTTATATGATCATATCATAAAATAAATATTGTAGGTGTTTGTCTAGCTTGTTATTGGGTATGACCCGACTTGGATCATAACGTACTAGCCATATCAATTCAATATGTGTCTTGGGCAGACCATGTCCAACAAAAATATGACTCCTTATGAAATCTTTTTCAAACATAAACCAAAAGTCAAATATTTTAAAACATTTGGATGTTGTTGTACTTTGTTAAACACATCTGATCCTAATCAAAATTTGATGGAAAAGCAGATGAATGTTATTTTGTTGGATATTCATCCAACAAAGTTGCATACCGGGTTTATAATGAAAGATCTAAATAAATAATTGAGTCATTTGATTACATTGGAATGAATCTAACAAAACAGATGCAGGCTTTGCACCTTCTTGGTATACGATTATGCTTCATTATTTGAAACTTTTAATCGATCTTCTGGTGTTTCTACAACTAATCCACCTCACTCATCATCAATTCCAGAAATTTAATTGATGATGTTGGACCTACGTCATCTTCAACTACAGGAAGATCTTCAGACATACCTTCTTCTTCAAATGTTTCAACTGTGTAACAATCTATTTCTAACGTTGCAATGCCTCATTTTGATCCAGTTGTTGAAAAAGCTTCATAGGATTTTGATCAGAGTTCTTCTTCTACTCAAGATGATTAAATTGATAACATTTAAGTTCCATTTGAAGATTTATCTGTTGATAATGATATTCATCAAGAGGAAGATTTGTGTTTCAAGTAGAAGGAGGAATCAATGTTGTAGAACTGTTGTGTCATATGTCAAATTTAGACGAAGTTATTTCTGAAGATACAATTCCTTAGCTAAGAATTGATAAGGACCATCCAACTGAAGTAATCATTGGTCCGTTATCACAAGGTGTCCAAACTCAAAGGCAATCTGGTGCTATAAATACATGCTTGTATTCATGCTTTACTTCTCAAATTATGCCAAAGAACATTGAGATGGCATTAAAGGAAAACATATGGGTTGAGGCTATGCAAGACGAATTGATGCAATTCAAAAAGCTAAATGTGTGGCATCTATGTAAACTTCCAAAGGGTAAGTTGCCAATTTGTTCAAAATAGATATTTAAAAACAAAATGGATGAAAATGATGTGATTGTTTGCAACCGGGCCAGACTTATTGTTCAAGGATTCTATCAGGTTGAAGAACTTGGTTTTGAAGAAGTATATGCTCCAGTTGCAAAACTAGAAGTTATGTGAATTTTAGTAGCTTATACATCATACAGGAACTTCATTGTGTATCAAATGGATATCAAAACTACATTCTTGTATGGATAGATGAAAGAAGAAACCTATGATTGTCAAACACCTGGTTTTGAAGATTCAGATCATCTAGACTTTGTGTATAAGTTAGACAAAGCATTCTATGGGTTACATCAAGCACCTCATGCTTGGCATGCCACCCTCACTGAATAATTGTTTACAAATGGTTATACACGGGGTGCTATTGATCAAACTTTATTCTTACAGTAGACTAGAAATGATCTTATTCTTGTTCAAGTATATATCGATGACATTATCTTTGGTTCTACCAATGATGATTTGTGCAAAGAATTTGAAGCTGCGATGAAAAAGAAATTTGAGATGAGTTCTCTTGGAGGAATGTCGTTCTTCTTGGGTATTCAAGTTAAATAAGATGCTAAGGGTATACTGATACATCAATAAAAATATGCTCATAGTATCCTGGATAAATAAAAATTTCAGGACCCCATATTTGCTACCACTCCAATGGCTTTTCATCGAACTTTAACTACTGATCTCACGGGTGAAGACGTTCATTTGCATTTGTATCGATCAATGATTAGATCTCTGATGTATCTTATTGCCAGCAGGCCAGACATCATGTTTCCTGTCTGTTAGTGTGCACGTTATCAAAGTAATCCTAAGGAATCTCACTTGAAGGCTGTAAAGCAGATTTTCAAATACCTTAATGGTCAACCAACACTCGGCCTTTGGTATCCTAAAATTTCTAATTTCAATTTATATGCTTATACTGACAATGATTATACTGGATGTAACTTGGATAGGAAATCCATAACTGGTGGCTGTCAGTTTCTAGGAAACAGGTTAATTTCTTGGCAATGCAAGAAGTAGTAGACGATATCCACATCCACTGCAGAGGCTGAATATGTGGCTGCATCAAGTTATTATTTTCAGATTGTTTGGATTCAGCAACAACTTCTTGATTATGGCTTTAATATCTATAACACCAAGATTTGGTGTGATAACACTTCAGTATTAAACAAAGTAAAGAATCTGATCCAACATTTTCAAACAAAACACATCGATATCCGCATGCACTTTATTCGTGACTGTTTTGATTGGAAAATTATTCATCTGGAATCAGTTTCATCAGATGACAACATTGCTAATGATCAAGTATAGGGTGGTATTCACCTTGCCGTTTGTTTTGGTTTAGTCATAGTTTGTTATAGCTTAGATATTCTTGTAATAGGATCTAGTTTAGATTTTTCTTATTTTGTATTCTGTGGCATGTGAAACTGCAGTTTCGCCAGGTAGTTTCACACACCATAGTGCATACAGTTTCGCGGTATGTGAACTGTATGCAAAACTAGGTCCTGTATAAATATGTTTGCTTGTTGCTCATTTTGAAACTCTTAGAACTTTAATGATATTACAGATTTGAGTCATTATTGATTGTGTATTGCTAGGAGCTTATATTTGTCATCTTTAAGCATTATTCTTGTTCATCATTACGAATCCTTTTGCAAATGGGTTATATTTGATTTGTGTTCATTTTCTATTTTTACTTGGTCCATAAGCTATTAGATATAGTGATATCTTCTGGATTCTTGTGTTAAATCTTATCAAAAGCACATTCAAATTATCATATGGACCAACAATAAGGTAATAGAGACTTTTTGCTCATGATTGTTTGTGTTTTTTGTTAGTTTTGACATTTTCATCCTCTGAATCATTTTGTAGTTGTTTTACGTTTGTTATACATGGAAATCGATTGAAGAAGGTGAGGTATGAACTTGGGAAATTTGTGGAATCAACAGATTCCAAATTGGTTGTGTTTTGAGTGAGAGTTGGTGATTTTTGGGTCATTTTTTGCAAAAAGAGGGTTTTCAGACTCATAGTGCGAAACTGCATTTCTTTGTGTGAAACTACTCTGCGAAACTACAAAAAATTGGTGGTTGTGATTCCTTTGCAAACCTAGAACAAAAGTTCATTAGCCTGAGCAGTTTTCTTGCGAAACTGCTGTCCTTTTCCCTTGAACGAAAGTTTAATAGTTTCGGGCGAAACTGCTATCGAAACTACTGCAGAAACTAGCTGGGAAACTACATTATGTCTTTGAAACTACATCCTGCAAAACTACTTTATCTTATGCAAAACTACTGGTTTTTGATTTAATCAAATTTCAAAGATGACAAGTCTTACCCTTGCTGATCTTGAGAGTGTGGCTCCAAACAGACCCCCAAAGCTAATCAATGGTGATAACTTTGATGAATGGAAATACTGATCACACTCAATGAGAATCAATTATGAGAGGACCTCATGTTCCTGCTTCCATAGAAGACAATGTGACTATTCAAATTGTAGATCTGACAAAATATTTTGAGAGAGACATCAAGCTGATTGATTGAGATCAGAAAGTGTTTGGTGCTCTGACCTTATGCCTATCAGCTGAGATCTACAAAACATTTGGTGAATATAAAAATGCAAAGGCTTTGTACTATGCGTTATGTGAATTCTATGATGGTAATGAGGAGTTGGCCAAGGATAAAGCCGTTCAAGCTGAAAAAGAATTCAAATCTTTTGTTGGACATAAGAATAAGAGTCTCACTGATCTGACCAATTATTTTCTATCTGTTACAAGCACATTGAAGAAGTATGATGAGAAGCTGTCAAACAATGAACAAGTAACAAAGCAGCTAGATTCTTTACCATCTAAATCGAGTTTGCAGATAAGGATGTTGAGGCAAGAAAGGGGATTTCTGGGTTACAAGCCCAACGACAAAATCAATAAGTTGAAGTCCTTCGAGTAGATCTGAAATGGAGAGAATACAACCAAGCAAAGCTTCCATCCCATGCTTACTCACAGAATGCAACTCTTATGTCATCCAGTTCAGATTCATCAATGCACGTGTTAGTGTATAGTGGTATGACTGGAACTTCTGACAAGACCACTAGTGGTGGATGTACATCAAAGTCACAAAATTTACAACAGATTCCATCAAAGAGTATGGCTTTATTTGGTCTTTTCATGCATAGTTATGAGGCTCTTGTGGCTGGTGAATTAAAGGAAAGAGGAATGACTACGGAAGACATGTATCAGGTGGATCATGATGATCTGGAAGAAGCTGATCTTCAGTGGCAGATGGCTATGATCACACTACGGGCAAGAAGATTCATGGAGAGAACAGTAAGAAAGAATTTTGGAAACCAGAATACGAAGGTTGGATTTGACAAATCAAAGCTTAGATGCTTCAACTGCGGATAGCTTGGGCATTTCAAAAGAGAATGTCCATCTCCCATTGTCACTAAACCAGGATCGGTGGTTAACATGGTCATTTCAATAGATGATAAAGAAGTGAACAAGAAGAAGAAAGAAACAGCTCTTCTAACCAACTTTAACTGGAGTGTTAAGTTAGCCGAGTCTGAAGAAGAAATCAATCATGCCCTCGTAGCTGAAACTGCGGAGGTTATAACAAGTGAAGCAGATAGAAGGAAGAAGAGTGAATTGAAAGATAGTTTGAAGAATGTTTATGAGAAAGAGAAGAAAGAGAAAGGGATAAAGCTCAGCATGAAGGATGATTGAGCAAGGGAAGAAAGGTTTGAAGCTGCAAAAGCTATGAGTGAGGTGGAGTTGAAAGGTGAATCAAAGTTCTACAACTGCGAAAAGGCTCTAGCTGCTGGGAAGAAGGTGATGGAGATTTCATATGAGGTAATTCAAGACATGTGTTCATCTGCTTGCAAAATTCATTTGTTTGGAATTTATAAAGTAAACAACATATTAAAAGAAAATAAAGGAGAACCAAAAAGGATAAACGAGGAACTTAAAAGGAATGAAGTAAATTGTTTTGTAAAATTAAATGAAGCTTTAAAGGAAAATGATCCTTTAAAAAGAACCTTTTTGAGAGAAATGTGGAAATTAATACTTTGACTAAAAGGGTAACCTTGGCTGAATTTGAGACTACAAAGCTTAAAACAAAACTTGATAAATGGACAATTTTTGGAATAAAGCAAGAAGAACTCTATAGCAAACAAAGGGGAGCTAGAATTAAGACAGGGTTGGGTAGTGGTGAAACCACTTATGTTTACCCACCTCCTAGCACCTTTTTCTTTTCTCCAATGTCTACACCTCACCTTACAAATGATTTAGTTGAAAAGGATACTAATAGCTTGTTTGCATGTTTAGAAAGGGTGAATCATAAAGAGGTTCGGGAAGATTATGATTATGGAGGAAGTAGAAGTCTTGAAAGTTGTAGTTCGAGTTCTTTAGATTTCAAAAAGTCTCTTGTAGACAATAGTTTCAATAGCATAGATTGTAGTTTGGATAGTTTACATTCAAGTTGTTCTCATTCCAAAATGTTTGAATCAAATGGAGTTGATGTTTCAAGTGTTAATGAAAACGTTGGTGTTCTTAATAAAGGCCATATAAATTCTTCAAAAACAAATTGTTTTGAAAAATTCATCTCACTTCCTATACCCACCTTCACTCCTATTCGATTCTCTACACCAAGTAAAACAACATCCTCACATGATTGTAAAATTTCAGAAATAAGAGAAGCCATAAATCCTGATAGATCATTTTACTTAGAAAACAATTCATAGGAAGTGCACGTCACTTACAATGATTGTGATTCTCTTATGTCTGAGTGTGAGGAAGAGATTATCATGGTTCATGTTCCAATTCAAAAGGATAAAAAAAACGTTTAAAATCTCATTGTTTCAATTGTGGAAAAGATGATCATGTTGTTAAGCACTGCCCAGAGGTTGTAAATAGGAATGTAGATAACCGTTCTTTAGGAAATAGGACAAAACATTTTTTGGATACTTTCTTTTGTATGAATTCATCCTCTCCTAGAACCAAGCTGGTTGAGGTTTGGGTCCCCATGTCTAAATGATTTTCTCTAATTCATTTGCGAGGAACATTCAAGAAGGACTATCAATAGTACTTGGTACATTGATAGTGGATGCTCCAGGCACATAACCGGATTGAAGGACCTTCTTACTAATTATCAGATAATAAATGAAGGATATGTTGCTTTTACGGGTGATAAGAAAGTAGGTAGAATGATAGGTCAAGGTGAGGCATCCAATGGTTCTTTAACCTTGGAAAAGGTAAATTTTGTGCCTGAATTAGCATTCAATCTTCTGAGCGTGTCGCAAATTTTTGATAAGATTAATCCTGTGCTTTTTAAGTCTAACAAATGTATGTTTCTTAATTTGAAAATTTCAATTCTAGATGATTTGGTGATAATGCGAGCTGCAAGGAAAAACGACACATATCTGCTGTTGGGAACGGTCTGCCCAAGACATATATTGAATTGATGTGCTAGTACGTTATGATCCAAGTCAGGTCATACCCAACAACAAGCTAGACAAACACCAACAATATTTATTTTATGATATGATCATGTAAATAAATATTGACACTTAAAGTATTTAGAAATTAGGTTTCTAAATATTTGCACTAGTGTTATGAATAAATTATATGGATAATTTATTCTAGAGAGAGAGTACTTTGTATTGTTATTCAGATGGTTGAACAAACAATACAAGTCTTTTTTGTCCGCATTTCTTTGTTACTCATCTGAGTAAATGCGGATGTGTTACTCAGAAAATGTGGATGAATGTTCCACATCCGCATTTACAAATGCGGATGTGCATTTGTGGAAATGCTGAAGGAATTTCTTCATCCATATTTACTAATGTGGATGAGCATTTAAGGAAATGCTAATGAAACTGTTCATCCGCATTTACAAATGCGATGTGCATTTTTTGGAAATATTGATGGAGTTACTTATCAGCATTTACAAATGCGGATGTACATTTGGGAAATGCAGATGAAGTTTCTTCTTCCGCATTTACAAATGCGGTTAGAGGTTGTTCATCCGCATTTAGTAATGCGGATGAATATTAGAGAAATGCAGATGGGTTAAAGGGATGGGACCCTCCCACATTTCTCTCACTCTGAAATTCAGTTTCATCGGACGTGCAATATATGATTGCAATCAACCACTCTCTCTGATAACTTACAACACACATAAAGGTGCAGATCGGTGTTCCTGTTACTTTTCTCTCGATTGGTTGAAGAAAACCAAGAACAAAACTCGATTCAAGTGCAGAAAATCCTAGCAACCTGGTGTTTTGTTGGAAGCTTGGGGAAGACAAGCTTGAGGCCTCCTACTTTGGAAGCTGCCGAACAAAGATCATCTTCCTCTGTCCTATTCGAGAGGTAGAATTCTAAACACCCTGTTGTTGTTTGTAAGCATGATTTTTCATATAATGATCCATTACGGGTTTTAATAGATATATAAATTGGTTTATATATATATATTAACTGTAACAGTTTTCATTCATATTCCGCTGCGTTTTTTCATTTTATAAGGATAAAATGACTCTGATAAACTAGTGAAGACCCCTACAATTACATCAAGAGGTGGTTATATGGATACATACTTCATCTGGACTGAATTTTCGGTTTCTTGCTGTTAATTCACCAACAGACCGAAAATTCAAGTCTATGTTTTCCCTGGTTTTTCAAGATTCTACTTTACATGCATATTGTAATCTTGAAAAATTTAATCATTTGGATGATTTAGTTGTTTGGACAAGAATCATGAATTCGGTTTGTTTTTTACTTTGACCAAAAATCAGTGATTCAATGGGAAAACTCTCGGATTTTGCTTACATATTTGGATATGTATCTTGATGTTCATAACCTAGCTGAGACCTTGTGTTTGATTATGTTATGATTTGTATTTGATTATTCAAAGGTTGTAATAATTAAATGTATTTGTTCTTCCTATTGGCTATGTAATTTATTTATTTTCATTTGGTATGTAAAATAAATAGATTAGTTGCATTTAACTTTTACTAGAAAATGTATATAGGATATATAATTTTGTAAAAGAAGATGCAACAAGAATGTTTTCCGGTTTGGGCCAATTTTAGGCCCAAAGGGCTTCATAGCTCTTAATGGGATTTTAGCCCAATAATCAAAAACATATTTTGAAGGCTCAAAGGGGTTTGGTGCTTAATTTTAAGTCCATTTGGAAGCTCAAATCGAATGGGAAAATAACAACACAGAGTGGACACTTGAAGCATTTGGATGCGGGATCAAGTGCGAGTTCACCGACATAAGTGTTACCCTTAGGAAGGACCTAATAACTCACTTGTTTTAGTCAACAAGTGATGTTAAATTAGTTGGCTATGGTTCTGAACTAGTTGTTGTATGTGTTGCTTGTATGGTTGATTTAATTTATTGTTCATGTGATATTTGGATATGTACTGTTAAACAATTTCATATCAATAACAAGCTGCAAACAGTTCTTTTGGAAATATTAACATGGGTAATAAAATGGTTTTATTAAAGGTAAATGTTTTCGCAATAAAATTGGGTTTTATTAAAAGAACCTTGGAAATTGGTTTCATGCGTGTACCACGCATTTGAATGAATGCAAGTGTAAGGTACAAAATGTTTTCATCACTAGAATTAATGGAAACAAAATCCCTTTTAAACAATTTTAACACCATCCTTTTATACAACACTCGAATCACTTAGGAACTATTTGTGGGATAAAGGTCACCTAACCACATTTAGGTTACTTGTGAGTTTGAGGTGGGTTTAACATATTTGTCGGATAAAGGTCACCTAACCACCTGTATGTGTAAACTCGCACGTATGTGTAAGTAGGACGACTTGAGTTGGAAACCGTGTGAATAGGGTCACTGAAGCATGGCGTACAATGGTGTAGGTGGGATTAAACATGCCGACTAAACATAAAGATGTTTAACTGATCTCATAAACTAGAAGTTGCAAAGGGTTGCAATTGTCAAAAGTTGACTACCTTGTTAATTTAAATAATGGGATAAAGGTCACCTAACCATTATTTGAATGTAACGTTGGATTCTAGATTTTAATTATTAATTGTCTTTGAGACATGAAAGGGTATTAATAATTAAAATGTCCTTTTATAAATACTAATATTGAACTCTTTTTATATTGTAGTAATGGCCGCAAATAAAAACAACGATACCTCCCCGACCGTCCATAACCTGTCACTGAGAACTATCCTGGAAAAGGATCGTCTAAACCATAATAATTTCATGGATTGGTTTCGAAACTTGAGAATTGTTCTTAAGCAAGAAAAGAAATCATATCTGTTGGAAGATCCTATTCCCGATGAACCCAACGCTGATGATGTTGATGCCTACGAAGATTGGGTTAAGCACACTGAGGATTCTGTGCAAGTTTCTTGCCTCATGTTTGGAACCATGATTCCCGAGCTTCAAAAGGATTTTGAACATCACGGGGCATACGACATGATTACCCAACTGAAGGAAATGTTCCTTCAACAAGCGAGGGTAGAGCACTTCGAAACGGTTCGAGCGCTTCGAAACGGTTCGAGCGCTTCATGCATGTCGAATGGAAGAAACCCAATCTGTGTCATCTTATGTGATGAAGATGAAAAGCCACATTGATCGCCTTGAAAGGCTGAATTGTCACGTCTCAAAAGAGTTGGCAACGGATTTAATCCTCAATGGTCTAACCACGAAGTTTGAGACTTTTATCATGAATTATAACATGAATGGATGGGACAAGAGCATTGGGGAACTTCATGCAATGCTCAAAACAGCCAAGGCAGGGTTGGGTAAAGGGTTTTACCGGTTCTAACGATCAATGAGGGTGGCAACAAGAAAAGGCATCACCCTGAACCCAAGGCAAATGTTGCCAAAGGCAAGGGATACATCAAAGGAAAGGGTAAGGGAAAGACTAAACCGGGACCACCAAAACCAAGGCTTAAGAAGCCAAAGGTTAGGGAGAACGATCCATGCTTTGAGTATGGTAAGATAGGACATTGGAAAAGGAATTGTCCAATCTATCCCAAGGACTTGAGAAACAAGAAGGATGCTGGGCAGACCTCAGGTACAACTTTCATGATCCATATTGAACTTAATGTTATTTCTTAAAACACATGGGTAATAGATACCGGATGTGGAACTCATATTTGCAATTTGTTGCAGGGGTTCAAAACAAATAAGCATTTTAAGAAAGGGGATACTAGTCTCTACATGGGCAACGGAGCAAAGGTTGATGTCGAAGCCCAAGGAGACTATATCTTGAAGCTTACAACTGGTTTGGAAATCATTTTGAAGAATGTTTTGTATGCTCCTAGTTTGACTAGGAATATAATTTCTGTATCCCTTCTGAAACAATATGGTTATGGATGATATATTTTACTTTAAGGCTATGCCTTTTAATGGTATTTATGAATTGGTTCATGATGACTCATCCTTTAATAAATCATTATATCAGTCAAGCACCAAGAAACTTAAAATAGGTTTAAGTGAATTATATCTTTGGCATTGTCTTCATGGTCGTATAAATAAGAATCTTATTCAAACACTTCAAAAGAATGGTCTTTTGGAAGCAAATGAAGAGGGCTCATTTGATAAGCGTGAATCTTGTTTACAAGGAAAGATGACCAAGGAACCCTTTAGTGGTATTAACCTAAGGGCAAAAGATTTATTAGGAATCATACATTCGGATGTATGTGGTCCTTTTAAAGCAATGACAAGGAATGGTGAATGACACTTCATTACCTTCATCGACAATTATAGTCCTCATGGTTATGTGATCTTGTTAAGACATAAAGATGAAGCTTTTGAAACATTGAAAATCTTCAAGAATGAAGTAGAGAATCAACTAAACAAAACAATCAAAGTTCTTCATTTGGATAGAGGAGGTGAATACCTTAGTGATGCTTTTCAAGATCATCTTAGAAGTTATGGGATTGTCTCACAACTTGCTCCACCCGGAACACCACAGCATATGGTGTGTCTGAGAGGAGAAACTGAACTCTATTGGATATGGTTCGATCTATGATGGCTAGAAGCATAGTACCGCTGTCATTTTGGGGTTTCGCATTGCTCTTCGCGACCTGTATTCTGAATATGGCCCCAACCAAGAAAGTGGATAAGACACCTTTTGAAATATGGCATGGAAGGGTTCTATGTTATCATATTTCAAGGTATGGGGTTGTGAAGCTTATGTTAAGCAGAACAGCTCAAACAAGTTAGAAAGCTAATCCACTAAGTGTATCTTTGTAGGATATCCCAAAGACTCGATGGGATATTACTTCTATAATCCAACAGAGCAAAAAGTATTTGTTGCTCGAAAGGTTGAGTTCTTGGAAACTAAATTCCTTATGGAAGGAACTACTGATAGAACAGTGGAACTTAATAAGGATCGAGAACCACAAACCGATACATGTTTGGTTGATACTAGCAATCAATAAGAGGTTGTTGATAATGATCAAGTGGTTGATAAATACACACAAAACATTCGCAGATCTAGTAGAATTAGCTATCCACCTAAAAGATATGGATTTTTCATGAATGGATGCCATGTAGTTGACTCGGATGAACCAACTACGTACCATGATGCAATGTCCAATTCGGATTGTGACAAGTCGCTTGAAGCCATGAACGTTGAGATGCAATCCATGTATGACAACCATGTGTGGGAATTGGTTGTGCCACCGCTTAACTCCAAACCGGTTGGATGTAAGTGGGTTTTTAAGAAGGAAACCGATATGCATGGAAACTTGGATACTTATAAAGCAAGACTTGTAGCAAAAGGTTTCACTCAGACTCAAGGGGTTGATTATGATGAGACTTTCTAGCCTGTGGCAATGCTAAAGTCAATTAGGATATTATTTGCTATAGCTGCATATTATGACTATGAGATTTGGCCAATGGATGTCAAAACTGCTATCCTTAATGGACATCTCGAAGAGAATGTCTATATGGTTCAGCCTGAAGGTTTTGAGGATCCATAATATCCTAATAAAGTATGCAAGTTAAAGAAATCAATCTATGGATTGAAACAAGCATCGAGAAGTTGGAATCAACATTTTGATGAAGAGATCAAGAAATTTGGATTCATCAAGAACGCTGATGAAGCTTGTGTGTATAAGAAAGCTAGTGGGAGCATCATCACATTCTTGGTAATGTATGTTGATGATATATTACTATTTGGAAATGACATTCCAACCATGGAAGGTGTTAAAACCTGGCTTGGAAGTTGTTTTTCCATCAAAGATCTTGGTGAAGCCGCCTATATTTTGGGAATAAAGATCTATAGCGATAGCTCAAGGCGGTTGATAGGTTTAAACCAAAGTGCATACATTGATAAAATCTTGGTAAGGTTCAAGATGGAGAACTCTAAGAAAGGCTTGGTACCTATTCTAAGAGGGACAATATTGAGTGCATCTCAATGTCCAATCTCAAAGGATGAGCAAGAAAGGATGAAGGAAATCCCATATGCATCTGCTATAGGATCCATCATGTATAGCATGACAAGCACATATTAGCAGAATCCAGGAAATAGCCATTGGATGGCTGTTAAGAGTATATTGAAATACCTTAGGATGACTAAGGATATGTTTCTAATATGCAGATCTGGTGAAAAGGAACTCGTTGTAAAGGGTTACACGGATACGAGTTTCCAAACTGATCGAGATGATTCTCGATCACAATCGGGGTATGTCTTCATTATGAATGGAGGGACAGTGACCTGGAAGAGTTCATAGCAGGATGTGGTGGCATTGTCCACTACAGAATTAGAATACATCATCGCTTCATTGGCAGTACAGGAAGCTGCATGGTTAAAGAAATTCATTGCTGATCTAGGGGTAGTCTCTACCATTCAAGATCCCCTAGAGTTTTTTTATGATAACGAGGGTGCGATTGCTCAAATCAAGGAACCTCATGCACATCAAAAGACAAGGCACATTGAGCGGAGATTCAACTACATAAGGGATGAAGTTGAAAAAGGAAAGATATGTATTCGCAAAGTTCACACCGATCAAAATATTACGGATCCACTCACGAAGCTCCTTGAAAGGCCAAAGCATGAGAGTCATACTTGTGCCTTAGGACTTTGATATTATAGTGATTGGATTTGATCTATTTGGTATTTAAATATCAGAACAATTGTTATTTTGACTCATATATATGTATGATTATGATACTATGAGTTATGTTCCATTTTAGCATGTTTATATCCATGAATATGTTTATTATTCTAAATGTCCATAGTTGGTCATATTTGTGGGAAAAAATATGAAGGTAAGACTATTATGAACTTGGATTGGTGGATATTCATAAGGTATGAATATAGAGCAAGAGGTTGCTACCAAAGTTCATAGATATTTATGGGATACAAATATTGGACTGACCCGCTCTCAAATTTTACTGCCTGGAATTATGTAATTGATCATAAGTAAATTTGAGTAAAGGCGACTATCATTGTATCCTCCCACCCGAGATACATATTGGGTTTCGATATTCATAAAATATTATACTTTGATCTGGTTCTTCGCTATTCTGAAATAATGGACAGTACATAAGGCTAGTTTCAGGTGCGATACAAGGTGATTGTGAGAAATGTATGTAGTCAAGATGGCATTTGTTGCTCTTATTCGTTGAGAGTATGATGTCTAAGGCCTGATTAAGTTAAATCAACAGAGAATGGTTATTCTGTGTCTTTGGATTTAACATGACATCTGTAACAAAAGGATAAATGGTAGATTCACCTAAATCATTTCAAGTAAGGGACTTAAGGAAGATGATGTTATTGAATGGCACTTCGTCAAGCGTATTAGGGGTAGTAAACCATTGTTTAGCGGTATTTACTGCTTGCATTAATCCTTTATGTATCTTGTGCAAGTGGGAATTTGTTGGGAATGGTCTGCCCAAGATACATATTGAATTGATATGGCTAGTACGTAATGATCCAAGTCGGGTCATACCCAATAACAAGCTAGACAAACACCTATAATATTTATTTTATGATATGATCATGTAAATAAATATTGACACTTGAAGTATTTAGAAATTGGGTTTCTAAATATTTGCACAAGCGTTATGAATAAATCATATGGATTATTTATTCTAGAGAGAGAGAGTACTTTGTATTGTTATTCAAATGGTTGAACAAACAATACAAGTCTTTTTTATCCGCATTTCTTTGTTACTCATCCGCATTTACTAATGCGGATGTGTTATTGAGGAAATGCGGATGAATGTTCCTCATCCGCATTTACAAATGCGGATGTTGACAGGATCAGTGATCTAAGTTTGATCAATTATAGTTGAATCGCAACGGAATTAGAACAAGAATTAGACAAATATAGCAAGAACACAATAGATATTCAATGGAACAGTACACGGTTATGGAGAAAGAGGGTTTTTTGCAAAAGGGATAATATCATTCATGCACAAATGCTTCGGTATGGCGGCCGCTAAGCTTCGCACGTTACAATTAGGTCAACATTCCTTATATAAAGGAATATGACGTCTGCTGATGTCACTTGATAGTCACATCTAACAGAATTATTACAAACAACTGAAAGTAAGCAAACTACTGAGAATGTTCACAACAACTGAGAACATCTCAGAGTATGCTAAGTACAAGATGAAACATAAAACTACTGATTACAAAAGAACTAAAAGGAAAATATAACTACTGAAAGGAAACCATCACAACTACTGAAGAGGTCTTCTTCAGCTGATGTGACAACATCTGAAACTTGGTCTTCAGTCTTTGTCTTCAGCTTTTGTCTTCAGACTTTGTCTTCAGTTCTTTAGCTTCAGACTTTGTCTTCAGCTTTTTCACTTCAGACTTTGTCTTCAGCTCTTTCATTTCAGACTTTGTCTTCAGCTCTTTCACTTCAGACTTTGTCTTCAGACTTTGTTATCAGTTGATGTCTTCAGCTGTTGTAGACTACTTCAGTTGTTGTAATGTCTGTGGGACTTAAAGGTTTTTCTGATCAGGCTCATTGGTTCTTTTGGTCCAACAAACTCCCCCTGAACCAATGCAGCCAAAACCTTTAAGCTTATTGAGGTCCCACTTATTCTTAGCAGAAATACTCTCTTGATCAGCTTCAGAGATATCAGATAAGCACAGGCCAGGGAACAGGTTTCAGTAGATGTGAATGTCAAAGGATGGAAGGGAACTCTGTCTTGGGGAACTGGACACAGAGCTGTTATCCCAACCATGAAACCTACTTCCCATTGATGAGTCTATAAGACTCTCTGACGTAGGCCTCAAGGAGAACAACTTGTTCCTCCTTAGTGAGTTCTTCTGCTTCTCCTTCGAAGAAGAACTCTGGGCCATAGTACTCTGATAGGTACTTTACTGTCTTTCCATTTTTCAACTCAACAGTTGTTATCTCTCTGTAAGCAAATTCATCTGGGTGAGTCCCTTCTAATAACAACTGGAGTTCATTTTTCTTGATCTCTTCAAGCCTCTTGTATAACAACCCCTTCTTGACCATTTTGTTCTCCATTAGAGTTTGAGGGGTCATCTTTGACTTGTAGGCTCTCTTGAAGTCTTCAAGTATCTCCCAGGGTGAGACTACAATGGCCAACATAATAACATCATCTATGGTCTTTCTCACTTGGCCATTGTATCTACTTGGTATGGATTTCTTATGAATTCTAGAACTAACCCTGGGGTCTGGCCAAATCCTTACTCTCTCCTTTTGATATTGAAAGGTATGCCTGAGAGCATACAGCCTTTGAGCGTGTTTCTTCATGGCTTGTATAGATGATGACTGAGGAAACTCTTTGTCAACCATTTTCAAAAGTTGCTCATCGTGCTGTTTCTGCTGTTCTTCTTCTTCAATCTTAACTTTCACCATTTGCCTCTGAAAGTCTGGTGTGATCATTTGTTGACTTCTGGGCTCAGGTATTTTTAGAACAGCAGAGATTGGCAGACTGTCTTCTTCATCATCTTCTTCTTCTTCTTCTTCCATCCTCAACACCCTTCTCCTCCTTCTGGGTGCATCATTGGATGTGGTTTGAGGTGGTTTTTGGGGTAAGGGAGTTGGTTTTGAGGGTTGAGTTGGTTTAAGTTTAGGTTTAGGGATTGGTTTGGAGAGTTGTGGGGTTGGTTGTTTTTGAGTGGGAGTTTGGGAAGGCTGATCTAGCATTTTTGTGGTAAGTTTGGCTTTGGAAAGCTTGGCCATATCAGTTCTCTTCCCAGCACCTGCTTCATCTAAGGCTTCGATAATCAACCCCTTATTGAATGCTTCAGAAGCACAGATTCTGGTGGTTATTGCCAGAATACTGTCTCTGGTCCATGATTTAATCTCAATTAATGATCTTCCCAAGTATTTTGCAATAAACCTGATCATTATCTCCAACCTCTCCCTTTCCATCACACTGTAACTGGCCCATCTCTCTTGTATCTCTTTAATCTCCAGCCTTCTGATCTCAGTGTCTAATGTAGCTGTATCAAAGCCTTGTCTGAAGAGTTGGTCTATTATTCTGTCCATTGATCTGCTGTGAGCTTCATCAGCTTCTTTAATCAGATCTTCCAATGATTTCTCTTCATCAGGCTTTTGAGTTTCAGCACTTTTCTTTCTCTTGTATGTGATCAGCTGTTTTTCCTTTTCTAACTCCTTTTCTTTCTCTTGTTGTTTCTCATCTTCCACTCTCTTTCTCTTTCTTTCTTTCACTGCCTTAGACTCCCCCTTTTTGGGTGCATTGGGTTCAGGGGTTTGAATGGCAGAAAGCTTCTTTTGCACAGCATCATCAACAAGTGTTTGTAGATTTGAGGAGATCCTCTCATCAATGGCTTTATGCACAATCTCATTGATGATGGGAGTGATGAGAGGTAAGGAATGTTGAAAGGTAGCAACCATCTGCTCAGAGGGGTTCTGTCCCTGAGAGGTGGTGCCAAAAGCAGTGGCTGGTGGCTCAGTTGAGTGTAGTGGCTGAGTGTTTGGTGAACCTTCAGATGAAGGTGCCATCTGTGGGTTTATTGGGGCAGATGGACTTTGATCCTGAGACATTTTGGCAAGCAGTTCTTTGAGTCTGCTCACCTCAGCCTCAAGGATTGTGTTATGGGCTAAGACATCGAAGAAAAAGCCCAGGTCATCATCAGTCTTTGCTGAATCACCTGACCTCCTGATTGAATCAGGATGTACATGCCCTGAGTGTAGATCAGTTGTAGCATGTGCCCCTTGTTCTTGGTTCTGGGGACTTCCTGCCTCAGGACTGAGTCCTTCATCGGCAGTTGCCTCTGGTGAGGTCTTAGAGATGTTACCAACTGCATCCTGTTCATTTGCTGAATCAGTAGAAGTGGCAGCCTCACCAGATGTTCTAACCTCCTCCTCTACACGGGGAGATTGAACATTATAACCCCTGTGCTGTGGGTTATCAGCAGCATTTTGGTCCTCTTCCTCAGCTGTTGAGTTCTCCCCATTGTAATTGGTTTTGGGGAGGAGGAGAGGAATGCAGCTGACTCAGCACTTGTGCAACTATAATGGTTGGGCTTTGAGGGGCGGTTGCATTTGGAGATAGGTTTGAAGCAGATTGCACCCGGGGTGACTGGTGCTCTTCAATGGTAACCTTCTCAATTGAGATAGGTTCCAGCATTGTGGTATCCCCAATTATGGTTGCATCAGGATCCTGTTGAGAGGATGCCTGAGCGGCTAGGGCTGGTGGAGTCTTTGACACTACTGGGGGGTTAGAACCAGTAAGTGTTTCCTGTATTGGTGGTACAGGGGCATCCTCAGGGGACTCATCTCCCTGAGTAGCCTTTTTGGGCTTTTTGGTGTTGGGTTTGGTGGGGACTTTGGATCTGAAGTGGAGGCTGTGGGTTCCCGCTGCTTGGGTTTTAGCAGCCGGGCAGCCCCTTTCAGTGTAGGGTCAGAGTTGTGCCTGGAGTATACTTCAGGCAATACAGCCGGAGCAGGGACTCCAAGGCCAACAAGGCCGTCTGATTTTAGCTGATTTAAAATTATGGCCATGAGAAACCTGGGATATAATATCCATCTGTTTGCCACAGGTTTCAAAGCCAGATCCTTTAGTTCCATGAAAACTATCTCAGAAAAATTTAGATTTTGTCGTTCAAAGATAGAGTATAATACCTGTTGCCATCGGGAGGACATCTGATCCCATGAGGAGGTTTTTGATGCAAGGCAGACATTCACCATGTGGAATATAAGACGTTCAGCATCATGGAAGTGCTTCTTCAGAATGGTGGTAGCACTTAAGTCTCCTTCATACCCGTTATTGATGAAAGACATATCAGTTGTGCCTTTCGGGTATTCTGTGACACAGGTGGCATCATGTAGATTTAGGGTTTGTCGAATGATGTCTGGAGTGATGACCACCTGTTTCTGGTTAACCAACGACTGGAGAGTGATTTGGCTATCATTCTCACCAGTTTGCACAGAGACGTTGGTCCAGAATTGGCTTAGGGAATCGGGGTATATGGTAGGATTCAGAAGAAAAGCGGTTCGGTACTGGGAATCTACCATAAGATCGATGGCATTATCAAATTTGTTCCAAAAGGCCGATTTCGAGAGGTAGGCAACACAGTTGTGTCTGGGTTTGAGTTTCATGGTCGCCATTGTTGAGAGAGTGAAGGACATAAAACGGCTAATGAAACGTTTGAAAGTAGGTTTAGGTATTTATAGGGTAAGAAAAGGCTGATATAAAACGACTGAAAGTGTTGGTGCTGTCATCAGTTGTTTGAAAACAACTGAAGACCTGGTTTTAACTTTCAGAAGTTGTAACAACTGAAGACTTGGTATTAGTCATCAGTAGTTGTGAAACTACTGAAGACATGGTTTTGGCTTCAGGTGTTGTAAACAACTGAAGATTTGGTGTTAGTCATCAGTAGTTGTAAAACTACTGAAGACATGGTTTTGGCTTCAGTTGTATGAAGTGAAACAGCAGTTGTAGAAACAACTGAAGAGAAAAGTTTCTCATCAGCTGTTGTCGTCAATTCTTAGCTCATCAGCTGTTTCATTCTGACCTCAACACTTATCAGACTTTTTGTCTGATTTTCAGACGTTTCATTGGTCATCAGTACTTATCTGTTATACTGACATCAGTAGTTGTAACTACATCAGTAGTTGTAACCACATCAGTTCTTTTCAACAGATAGAGTACTTCAGTACTTTTAAGTAATTTAGTCTTCAGTAGTTATGAAAACTACTGAGGATAAAAGAACTTATCAGTACTTATTTGTGACAATAGTATACGAATGCTCATCAGTACTTGTTGACTGAGATCATCAGTAGTTGTCACTTATTCTAGCTGCAGCATACCAAGCCTTAACACTAGGTTTTGGAAAGTTGAACTGTCCAAAGGCTTAGTAAATATGTCTGCAAGCTCATCAGCACTAGGAACAAACTTTGGATCAATCAGACCTTTTTCAAAACAATCCCTAATAAAATGGTGTCTGATCTCAATATGTTTGGTCCTAGAGTGCTGGACTGGATTCTTGACAATACAAAGAGCTGAAGCACTATCCATTAGTAATGGAGTCTTAGTCTCTGTAATGCCATAATCCAATAATTGATTCTGAAGCCAGAGTACCTGAGATGTACAACTTGCAGCAGCAATGTACTCGGCTTCAGCAGTGGATGTAGCAACAGATGTTTGTTTCTTACTCTGCCAAGAAACCAAACAGTTGCCTAGGAATTGACATCCACCAGAAGTTGATTTTCTAGTTAATTTACACCCTGCATAGTCACTATCAGAAAAGCAACTAATTTGCAAGAGACCTAGAGATTGAGTACCTTGCAGATATCTAAAGATCCTCTTGACTGCAATCAAATGAGACTCTTTAGGAGCAGCCTGAAATCTAGCACAAACACAAGTTGCAAACATAATATCTGGTCTAGAAGCTGTTAAGTACATCAAGGACCCAATCATACATCTGTAAAGTGTTTCATCAACAGCTTTACCTTTCTGATCTGCATCCAGTTGTGTGGTGCTGCACATGGGAGTAGAACAGGGCTTACAGTTTTGTAAATCAAACTTTTCCAAAAGACTCTTTGTGTATTTTGACTGATGAATGAAAGTTCCATCAGCCTTTTGTTTGATTTGCAAACCTAGAAAGAACTGTAATTCTCCCATGGCACTCATTTCGAATTTTTGTTGCATCAACTTTGTAAATGCATCACACAACTGTGGATCAGAGGATGCAAAAATAATATCATCAACATAAATTTGAACAAGGAGCTTATGCTGACCCACTTTCTTAATGAACAAAGTTTTATCTATGGAGCCTCTAGTGAAATTATTCTGAAGAAGAAAATTTGACAGTGTTTCATACCAGGCTCTAGGAGCTTGTTTCAACCCATAAAGAGCCTTATCAAGTTTATACACCCAATCAGGATGTTTATTATCCTCAAAACCTGGTGGTTGACACACATAAACCTCTTCTTTTATTTTACCATATAAAAATGCACTTTTGACATCCATTTGAAAAACTTTAAGATTGTGGAATGCAGCATAGGCTAAGAACAATCTAATTGCCTCCAGTCTGGCTACAGGGGCAAAGGTTTCATCATAATCAATACCTTCTTCTTGTGAAAACCCCTGGACAACCAGTCTGGCCTTGTTCTTGACAATTTGCCCATTTTCATCTGTTTTATTCCTAAACACCCATTTAGTGCCTATTGCACACTTACCTGGGGGTAGAGGAACCAGTTCCCACACTTGCTGCTTTTTGAACTGAAGAAGCTCAAGCTGCATGGCATCAACCCATCCATTGTCTCTTAATGCAATATGATAGTTCTTTGGCTCTTGCTGACTGATGAAGAGAGCATAGAAGCAGAAGTTGGACACTTGACTTCTAGTTGAGACACCAGCATTGATATCACCAATGATTTGAGACATTGGGTGATTCTTCAGCTCTTGGTACACTATGAGATCTGTGCAAGTGTTTGTAGCACGCTCAGCAGCAACAGATGTTGATCCAGATTCTTGAAACCAAGTATTAGATGGCAAGTCAAATGAAGTAGAGGATTCAGAAATCTCATCAGCATTTGTTGTGGATGGTGCTACTGAAGCTACAGGAACATCAAGTTTAGTAGACTCAGGCAGTTGATCACTAAACTTGAATAGGTGAGTACTGGGATCATCATCAACATCAGTACCACCAGATGGATGACTAGCTGCAGAAGGTGATGAATTCACATGATCTGCAACAGCTGGAGGCTGATAAGGAACATATTGCAGTATGTCCAGATCAAACAACTCCACAGGGTTTTGTGGGATTTTGTCCTTAGGAGATTCATTGAACTTCACATGCAAGGTTTCTTCAACCATCTTTGTTCTGCAGTTGAACACTCTGTAAGCCTTGCAAGTGGATGAATACCCAACAAAATACCCTGCATCCACCTTAGAATCAAACTTTTGGAGTTGATCCTTTGTGTTGAGAATGTAACAAGGACACCCAAATGCTCTGAAGAATGAAATTAGAGGAGCCAAATGATGTAGAACTTCATAAGGAGTCTTCATCAACCTCTGATTCACTAAAGCTCTATTTTGCACATAGCATGCTGTGTTGACAGCTTCAGCCCAAAAGGTCAGTGGCAAACCAGAGTCAGCCAACATGGACCTTGCAGCTTCAATTAGGGTCCTGTTCTTTCTCTCCACTACTCCATTTTGTTCTGGAGTCCTTGGGATGCTATACTGCCTCTTGATTCCTTTTGAAAGGTAGAAATCATCAAGTGTATGGTTTCTAAATTCAGTTCCATTATCACTTCTTATACACTTGACTGATAGGGAATACTGCTTCTCAACATACAACACAAAGTTAATAATTGTCTGAGCAGCCTCATCCTTTGAATGCAAGAAGAAGGTCCATACAAATCTGGAGTAATCATCCACAATTACCAGACAGTATTTCTTCTTTGCCATGCTCATTACTCTCACAGGACCAAAGAGATCCATGTGCAGTAATTGCAAGCAGGCAGTGGACTTTGGTTCTTCTATAGGAGGGAATGAAACTTTGTGTTGTTTTCCTTTTAAACAAGCAGTGCAGGTTTCATCACAGTGGAACTCCTTTATTGGTAGACCTCTCACTAAACTATTGTGGATCAGCTGATTCATGTTTTTGAGATTAACATGACCCAGCCTTCTATGCCACAGTTTAGATTCCTGAGGAGAGGCCTTGGAGAACAGGCAAGGATGACCTTTTAAATCAATCTTCTTTGACAAATCCAAGGCATATACTCTTCCTATCCTGTTGGCCTTCAGGAGAGTATGTTCATCCAATACCTTGTCAATCAGCCTCAGAACTTTGGAAGACAGAATCCGGCAGTTCTGGCTTGTGAAAAGTGCAACATGCCCTTTATCACACATCTGACTGACACTCAGTAGATTATACTTGAGATTCTCCACATGGTTAACATCATCAAATCTGATTTCTCCATTTGACACAAATCCTTTCCCGATGATGTAACCCTTAGCATCATTTCCAAATGAGACAAATCCCTTCTTTCCTTGAGAGTAGTCATTAAGAAGAGAACTGCTCCCAGTCATATGCATAGATCCTCCACTGTCTACATACCAGATGCTTCTTTGGCATGCTGAAGAACCCTGCATTTATCATAAGAAACTAGTTAGCTTTAGAGACCCAAACCTTTTTGGTTTTGGGTCTGTTTTCATCAACAGATTTAACCATAACTTGTTTCTCATGATTAACAGCTGATGAAGGTGGAGATGGTGCTGAAATGGATTTCTTAGATTTGGGCTTGGATTTCCTTTTCAGTGGTTTGATCACAGGTGCATCTAGTTGGTTAACTCTCCCCAACAAATGCTGAACCATCATAACAAGTTGTGTCTGATTTGTTGCTAAAGCCTTCAGCTCATTTGACACATCAGTACTTGTTTTTGATGAGTTCCTGTGACCCACCATTTCCTCCTTCTTGAAATTCACAGACTTAGTCTGATGTTTATCATGAGGAACACTATCAGCTGTTTTCTGATAAACCCCATCCTTCTTTTTGGATTTTGGTGAGGCCTTGGGTTTATCAGTTTGAGATGACTGTGGTACAAACTTGGTCTCAAACTCATTTTTCATTTTATTAATCTCTTCTTTAATGAGCTTATCTCTGTTGAGTTTGGAACCCTTTTTGTACCAGCATTCATCAGATAGATGATTGAATTTACCACATATTTCACATGGCTTATTCTTCATCTTGGATTGATCAACTGCTGAAGTGGAAACTACTGAAGGTGTGATCTTCAGTACTTTCCTCCTTTCAGTACTTGTGTTAAGTACTGAAGGATCGGTAACAACTGAAGACTTGTTCTTCAGCTGTTCTCTATCCGTCCTGAAAGACCGTATGATAGATTCCTCAGCAGTTGTTAATCCTTTTATTTCAGCAGATTTGAAATGCTTTTCAGATGTTGTGACTTGCCCTTCAGTACTTGGAGTACTTTGAGGGACAACATCTGAATTGCTCAGCTTCATGTGTTTATCAGCATTTAAACCATCAGGCAATTGATTTGCTGAGATCTTAACACTGACTTCATCCTCTAATTTTGTATTATCATTTGAGGATGAATCACATGATGATGTGGTTTGGAAATTACTTTCACCTTCAGATTTTACTATTGATTTTGAAGTAAAATCAGTAGGTGGTGCAGTATGATTGTAACCTATTCCAAACTTCACATTTGAAGCTGTTTGCTTGCTGAGAAGCATTTCAAATCCCTTGCAGGATGTTACCCAGCGGTCACACTCAACTTGGGTAGCTGCAAGTGTCTCTTTGAGACTTCTGTGGTTCTCAAGTATGACCTCTACCTTAGCCTTTTCATCATTAAGTTGGCATTTAAGCTTGTAAATCTCATCATCTTTGTCATTAAGAGCAGACTCATACTCAGCTTTTCTTTTGGAAATAGTTTTCTCAAGCTCAAGATTTTGATTGATTAAAGCTACATTTGCCTCTCTAATAGAGACAAAGGCAGCTATGCATGATTCAGAACATAACTTGGCTTTAGCCTCAGAAGATACCTGGGTTACCTGTGAAGATGATGCATTGGAGCAGGAACCCTCAGTAGACTCCAGGGCCATGAGAGCAAGATTCCCAAAAGGATGTTCACCACCATGTTGACCAGCACCAGCAAATAATTGCTCATTGAAACCAGAAAGATCATCTGGTGAGCTGCTCCAGTCAACAACTCCTGGTGTGAAGAAGCTGTGATGAGGTTGAGATTGTGATGGAGATGGTTGAGGCTCAGGTAGGGCTTGAGGTTGTTGTGCTATAGGAACTTGAACTGGATTTGGCTGTGGCATGTAATAGCAGGGATATGGATATGGCATTGGACCCTGAGGGACAAAATATGCAGGAGATTGAGGTTGTGAGTGATGACCAGAACTAGCAGGATGTTGCCCTTTGTTTTGTGAACTATTGCTTGGAAAGGTCACAAAGGGTGCAGAGGAGTTAGATCCAGTTGATCTACACTCTCTTGCAAAGTGCCCAAGCCTGTGGCATTTGTGACACCTCAACTTACTCTTGTCAAAACCAACTTTGGTTTTGCCAGAGAGTCCTGGAAATTTCCTACCAGTTCTCTTGTAGAACTTTTGAGATCTGATATTGATCAAGGCCATTTGGCTCAAAATATCCATCTCTTCTAAATCATCATCAGCAATACCCATCAAATCATCCATGATAAAGCATAAATTATCACTATTACACCCAGAATGACTGTCAACACCAACAAATGCATGATCAGAACTGTTTGAAGAGAAATCTATATGCTCATCATAATGGCTTTCTGATCCAGCATATTCTGACTCATGACCGACCAAGGCAGTGTTCCTGGTACAAAGTCATCAGTGAGCTTTCCTGATGATGCCAGTTTCCTTTTCTGCTCTATCTCTCTTTCAAATGTAAGCAGTTTCCCATGGAGTTGGGTGAGAGATAGGCTATCCAGATTTGCACTGGAGCGTAGGACAATGGTGTATGTGTCCCATCTCTCAGGCAGTGATCTGAGGAATCTGTTGTTCATCTGGCTGTTAGTATACTCATGCTTGACCATTTTCAGCTCAGAGATCAAGCAGGAGAAACGCTCAAACTGTTGAGTCAGTGTCTCACCCTTCCTATGAGAGAATGTCTCATATTGTTGGGCGAGGATTTCTCTGTTGTTTGCTAAGACCTCATCAGTTCCTCCGAATTGTTCCTTCAAAGCATTCCAGAGGTCATGAGCAGTTTCATGATGCATAAGCCCAGAATAGATTTCATTAGGCAGTGCCATGGCCAGAATTCCATGGGCTTTAGCATCAATCTCAAACAGTTTACGATCTTCATCTGAGTATTGCTCCTTCTTCTTCGGAACCATTTGGTTGGTCTCCGGATTGTTCACCATAGGCTTGTGTGGACCGTGAACCACAGATGTCCAACAACCTGAACTGTTAACAGACAGGTGATGGAGCATTCTTCGTTGCCATATGTTATACTCACTCCTAACCAGCATCGGAGGCTTGGTTGAGGAGCCAGTATTGTGAGGGTCATTAGAAGGAGTAGTCATTCTCAGATTCAAACCAATTCAATCAAGTTTCAACAGATTTAGCACAAAAACACAACAAACTCAATATGAACCAAGAAGAAACTCAAATTGACTAACCAGAAGCAGCAGAAGACCAATCTCTATAACCAATTCTTGCAAATATGCTAATTCGATCAAACTTTAGATATCGAAATAGCAGTTTCAATGATCAATTGTTAAACCGATCAATGATTAACCCGCTCTGATACCATTTGACAGGATCAGTGATCTAAGTTTGATCAATTAGAGTTGAATCGCAGCGGAATTAGAACAAGAATTAGACAAATATAGCAAGAACACAATAGATATTCAATGGAACAGTACACGGTTATAGAGAAAGAGGGTTTTCTGCAAAAGGGATAATATCATTCATGCACAAATGCTTCGGTATGGCGGCCGCTAAGCTTCGCACATTACAATTAGGTCAACATTCCTTATATAAAGGAATGTGACGTCTGCTGATGTCACTTGATAGTGACATCTAACAGAATTATTACAAACAACTGAAAGTAAGCAAACTACTGAGAATGTTCACAACAACTGAGAACATCTCAGAGTATGCTAAGTACAAGATGAAACTAAAACTACTGACTACAAAAGAACTGAAAGGAAAATAACTACTGAAAGGAAACCATCACAACTACTGAAGAGGTCTTCTTCAGCTGTTGTGACAACATCTGAAACTTGGTCTTCAGTCTTTGTCTTCAGCTTTTGTCTTCAGACTTTGTCTTCAGTTCTTTAGCTTCAGACTTTGTCTTCAGCTTTTTCACTTCAGACTTTGTCTTCAGCTCTTTCACTTCAGACTTTGTCTTCAGCTCTTTCACTTCAGACTTTGTCTTCAGACCTTGTTATCAGTTGATGTCTTCAGCTGTTGCAGACTACTTCAGTTGTTGTAATGTCTGTGGGACTTAAAGGTTTTTCTGATCAGGCTCATTGGTTCTTTTGGTCCAACAGATGTGCATTTGTGGAAATGCTAAAGGAATTTCTCCGCATTTACTAATGCGGATGAGCATTTAAGGAAATGCTGAAGAAACTGTTCATCCGCATTTAGAAATACGGATGTGCATTTTTTGTAAATGCTGATGGAATTACTTATCCGCATTTACAAATACGGATGCACATTTGGGAAATGCGGATAAAGTTTCTTCTTCCGCATTTACAAATGCGGTTAGAGGTTGTTCATCCGCATTTAGTAATGCGGATGAATATTAGAGAAATGCGGATGGGTTAAAGGGATGGGTCCCGCCCACTTATCTCTCACTCTGAAATTCAGTTTCATAGGACGTGCAATATATGATTGCAATCAACCACTCTCTTTGATAACTTACAACACACACAAAGGTGCAGATCAGTGTTCCTGTTGCTTTTCTCTTGATCGGTCGAAGAAAACCAAGAACAGAACTCGATTGAAGTGCAGAAAATCCTTGCAACCTGGTGTTTTGTTGGAAGCTTAGGGTAGACAAGCTTGAGGCCTCCTACTTTGGAAGCTGCCGATAAAAGATCATCTTCCTCTGTCCCATTCGAGAAGTAGAATTCTAAACACCCTATGGTTGTTTGTAAGCATGATTTTTCATATAACAATCCATTACGGGTTTTAACAGATATATAAATTGGTTTATATATATATTAACTATAACAAGTTTTCATTCATATTCTGCTGTGTTTTTTCTTTTTATAACTATAAAATGACTCTGATAAACTTGTGAAAACCCCTTTATCTGCTTGATATGATCTCCAAAGAATCTACCTACACCATGACTTGTCTCTTGTCAAAAGCTTCCTCTGTTGAGTCTTTTCTTTGGCATAGACGTTTAGGCCATGTGAATTTAAAAATATTAACAAATTGGTTAAAAATAATCTTGTTAGAGGGTTACCTCAAAAGGATTTTTCTATAGTTTAAAAATGCATGTCTTGTGCTAAAGGTAAACATCATAAGAAATCACAGAAGCTTAAATAAGAGAATTCCATTTCTAACCCTCTTGAGTTATTACATTGTGATTTGTTTGGTCCAATAAGCGTGAAAAGTATAGCTAAGAAGTTTTATTTTCTTGTTGTAACAGATGATTATTCAAGATACTCTTGGGTTCGATTCATGTCACACAAAGGGGAGACAACAGAGGTGTTGCAGAAGCTAATTCTGACTATTGAGACTATCAGTAATAAGAAACATTTGGTGATCAGAAGTGACAACAAAACATAGTTTTGAAATCAGATCTTTGATTCATTCTATGCAAGCAAAGGGATTCTTAGACAGTTCAGCGCTACACGAATACCTCAGCAGAATGGTGTTGCTGAAAGAAATAACCGTACTCTCATTGAAGTAGCTCGGACTATGCTCATTGAATCTAAACTTCCTATCATTTAATGGGCAGAAGAAGTTAACTATGCTTAATATGTTCTAAACAAAGTTCTAATTGTGAAAGATAAAAAAAAGACTCCATGTGAACTATTCCACAAGCAAAACCCGTTGATTGACTTCTTTCGTCGTTTTGGCTACTCATGCACGTTGTTGACCACTCAAGCTCAAAATTCAAAATTTGGAGCAGTGTTTAATGAATGTTCTTTTGTCGGATATTCTTCAACTCAAAAGGCTTATAGAGTATACAACGAACGAACAAGAATTGTGCAAGAATCTTTCTATGTTGATTGGGAAGAGTCTAATGTCTCCAACGTTGGTTCTGATTAGTATTGGTTCTATTATTCAAACACCGTTTTCAATTCATTCGACCTACAATCATTTCATGATGAAGACATTCATTCATCAAGTGGTCAACCCTTTATTTCCAGGCAACCACAACCTCAACCACAACCTCAACCACAACCAGAACCTCAATCTCAACCATAACCAGAACCACAACCAGATCTCCCACCTAAACCTGAACCTAAACATCAAATCCTCTCAACACCATCACAACTATCACAGAACCCTCTTTCTAATCAACCATCCACCTTATTGTCATCCACCACAAAACCATCATCACTACAACTCACTTCATCCAATTCCTCAACCCTAAACACTAACTTCAAAACCCTAAAAGACCACCCATATGATTATGGCATTGGTTCAATATTCGATGGTGTCAGGACCGAAGCCAATCTGGGCTTATCAATGAATGTCTCTTTGCTTGTTTTATATCTCAAATTTTTTAAAAAAATGTGACCATGGCACTTCAAGACCCAAGCTGGGTGGAGTCAATGCTATTAGAGCTTCAATAGTTCAAAAATTAAAGGTGTGGCAACTAGTTGATCTTCCACCAAATAAGTATCCAATTGGTATAAAGTGGGTATTCAATAACAAACTAGATGATCATGGGGTTGTGGTTAGAAACAAATCAAGACTGGTTGTTCAAGGATTCACTTAAGAGGAGGGGATTGACTACACAGAGGTGTTTGCCCATGTGGCCCAGATTGAAGCCATTCGTATTTTTCACTCTCATGCTGCTCACAAAAACTTCAAAGTTTTTCAGATTGACCTAAAGTGTGCATTCCTGTATGGAGCCATTGATAAAGAGATCTATGTTTGTCGACCACCAGGTTTCGAAGATCCAGATTTTCCTGAGAAAGTGTACAAATTGGATAAATCCTTGTATGAATTACATCAAGCTCCTAGAATCTGGTACGAATAACATAGTATCTTCTCGGAAAAGGCTTCACACATGGAACCATAGACTTCCCATTGACACCAAAAGTCAAAAGGCAGATCTTTTCACAAAAACTTTTGATAAACCTTGGTTTTATGAATTGATCAACATGTTGGGTCTAGTATCTTTCTAAGAGCGAATTCGTGCGGCAATCTATAAATATTTAATATCTCGCTGGTATTTGAGTCTAAAAAATAAATTATATATATATATATATATATATATTAATTCAAATAATTTTAATGATTTATGTGCTAAGGAGCTTCGATACTCACATTTCCCCAAAGTTTATTCCAGTTTGAAAAAGGAAATTTCCTTAGTTGCACTTTATAGAAATTTCGAGGGAGAATAGACTTTAGCTTGTTTAAATTGGCTCTTTTAAAGTTATCATCATTAAATTGGCTCTTTTAAAGTTTTCGTGTATATAAACTTATTCTATCTCTGGTGTAGGATTCAGGAAGTTTGGAGAGTATCTGAAGGAGGTCAGAGGCAACGTGTTGGGATATGTCGGTAGGCCCAGTGGCCTGAAACGAAGTAAACAGTGATCATGTAGCCAAACTAAAGTTCAAGAACTCGGTGATAAGGATTATCCCTTTGACATCTTGGCCTGCACAAAGTTACAAGTCCTATCAAAAATGGGTTGAGAGCTTCAAAACTCTGTGTTGATTTTCATAAATCAACAAATCTCCCTATCCCTAAGTTTGAATGATGCTTCTAGTCAGCACAATAAATGTTTCTAGTCTAGCTCTTTAGAATTATCTCTGAATTGAATCTTCTTGTTAGCTCTTCGGAACTTTATCTCGTGCTTATCTCCTTTGCTATGTGTGAACATTGACCTGGAGTGATGATCTTCTCTATTATACGTGAGTATAAACCTGAAGCTTTTATTAGCATGCTCAGATGATCATCTCCTCTATTATACGTGAGTATAGACCTAGAGCTCTCATCATCTGTTCACCAAAATAAGGTCACAATGCTTCTAAAATCAAGATCATTGTCGAAATCTCAAAAGAAATCAATCAAAGTTAATCATATTGCTCAATAAACCATGAGGATAGGATGAGTGCTTTGTCAAATTTCTGTGGGCACAAAGTTACTAGAGCTTCTTTAATCAAATAAAAAACATGAGACAGCTACAGATTACGTGTTGAAAAGAATAAGGCACCGGTGTAAATGGACAAACATATTGACAATCCCGCCAATCCTTGATTCTCTAGATGATTTCTTGCAAAAGCGTGTCTGATATCCTTATATTTGTCTTTTTTATTTCTCTTGTTTGTCTTATTACCTATCCTAAGTCTATCTTGTGGGTAAAGAAGTCTTCTTTTTGCTTTTAAATTAATGTCTCCTGTGAAACTATAATTTCATTATGCGAAACTATTGTTTCGCAATGCGAAGCTACTGTTTCGCTGGCTGGTTGAGCATGTGAAACTATAGATTCGCTGGTAAGGTCGCATGACATAAGTTTTGCTTGATGCATGCGAAACTATAGTTTCGGCCTATGCGAAAATAAGCTGTATAAATATCAGGTTCGTCCTTTGTTTCACCACTTGTGAAACACTCAAAAATTTTGAATTCGAACCAACTTACTCCCATTGAACTCTAAATCGATTGTTACAGTGTTCTTTTGCAATTCTAACCGGTAATCCTTGATTATTTACTGGTTCTGAACCTTTTTACGACGTTTGATTGAGTTTTTGATCCAAAAATCATTCCTGTGACTTTTGGGTTTCGTACATTCTTTGTGAGAAACTAAGGTGTTATGTTGCGAAACTGAACGAAAGTTCACTGATCCGTGTGAAACTGTCTAGTCATGTTGCCCGTGTGCACTAAATAGTTTTGACTGGATCTTGTGACTCTATAGTTTCGTAGTCCATGTGAAACTATATTGTTTCAACATGCGAAACTATAGTTTCTCTAGTGCGAAACTACAGTTTCTCAATTGTAGTTTCGACAGACAGTTTCACCTAAACTGTGTGAAGCTATAGTTTCGTACTTTCTGCGAAACTTTAGTTTCTCTGTCGAAATTATCTGCGAAACTATTTTTTAAATAAATATATTAATATTAATATCAATTTTTAAATGCTTAGTAATTTTTTGTGATCTAACAAACTCTCGGTTTCACCTGCAATTAATATGGGAAGCTTGAAGTTTGATCCCAGATCAAACGTAGTGGCGTATCTGAACGAAAGAGATCCGAAGTCAGTCGGTTATCGAGATGCCATAGATTGACTGAAGAGAAGCAGATCAGGGAGTTCCAGAGCGGATAGCATATCTCCCATCCATTATGCTATTTCACACTCTCCTATTATAGACGAGAAGCAGATCACGGAGTTCCAGAGAGACTGCTGAGTATGATGCCAAGGAAAGGATCATTAAAGCGTCAGTTCAGGGAGAGCTGTTTGCAATATCTACCGATACTGTGGCTAAGGCCTTGAGAATAGAGGATGACATGGAGGAGGACATGGAGGAGAGCATAGAGATGACTGATTTAGAGGTTATTATAGCCTTTAAGGATATTGGATATGAAGGAATTGACTTCATGAAGCGTAAGGAGTTCAAGAAGAAATTTCTTTCGAAGGAGGGGAGGTTTATTTCTCATGTCACGGTTTTGATCATAGGAGGGGACGATCGGATGGACTGAATCTAAGGTGGTCCACAACTATAATTATGTTTTGTAAAGGTGAGAAGCCAAACATAGCCTAGATCGTTCATGACTACTTATTGGAGAACATCATGGCATTGAAGAAGGATAAATGGTTGCTTTATCCAAGATTCATTCAGATTATCCTAGACTACCTAAAGCCAAACTTACCCAAGCATGGAGATTAACTGAAGCTGACTTTGATGATTCCAAGGATTTTTGCTGACTGTGCTGCCTCCAGGCATGATGTTTCGGGAGAGATCACATATTTGCTAGAGAGCATGTATACTGAGGAAAGATGGAACTATATTAACACTCTGATCCCTTTGGAGGAACAAAAAGCAGCAGCAACTGCACGAAATGTGGAGGAGATCAAGAAAAGAAAGAAGTACACAAAAGAGACAGATATGACTTTTGAAGAACAGCTGGATGAGATAGAGGAGGAGCTGAGGATGAAGAGAAAGAATAAAGGAGTAGAGAAACAGTCGTTCAATGGTAGTGCTAACTCTCCCACTAGAGATAAGAGGAGCAAAAGTAAGCAGCCAGTTATCCTGAGGCTAGGTATGCAAGATAATTGAGAGGCCTAGGAGGGATAGAAGATCAGAGCTTGATGAGGATGTGATTAGGAATGTCAACACATCCTTATCGAATTAGCTAAGCATGATAAAACTAAGTTGATAAACTCAGAGGAAAAAGAGAAGCTAAATGATATGGAGATTGATAAGATAAAGAAAGTGACACTAAGTCAACTGGAACTAATACGGAGATTGTTGGAGAGGTGAGTGAGTTAAGGTGGAATGCTGGTGCAGCTGATGTCCAAGTGTTGTGGAGATCAAGGAAATGACTAACCTATCTAAGTTCCATTCATACACAAGGCATCAAAGGCTGGTTGTAGTGGTGTAGGAGGATCAAGAGCTAGTGGCAGTGGTATAGGTGAATTTGAAGTTGGTTGAGGTAATTTGGTGGTAGTGGTGTTAGATTTGAAGCTGGTGTAGGTAGTGGAGATGGAGTTGCTGAAGGAGAGAATGCTGATCAGGTGCTTGAGGCTAAATTTATTGATATGGGGTTTGATTTGGACATTGATCTTACTAGAAATGAAGGTAATAAGGGAGGAGAAGACAAGGAGGTGACAAGGGGAATCTTGAGCTTAAACTTATAGATAAAGAGGAAGAGCTGGAAGAGCAGTTAGTGGGACTATGACTCTGAGCCGGAATTTTATGTAGTTGAAGAGAGACTAAT